>VWZK01010050.1:460-191806 GCA_013396935.1 Baryphthengus martii | reverse complement strand
GATTTTTTATTTTTTTTATTTAAAAAATGTTTTTCTTTTATTTATTCATGTATTTATTTTGTTTTATAAAGGATCTGTTGAGTTTTAAAGTGTTTTGTTTTCGGAAGCGTATAGTAACAGCCCAATGTGCAAACTTCTTTAACCAAAAGAAAAAATATTGTTAAGGATGCCACATTTTAGATGCCGTTGCAAAGCATGTTGGTATTGCACGGTACTGTTAAGAGTAGGGAGTTTTCTTTAAAAATGAAAATGAAAAAGTGATGGAATGGTTTGGATTGAAAGGGACCTTAAATATCATCTAGGTCCAACCCTAGACCAGCTCCCACTAGACCAGGTTGCTCAAGGCCCCATCCAACGTGGCCTTCAACACTTGCAGGGCTGGAGCATCCACAGCTTCTCTGGGCAACCCATTGCAGTGTCTCACCACCTTCAGAGTGAAGAATTTCTTCCTAATTTCTAATCTAAATCTCTCCTTTTCCAGTTTGAAACTGTTATCCCTCATCCTGTCACTACACTTCCTGATACAGAACCCCCCCTCCAGCTTTCCTGTAGCCCCCTTTGGATACTGGCTGCTATAAGGTCTCCCCGGAGCCTTCTGTCTGGGCTGAACAGACCCAACTCCCTCAACCTGTTCACACAGGGGAGGTGTCCTTAGTGGTTTATGAAGATGAGATCTTGTATAGCTGTGGGGTTTTTTCACTAGTTCTGCTACTGGTGGAGTAGTAAAGAGAAATTTCATCGACAGCACTAGCAATGTGCTGGTTCATGGGCAATTCTGTACCATCACTGTAACTGAAAGGAGTTAATTTGTTAAGAAAAATATCATCCTATCAGCCAAGAAGCAAGGGAAGGTTGCTTTGCGAATCATGTGAACTCAGATTATCCTTTTTTTTTTTTTCTTCTCTTTATTTGATTTGATTTTATTTGTGACTCTAGATTTTTTTAATTTTTTTTTTTTTGACGTACCTGTCCACCAGCAGATACCACTCCTCAGCAGCAGACTAGTTTCCCAAACTTGACCAGATAGAGGAAAATTGTTGTGGTAGACTTTTGTTTTTAGAAACATTCATAGCGGTTTGCCTGGGGATGTCTTTGTTTTCCTTGATAAATAACAACCTATACTATAAACAATTAAATATTTATATTTTGCAGTGGAGCTGTTTAGAGTTTTGTTTCCTACTGATGCTTTAAATCCCAGGGCTGGGAAAATGACAGTACATAGAATAAGATCCCTTTATTCTACAAAGTTTTGTGTAAAACAGTATTTTAGTTGAATAGGGGATGACCCAGGAATCTTTTAGGACTCGGGAAGCTGCATTAGTCTACCAGGAATGGAAGGCTTCCTAGTATGGCT
This sequence comes from Baryphthengus martii, assembly GCA_013396935.1. Taxonomy (NCBI): domain Eukaryota; kingdom Metazoa; phylum Chordata; class Aves; order Coraciiformes; family Momotidae; genus Baryphthengus; species Baryphthengus martii. The sequence continues at coordinate 190,452 of VWZK01010050.1, read as the reverse complement.
AACAAGCTTTTTTATTTTTTTTCACACACATCCATCTCTGTGTGTTGTTCTCAAGGGTTTAGTTTTATATTCCCGGTGAGAAGATGTGTTAAAAATATAAATATTTCTCCACACACACTTATAAAAATAATATAGACCACTTCCTTGTTTTATAACATTGTTAGCTCTTGATTTTCTGGCAAGCCTGTAATTAATTGTAAGATGAAAATATTTTGTTTCACTTTGTTTTTTAAAATTTAACTTGCTGTGTCTGAGGTGTTTCAAAACAGCTGTATTTTAATTATTGTAAGCATATGTTTTTCCCATGGTAAAGTTTAAATTTCTGTGGTAATTTTGATTCAGCTCGTTCTGAATGGAAAAATATAAAGGGATGCTTAAATATGTTTTAGTCCAGTGGGGAAAACAATTCAAATGGAAAGATCAAGGTGTTTGGGTGCGCTGGAGTTAATGTTTCCCAGAGCAGCTCTTATGGTGCTGGGCTTTGTACTGGGAGGCAGATCAGACGTCGGTGCTGTGGCTGCTGCTGAGCAGCGCTCGCACAGCACCAAGGCTGGCTTTCCAACATCTTCCCACCCCCTGCCCAGTGAGGTGGGGTGGGCAAGATCTTGGGAGGGGACACAGTCAGGACAGCTGGCCCAAACTGACCAAAGAGATGTTCCACACCGTGTGACGTCAGCTCAAGTATAAAAGGGAGAGAAAGGAGGAGGAGGATGGCGTCATCCGTTGGTGAAGACACTTGTCCTCTGAGCAACTGCTACACGTACCAGAGCCCTGCTTCCCGGGAAAGGCCAGACATCGCCTGCTGATGGGAAGTAGAGAATAAAATCTTGTTTTGCTTCGCTTTGTGCGCGCGCGGCTTGCTTTTTGCCTTTTCCTATTAAACTGCCTTTATTGTACCCTACGGGCTCTTCCCATCTTATTCTTTCCCCCCTTGTCGTGCTGAGGGAAGTGGGGAGGAGTGACAGAGCGACTTGGTGGGTACCTGGCGCTCAGCCAAGGTCAACCCACCACAAGTCAGCGTTGACAACTACAGGTTCTTCTCAGCCGTATAAATTACATATGTGGCTGAAATGAGGGTAGATGTGGAACCATGATGGAAAGAGTTCTACAGCAATCAGCAAGGCCTTGGAAGCCAGTATTATACTGGTGTGAATACTGTCAACATCAGTATTAATTTAGTTTTACTGGTTTTGTGCATTTCTTTGCACAAATAAACACTGTTAATGCACAGGAACAAGTACGGGTAGGAATAAATTAGGTAGAAATAAATTGTGTGTGTGTTTCTGGAGCTTTTTCCTCTTGAAAATCAATTCCATGGTACCCAGAAGACTTTGTTCCAACCTTTAATAGCATTACAATTTTAGGATGCATTAGCTGGATTGATATCTAACAGTGCTTCACTTGAATTTATTTAGTAGTCTAGCAGAGAGCATGCAGCAGAGTGTAAGAGATTTAATTGCAATGTAAATGAACACTTTGGATTTGTTTTATGTGGCTATGTCTTTTTTTCACCTTCAGATGTTCCCTTCTGTTGTGTGAGATGAAGTTCTCATGACTCGTTGTACTCTTTAGCATCTCCTATTTGTTGATTAAAGCTTTGGATGCAGCCATACGTCTTTCACTGGCAAGTTACCAAGTTCCTTCTCAAAGATTTCCTTTTTCCTGAGGAATGGAACTTCTTTTGTTTGTTTTCCTTTGTGATCAGATTCCTTGTAGGCAGCCTTTTTGAAGGAAGATGAGGTCCTAATATGTTTCAAATAGGTAAGATAATTTGGACAGCAACTGTGGCAGAACTTTCCTAAGGAAATTCTCCACCCACCTGGTGAAATAAAGCATTACTAAGTTGGGTTCTGCAAAGGAAGATGTTTTGCAAAGCTGTTATTTGTATAATCACTGCTAGAGTGGATAAAGCAAACGGTGCAGTGAAGATAAGGAGATCTGTTTTGTGGTTTTTTTTTAAAATAAATAAATACAGTAGAATACAAATGGTTCCATTGCTTCTTCCCTTGGCCTTGGTGTATGGTCTTGTTTTCCGTGTTTTCCTCTTTTATGAAATTATAAAATCATGTTAAAGCATGATATTTTGACATAGAGAAGATAAAGTTATGTTTTGTTCTGGTTTTTTAGGGATTGATGTTACTTGGAAGTTTTTACAATTTTTTTTTCCCCCATTTAGCAAGAATGATTTTTTTCTTTTGAGGCACTTGAGACATTCTGGAAGAGAGCAAAGTATGTTAATTTTCACCCTTTCTTAAGACTGAACTAACCCACTGCTTCCGAAGACCCCATAATTTACCATCAGTGTGGTTCAAGGGGAAGCATTGCTGAGTGGTAGGTGATGTAAATGTTACTCAAGATGTGGAAGACTTTTTAAACAATTTATGTTATTAACTTCATTTGACCCAGGTACGTTTATGTGTATACAAAGTGTGCGTCTGGTCTAAAACTTGAACATCATTTAGCATCTCTTGCTGCAGCGGCAAGAAAATTGCCACAGAGACTAATGAGTTAGTCTTTTTTTTTCTTTCCTTTTAATAATTGTAATGAAGTACATGTTAATTGCAGTAAGAAGCTTTCTTTCCGTAGAGTGAGTTTACAAATATAAACCAACATGTTGTGAGTTGCCTTAAGGAAAATGTCAGTTAGATCAATATGCTTTTTTTTTTTTTTTTTTTTTCCATAGAGATGTCCTATTGCTGCTGTTGAAAAGCAGGGAGAACTGAATTATAACCAAATGATTGTGGTTAAATGGACCGAGTTACTTCTGTAGAGTAGGACCTTCAAAAGTACCAGACAGAATGTCATATTCTGTAAGTAATACATTTATAAGAATTCGCCTGTTTTAATATTTTTTAGTATCAGCAATATTTTGTAATATTTTGGAATCATGAGTCCACCTGTATGTGGGCTTTCTTGTACTGGTGGCCGGTCTCCTAGGTAGTGCTCTATAAAAAACACACCTCAAAATATTTGTGTCATGTGGAAGAAGCAGGTAGATGAACTTTAATGACTCCCTGATACCTATTTTAAAAGCTTCCAAAAGCACCCAGGTAGGGCTTGTCTCTCTCCCCTGTCACTAGAGGGACTGTAGTAAGACTGGCCAAGGAAATCAGCCTTTGACTCGGTGCTTTCTGTTGCCAAATTTACTTTGCTAAATGAGTATCCCACGTATTGTGTTGGAACAGAGAACATAGAAGATTTTCACTTAAAACTGTGGAAGTTTCTGTCTGTTAGTCCTAAGGGATGGATCTGCCTTTTACACTCGTGACCTTCTGGTCTGTTTATTAAATATTGCCCAGGACTTTTTACTTAATTCATTCAATCCCATTATTCTTCTACAGGTCCATTAAAGTTAAAAAAAAGGCAGTGCACCCTCAGCAGAAAGATTATTTGTGATGTCAGGGAAATCAATGCAAGATGCCTACTAGCAGATTACATTTTTGTTTATAATTGAGGTTTTCTTCATTACTATATTAATTGAAGGTTTTGACTCTAATGAACTTACAGGAGTAATGGAAAAATAAGAATACCAAGTCTCTCTTGAATATATATGTGCACCTGAGATGTCTCACTGGGTATAACTTGAGCAGAAGAACATGTGTCAAGTCTTTCAAGTGTCATCGTGTGGGATATGTAATCCTTTGCATCTTCTTAGGATCTGGCAGTATGGAAGCAAACATGGTTGTCTTGGAAACAGGCTTTATTTTCCTTTCATGAATATCTAGATGTGAAATCCTTGCCTTCCATGAATATCTGGAAATAATACTTCTGAAAGAAAAGAACTGCAAATTTAAGATGCTTATCCTCTGTTTAAAGAATAGATACAGGAGTCTAAGTGATGTTTGCATTGTGTGCTTTAATTATAGTTGTAGGATGATGTTGCTAAAACAGTCTTCAGGGTGTTGGGGTTTTTTTTGTAGGTAAAATATTGATATTTGTCTGGAAATTATCTACAGTGAAGTACTTTGCCAAAATTTCCTAGTTTAATGCTTAAATAGAAAAATTACAGTATAATTCATGCATTGAGGAAGTTAAGTTCTTAAAAATGAACTGATACTATCACTTCCAGTCTTTTCCCCTGCCCTGCTTTAAATTAACAGCATGTGACAAAACCTTGAATATTCTGTGAGATGGTAGCATAATATTTGCCAGGCGAAACCTCAGTAGACGAAAGTGCACAGGACAGCTTTTTTGTTAGCCAAAGAGCTGCCATGGACAGCATAAAATGTCAAAGCAAAATAGAAACTGAGTCAAGAAATAACCGTCTTTCAAATTGCTGGAGATTTATTAGAATTTCTATGAAAATATGAAACACTTTTCTTGAAAGAAGTTTCTCTTTTCTGATCTGTAGCTTATTGGTCCAGTCACAGTAGTCCTGGAGTTTGGTGTTAGGAACAATGTGGTTTCATCATAGTTTTTACAGTTGAAGGTCCAGACTGAATAATTTTCCATGATTTATTCTTAAATTGTTAACTATACAAAGTTCTGGTGGGTTTTTAATACATTTCTCTTCCACATATTTTTGTCTCAAGTACCAATTTAAAAGACTCTCAAGTATTGATAAGTACTTTAGAGGAGAATATATTTTTTTTATTCTTTCATGAAAAAAAGTCTTTTTTTGGGGAGTGAAGCTCACACCTTGAATGATTCCAACCTGTCCAAGGAAAGAGAACCATAACAGGATCTTGTAGAACCTTTGGAACCCATTCTCATGACCATCTCTTCCATTCTACCTTATATCTCTTCCTCCTGCCCCATTTCTCATGCTGCATCTACACTTCAGATTGATCTCTCTTTTCAGAACTTAATAGATCGTTTTATTTTTTTCTCAAATATTGTTTTTCCTTCAAGTAGATTCCTATTCTTTTTCTTTCTTCTTCTCTAGAATGAGCTCAATCTTTCTGTTAAAGGCCTGAGATGAAGCTTATTGACATAAGGGGAGAGGATCTTAAAGATCACGAAAAAAAGAACATTAAAATAACATGTTATTTAAGCTAGCAACAAAGCTGAGTTAGTCTTTGAGCTTTTTTTTTTCCTACATTCCTCTAAATAAATGTAATTTCTTCCAGTTTAACAATATTAATAAAGTGTATTCAAAAAAAAGTAGTCCATTTTATACCTTCCTGATCAAATAATAATTCTCCATGCTGATTACTAAATATTACTTAATTATATTCCCTGGCTCCATTTTTAGCTGAACAATTTTTCATTCTCTCCTCCCCAAACTGCAAACAGGCAAGCAACCAAAAAAAACCCCAACCCTTATGTGATACCAGTACTGTGATCACTACCCTAAAACTTATCAATAATCCCAGATTCCAGCATCCTTCCTGAATCTCCTGGGAAACCATGATGTTGTTTAACTTCTCATTGCTTTTTCTTTCTGGTTGAGCTTCTAAAAAGCTTGGGAGTTTTCTGATTGTTCCCATTTTTTTACGATTCAGTGTCTTTGTCCTGGAGAAATCTGGTTTACCTCTACGTGTTGCAATTAGAAATGGTGACATGATCTTTCATTCCTAAAAATTAAAATATACATAATTCAAAGTTTTATAAGGATAAAAAGGAGCTGGTTTTTTCCATGATGTGTTTCTCTTCAGGATGTTGCTGTTGTTCAGCAGCATCACCCAAAGATAAAACAAACTTCAGGGGAGAGATTATAGATTCATTCAAGGAGAAATGGTCTTTTTATTGCCTTTTGTAATTAAAAAAACACAAAACAACACAGCTAATGAACACTTTCCTTTTACCATAAGAAAGGAAGGAAGTTGATTGAAGCCAGACATCTACAGCCAGCGAGACATGTTTTAGTTGTGTGGGTTTTGCTTTTATTTTTGTATTTAATCCTTCCTCAGCTTTGAAAACAACTAGGTTGACACCCTTTCTGTAATGTGTGGTATTTAAAAACCTCAAATGTCACCCATTCCCCTTGCCCTTTTCATGAATTTCTCTCTTATGAATTAGAGAGCAGAGGAAAACTGCGTATTTGCTTCAGTTAGTGAATTCAAATAAAAACCCCTGTGGTTATTAATTACAGCAAATACCTTCTGTGTTTTTGTAGAAATCACTTGGAAGTTCAAGCATTTCATCATGTCAGAGAATTTGAAGAAAGCCTCGTGGCTGAATTCAGCTTGCATGATCTGTAGGCAGCACCAGCACCTCCAAGGAACGCATCAGAGCATTCCAGTGAGGTGTCTGTCTCTCTGGGAGGGTGATCCCAGAGAGTTTTGGGGTGTCTCTGTGGTTGTACGTACCTTTGGCAATGCAGGGACTTGGCCAGTCTGCACCTCCTGTGCAAACTGGACAGTCTGGACTGTCACCCTCCTTTAAGACTGAAATAGGTACTGGGAGGAGCTGGGTCTGAGATATGGATGGGAAGCATGCTGGGATTGGATACTGTGGATAAATCACCCATCTTTTGATGGTAATTGGTCAGGAGAGGTTAGCTTGATTCAGACTGGATTCTGATCCTCATTATTTCTGATGACAGTTCATTCAAGGGGCAAAGGCTTTTACCATTCAACTCGTGGGCGTTTATTTACTTATTTTTATTTTTTACTTATTATTTTTTTTCCTGTAGGTGCCCATAAAGTGTACAACTGTTGCAGGCAGAGGGTCATCACAGTAAGAGCTACTTAGAAGCAAACCAGAGGTTGTCCCTGACTGACCTGCCACACTTGACCATCTGGGCAGAGGAGGAGAGCACCTCTGTGCCTCTGCCATCCTCGTGTAGGCTCAGCCTGGCTTTGGAAGGATGCAGCATTATTTGTTTTCCATTTTCCGTCCCCTGTCTCTGGTTCTGTGAGCAAAGTGCAAACTGCAATTAGAATAAGATACTCTTCAAAAATCTGCCAGGGATTTGTCCTGTGGTTGACAAAGGAGTTTTCTTATAGTTGGAAGATGTAGTTACGTGCAAAATAAAATAAAAGGTGGAAGTGAAGTCATTTTCCTTGGTTGGGAAAGCTAAGCAACAGTTTGTTTTGATTCTGCTAGTAGGGAAGTTGACACTAGGAAATAGTTAAAATGATGTTATTTATTAAATTGTACTGAAAGCTGGAACATACACAAGTACGCTGCTCCTCATTGTCTGAGAGGGGCTGTGATTATCGTATTTTGTGACCAAAGGTATATTACTGAAAGAAATGTTAGCTTGGGGTGGTGTTTGTTTGTTTGTTTTTATTTTTTTTGGTGGATTATTGTTGTTTCCCCCCGCCCTTTACCCTTTTAAACCTACTGCTGACCTTTGGAGTTCAACATCTGAAAGTTCATGTGCACTTAGAAAAAAGGCCCATTTTCTATATAGAAGGTGAATCTTAAATCATAGAACTATGTACCAGCAAATGATGTAGTACCTTCCCACGGCTCACTGATCAGATAATAACAGTATGAATTTCTGAGGGAACTTAACTGTCCTCAGCTTTGTTCGTTCCTCCTCTGGCATCGAAGTCAGAGAAGATGAGATAGTCCATAGAGTTGATCTTTTTTCAGTGCTTTTGTAAAGGCTGAAACCTATTTCCTTTGGTGCATCACTGCTTTTTGGTAAAACAACATGAAAAAGTTCCATTTTTCTGTCATGAACCAACCAAAATCCAGCATGTTTTCCAGGCCCAGTTTTGAATTTTCATTCACCTTACACGTCACAAATCGATGTGAAACCGCAACTATTAAGTTTTTTTTGGCACGTACAAAACATTTGTTCAGCTAGAAGCTGACTGTGGAAAAAGCCAGCAGTGACATGTCCATTTTGGAGAATGGACATGTCACTGGACAGTTAAAGAATCTGGATTCTTTAACTCTGATGCTTTGATGTCAGATTGAAAAAAAATTAAAATATTGCAGACTCTTTACCAGTAATTAATTTGGTGTTTTTGGAAAATGTGATCTTCTCATCAACAAAGTTTGTAAAATTGTAAATGGTCTTTAAAAGTACTTTGGTCATTTCTAGATACCATAGCCCATGACTGCAGCAGTAGCTCTAGGTTGCGCCCAGATTATTGATCATTGGTGATGAGGAGGACTTTTCTCTCGCTGAGGAACTTGCAGCGGTAGGAAGTGGCATGGAGGAGTTCTCAGGGCTTCTACATTTGGTCAGGTCCCTTGATAAGATACAGAGAGTTTCACAAGGCATGCTTTTAGTATTGGTTTTGAGTTATATGCTGGGAATGTTGTTGATTGATACAATGAGTTTCTTTTTTTTTTTGGAGTCCAGACTCAATACTGACTGGATTGTCCTGTGCAGAAATTTGAAGATGGAATGAGGTGGAATAGTTGATGTGTAACATGTCAGTGTGTTACTGGTCTGCCCACAGCTTCAGAGATCACATTTGTCCATCTGCCTTGAAAGAAGTTCTGCAGATCACAATGTTGAAGACTTTTTAACCCGTTACCATTTTTTGCCTTGTTTTTCTTGTTTGATTGTCCAGTCATCAGGAAAAAAACTCTGTATTTAGTTTCTTCTAAACCCTGGACCAACTCTACCATAGGGTAATACCACTGAGATGTAGAGTTACTGCAGGGATTAACTGTAGTGTCACTGTTCCCGAAAGCATATTTAATGTAAATATAGGTAAGGTGATTGGGGGGGAAGAACCTCAATATTATGAAACTGTTGTTATCTTTCTTAAGAAGTAACTTTACCACAGAGTTCTACCACTATAGATTTCTCCACAAGAAATGAGGAATCAATTTAATTCAGAGCCTGCATTAATAAAAAATTACTTTTGTTTATTCCTGTTTATCTATTTTCTTTAAATAGCCATGAATTAAGCTTTGCAGCAGGACTGGTAAGATCCTGCTGACTTAAGTGAGACTTGACATGGTCCCTAAACAATGTAGTGTATTTATATTTGTAAATCTTGTCATTTTTGAAATGTATCACATGCTTCTGAATAAAATTCCTGCTTCTCACACACTTCTTTGGAATTATTAGACATACAGATGAAGTAGTGACTTAATTAACTTTGCTGGTAATTAGTTGGATTAACAATTCATGTATCAATAAGGAAGCTTCTTTTAGCTGAAAACTGGAAATTGGAAATAAGCCCCTCTTATTCTCCCCTAACTTTGAATTTTGTTAACTGCTTTCATCCAAAACTGGCAGAATGACAGAAATCTCACAGTTGCTGAATTCCTACCACTTTTGGAGCGGTCCAGCACTGGATGCAAATGACCTTACCAGCTCCCAGAAATTCAAAGAGTTGATAAGCAGAAAGGCTTTAACATTTATCTAATTATAGATTTCTTTTTCTAATAACATTTTTTCCCCAAGAATAATACTTTCCCACCACCAAGAATAATACTTTCCCTCCCCCCAAGAAAAATACTTTTTTTTCCAAGAATAACACTTTTTTTTTAAAGAATAATAACATATCATAGTGAACTATATTGATACCCTACTAAATAGAAAACATGCAGTTTAATAGTTATAGCTCCATAAATGTTTTTATTTGTAATTAAGTTCTCTGTTTTCAGTAGATAGGACAGAATTAATCTGCACATAAGGATACACATTTTAAACTAACTGCATAAAATTGACCGTAGATACTAGAAATGTCTTAGTACCTTTTTTTCTTATAAAATCTCTCAATTTCTTTTGTCCCTCAGTCTTGATTAATAGACTGTTGTAGAAGATTGAGTAAGTTATTACAGTAAAATGGTATTTAAAAAAGGTGTTCTGAATCCTGCATTTGTCATTTTAGTGACCTTTGTATTCCTTCTTCATTAGAATTATGCAGCGCTGATAAAGCAACAAATTAATGAGGACAAACAAAACTTGAGAGAAAAGACTGTCTATGGAATCCAGCTCACAGAAGAAAAACTTGATGACTTCCGTGATGAACAGATTGGGCAGCTGAAGGAACTGATGGATGAGGCCACCAAACCTAAAACAAAAATCTCCATTTCTAAAGACTCAGAACACAAACCCTAAAAGGTTTTTAAAACGGATTTAATGCATGCTGAAGCATTTCGAAACTTCCTTTTCCAGTCGCGCTTGAAGGTGATGTCTGTGGAATAATGGGGGCTGCTGGTGCCATAACTTGTCTGAATAGATGTCTCTGGCTATTTGGCTTCCTATGCAAGAATAAATGTTAAAATGGAGTAACCACAACAATTTTATGTTAATTGCAATATTTTTTTCCTAATGGGAGGTGGAGACTTAAAGAATTTGATAAAGTAAATCAACAGGTTTAAAATAGAAAGGTTTGTTTGTTTGTTTTTTAATCTTCACACCCATAGGGCAAAAGATCTTACTCTTTGTACATCATCCTCTGCCTTAATGGAAGAGCTGCTATTTACCTTTGTTTTCTGATGTGGATTCAGTAGACAAAGTACTAGGGTGAGTTTGTTTTGATGGAAAGAAATGAATAGCGTTAGAAAAACATACTGTAGTTGAAATTGCAAGTTGGTTTTCTTCTTGACCTTTACTGTGAAATGTTCTTTAAAATAAAAGATGTAGTTCATTATTAAATTGACCTTGAAGGAACCACTGGCTTATGAAGAAAATTCTGCATTTTTTTTTTTCAAAGCTAAACTGAGATTACTGTCAGTATCTAAAATTTAAAAAAGCCTCAACATTTACGAGTTGGTTGTGCTGCCGTTAGAACTCAAAGGCTCTTTAAAAGCTCAGTATCCCAGATTATTCAGGATTTTATATAGAACGTAATTTGTAAACTCCATCATTGAAATGATCCTGTTGATAATACCGTGTGACAAACATTAGTGATCTATTTGGTTTAAGGTCAAATCTTCATCAGGACAGTGTGTGCCTATTGTAATACTACTGGGACTAAAAAAAGTGTTTGTTATTTTTTTAATCTGTTAAGAAAAAACCCCCACCGCTTTTTGATTAAAACAATTCTTACAAAAGACAGAACACAGAAGGTCCATGTACCTTTGAGGAAGCACCTCCCATTCTCGGGCAGAATGTTTCTCTGTGTGCTGTCCTGAAATGGTTGATTTTCAGGCCTCTAGGAAGGAGTTTCAAGGAAAATCCTTCCTGCTGGAGGGTGTAGATGCAGCAGCACAGGTTTTGTAGGGCTTGATTGGTAACGAAACTGCCTGACCCACCTCCTACCTACCTGTGATGCTGGTCTGGGCTTGTGCCTGCCAACGTTTGGTACCTAAGAGCCTCCCAGTGAGGACTGGTGGTACTGGGAAGGCTTTCTCTTTGAGCTACATCAGGAAAACCACTGTAAAGACTGATGCAAATCAAATGATTGGTGTTAGAAGTGACAGTAATCACATTTGTAAATTATCTGCTCTTGTTCGTGGAGGTTACACACAAACCTGCTGCAAAGCCACTGGCTTTGGTAGGAACATTTTCAGCAGTTTCAGTGGCCACAGCTCTGCCCTGGGACTGGAGTCGTTCCAGCTTTTCCAGTGATTTGTGTGTACTGATCAAAGCATGTGAAGATCACAGCATTTAACTTTATTTGGATGCAACCATTACAAAGCCGCCTTTTCTCGTTGTATTTGAGAGCTATAAGCCAACCTATACATTCAATGTGTAAGTGGCTAAGAACTGAATGGTTTTGCCACTTGTAGTAGCATGTGTTACACGTCAATATCACGGGGTTCCACAAGCCTGTTTGTGTGATACATGATCCTATGCAATGGATGCCTGTGTCTGAGGAGTTCCCTGTTGAATCTGCGCTCTAATAATCTCAAAGCTGGCACTTAAGACTGTAAAACAAGAATCTCTTATTTAATAAAATGACCTATAGCTACTGAATATCTGTCAACTTGTTATGAATGCTGAGGAACATGGAGACAAGTATGTATTACTACTCTAAAGCCCTTAGTAAGTAGTTTGTTGAAATACTACCATTTACAACACCATTTCCAGCATGTGTGAGCCTTCTGTTTTATGCCAGTTAAAACATCTTGAGGGATGAAGTGAAGTTTAAATCATCTGTTAAGTGAGCTAACATATTTTACTCTTTTCTTCCCCAAAGGTTCCCATTTTTGATTTTGACTGGGAAAACGACTAGTACAGAATCTAAAATCATGGTATATGTTTATCCTGAGAGATGAACAGCAAACCCAGTAACATCTGTAGAGGAAAGTAAACTGTCTGCCAGCATCCAGTCCCAGGTCCAGCTGGGCTTGAAGAAGGCTGCTATAAGAGTCTGTCTTTTCCCTTTTTTTGGATGCTGTAGAGAGGTGCTAAGCAGCTGTGGATCAAGTCAGCTCATCACCATCCACATTTCCTGCTCACAGAGGGATTCCCTCCTAGTACAGCCTCTCTACTACTTAAGTACAGGTTAACAATATTGTGCTTTCAGCAGTGAAATCACCTTTGGTTATGATCCAATAAGTTAAAAGAAATTTTCAAAGCTGAAGAAACTATCCTATTACTAACAGACCCAGTCAGAAGTTATTAGAGAATTTCTATTTAATTTTATAATATCAGCACATGCTACTGGGCAATGGGAAAATGGACCTGACCTAAATATCTTAAAATGACAGTTTCTTAGCCTCTTGGGCAAAATATTGCAATCCTTTACCACTGGAAATCTTCCAGTTAAGATGGTACTGCTCCCAGAATGTAATCTCAGGTACAGTAAAAAGGAAAAGTCACTTGGGGCTTTTATTTACAAATGATGAAACTCAACTTTTCTGCTTTATTTTTTTTTTTCTTTTGAGTTACATTGTGCTATTCCTATCCAGCTCAGCTATTGAGATTAACATTATCAATTGGAATATCAGTTTGGAAAAGAAATTAAGTAGCATTTTCTGTGGCTTGAGGTACAATAAGATTTGTCTGGATGTGTTTGTATTTCAGCCTGCATGTGGTGATGTTCTTGCTGACAGAAGGCTGACAGGCACTGTGGAGTGCAGTCTTCCTCAGGCTCAAAATTCCCCAGTCAGTCCTAGTGCCTGTCACATGGTCCTTGAATTTTTCTCGTGAGGGTTCAGCAATTTTAGCATTTCCTGAATGCACACAAAGTGTCAAAACCACCTAGGTGCAGGAGAGAGCGGTCGGTGATGGCTCTCAGCTTCCCCAAGCTTGGGAAAACTTCTCAGGTCTCACTTGGCTTCTGCTACTTACCTCTAGCCGGCTTTTAAAACTCCGTAATGAGCAAATAAGGAAACATTTTAACTTCTTTACCAGGTGGGTCTATGGGCTTGGAATTGTAAAACTGAGAAAGGAAAACACTTCTCATTGTTGCTATGGAGACTGGAGTTTGTGTAGTAATGGCTTGTTCTGTTTCCCATCTCCCTGATCTTCTGCGGGAGGGGCGGGGTGGGGGAGAGGAGAGAACACAAAAAAAATCATTGACAAGACCTCTGGTACCTGAGATCACAATTTGAGTAGCTTCTCAGCAGTGTTGCAAAGAAACACGAGTAAGACAGGAATAGGGGAAAGAAAAGTCTTTGTGTTAAGATAGTCTCTTTTTGCAGAGAAGGAACTAGGAAGAGGCTCAAGAAGGATCTAGAACCACAGTGGACACAGGAGCAACCACCTGTTGCAGATCATTTGAAGGATTCAGTGTTCCCCATCAGGAGCCACTGATCCAGCCCTCTCAGCTCATGCTCTCTGGTCGTGATCAGAGAACAGCCTGACACTTTCTAACAATAAGACCTACACAAATTTTGTCTATAATCCATGTCTTTGGACAAAAGGGATATGGATTCTGGGAGTTTTATCTTCTCTTAAATGGCTGTGGATGAGGTCTTCCCTTGTTGGCCCACTACTTGAGGCTGTAGACACTGCGTGATAGGCTAGTGAGGCACAAACATGCACCTGTTCCTTGCGGGCACATCATCAGTGTGGATGTGATGACACTGCACGAAGCCTGTACCCTTCAAAGCATGAAGTGTGTCTGATGGCATTGCTACAATAAATAGATTATTGCAGTATTTGCTTAGGTATAGTTTTGAAAGCAGCTCTGAAACTTCAAATAATCATGTATCTTAAGCATAATAGATTACCTGTTTAAAAAAAAAAAAAGAAGCTATCCACACCAAAAAAATTATACTCTGCCAAACTAAAGCTACTTTGATGTCACAGGATTTAAAGATTTAAGCCCTCACTAAAAGATTTACAGTGAACTCAGGCAAGGAATATCAACCTGGAATGTCAAGGGGGTACTTGGAGTTAGAGGTGATTCTGTAAAAGCTGTTCAGATGTTATTGACATCCTGTGATGCGGATAGCTATTTCGAGGCCAATCTTCTGCAATTTTGCCCATCTCAAAAACTGTCAGAGCTCTAGGTGTCCACACAAAAGTCTGTTTCAAGGGAAAAGAGAGTAAAGCAGCCCCTGAGAAAACACATAGAAGGCTGGAAGGGGTGTGTGGGAGATGTGCAAGAGGTCTTTCAAACCCCAGAGTGTCTTCAAATGCCAAGTACAAGTTAAGAGATCGATAGTACGTTGAAGTCGGTTGTTCTTGCCTCTTGCTGTGAAGGACGGTGCTTCTCCTCTGTGGTGGGATCCAAGCTGAGCAGATCACACATGGACTGGAGCCACTGTCTCTTCTGCCCTTACCTGCAACAAATCTCTGTATCTTACGAGTGATCAGGGTTTCAAAGGGACTTCTGAGAGCAAATCCCAAACTTTGCAGGACAGAATGTGCTTTGCTGACTTTGAGTGACTTTTAGTTAGGCTGTAGCATGAATTTCAAGGTAAGGAGATTCATTTTGACCCATCTTGTTTCCTTGGTTATTCCTGTCAGACTGGGTCAGATAGAATTGGTTTGGTTGGTTGGTTGGTTTTTTGATTCTACAGAGTTGAAATTACCCTTGGGTATGGGAATCCCAGGTGATCAGCTTTGCTGTTCTTTGTATTTCACTCTGCTTAATTCAGATTTTTATTACCCTAAGAACTATATGATGAGTTAAAAAATGTAACCACTTTACAAATTTGGGAGGAATTACAAAAACTGACAGCAAGACCACTATTTAAAAGTTCCTATAAGTAACTAAGACATTAGAAATCCAAAAATGCCTGACTTATACTCCAGTAAGAAGAAAAATACTTGGAAAATGAATCATTCTATTGCTCATTCTTGAACATAGCATATGCAGTGAGGTATCTTTGTATCTCTTTGTGTGTGTCCCATGAACCTTAAGTGTGATTTATCATCACTTCAGCATTACCTCAAAACCCCTCCTATTAGAATAATCTGATCACTATTTAATTAGTTAAAACATAGTTGTGCGTAAGATGAAAACTTTGTTCCCTGCCTAGAGGGGAGAGCAATAAATGTGAGATATCGGTGCTTGCTTTTCTCTTTGGAAGAAAAAAAGAGAAGAAACTGAAAATCCCATCAAACCAAATTCAGTCCCAACTCTGTTTTCTGACTATTTTCTGGTTCCAAGGTGGCATTTCTTTACTACGACTATTTGCTGAAAAAAAATGGGAAGCCTGGCTTAGATGAAAAGATAGTGCTTAGTTCTGCCCCTCTATAGGCAAATAAACTGCTTAAGGTTTGCAAACTTGATTAGGATTAGTAAAATTGATGCTATTTTACTGCAACATCTGAAGCTAAAGGAAACTCAGACCCACTGCACTACAGGTCTGTACAACATCCCCACTCTCTGTCCAAATGAGCAGGGGCCTCTGACATCACCTCAGGGAATGGCTTTTCTGACTGATTTTTAACATGCCACGGAAGGGATAAGAAAGGAAATTTTATACCATCTGTCTCTCCTGGACTGCAGGTAAACCTGTCTGGAAATTCCTTTCTTTGTTTTTTTTTTTGTGGTTTTTTTTTTCAACCAGAGGACACTGCAAAAAGCCTTTAACACCAACTTTTTCGAAGAAAATGGCCTTAACATGCCACATCTCTAAAGCAAAAATGAACTTCTTAATCAGCCCCAAAACAGGCTGGTTATTTTAATTTTTTGAGTCACTTTTCACTCCCTGTGCCAGTGGAAAGATCTACTACTTATCTCAAAGCCGGTACCAACATCTGCTGTGTAAGAAGCGCATCTGCTCAGCAGGAGGAGAGGGGGCAGGCACAGAGATTGGTAAGGGGTGGGGATGAGCAGATGTAAGAGGCTGTGGAAGATGTTAAGAGGCACTCAGGCAACCCTGCGGAGTGCACAGCTCCCCTGATCAGCCTCCTTCAGCACAGAGAAAGAGGCTTCCCAAGCCACAAATTGCTGGACTCATTGTCTCTGCCATTAAATAGGAAGGACTTTTTTCTACTCTTCCCATGACATTCTGCCCAAATTGCATGCCATGAAAATTCAGAGCTGTCACAGAGCCTTGGGGTGATGTGCTGGGGAATATTTTGGCTGAGTAAGGTTTTTTTTTTGCCCTTGCCAACAGATGGGACAGCTCCTCCTTCTAGGCTTCAGACCGCGGGCCTTGCAACGTCGTTGGTGTGCACCGTGCTTTGGTGGCATTCAGGAGTGTAATATGAAATAATTTATAGTGTTTGACATCTTTCTATGAATTATTTATAGAGCTACTATATTCCAGTGAGTTGTCCTGCTGGCTCATGCAGTTCAGATGATAAAAATGCCCTTTCTCATCTATGGAAAAGGAACCCAGCAGCACTGTAGAAGTAGGATTTGCTACAGGCAATGTCATCAACTTGCTGGAATTCCTGGTATTCCAGGCAGCTGAGTTTTCAGGGAATAAAGCTGTTCTTTTTGCAGGAAAGCCACCTCCTAGGTTGCAGTTATCAGGGTGCAAGTTCAGCCTTGGCAAGATGAAACACACTCCATGGCTAAAGCTGCTTTTCAGCACCTTGAACTTGCCTCGCTCTGAGACACTGGAAAACATCCCTGTTTCCTCCTCTCCACGCTCCTCCAAGTTCTCTCAGCTGTTACCAGCACGAGCTCGTAAGTAGCGTTTCCTCTGAGAACATTATTTATAAACAGATGTGCAAAAATTTCAGGATCATCCTTATTTTAGCTTAGTCTTACATAAATTTGTCGTCAAATCCTTTGGATGCCTAATTCCTCTTTGAATTCCATATAAAAGCATGTGGTGATTCATCCTTAAAATAATAATCACCATCTTGACTGCACATAGTTTAATCTTTCAGGAAATAAAGAAGTGATTGAAACTCACTAGTATCAAACCAGACCAAGTTTGTTCAGAAGATAAAAAAATAATTCCGTTATTTTTGTACAAATTGGCATAATGAGCTCTCTCTGCGCTATTATCTCTGAGCATTAACTGGCTCTATTATGCAGGATAATACTCAGAATAATTATTGCTTATCTGCATGTACATACACTGAATAATAAAATAATTAGACCTTTTAAAAGAGGGGCTAGAACAGATTCCATTTACTGTAACTCTGACTTTCTGGTTATAAGGTTGGAATAAATAATGGGATATTTTACCAGGGTGTCAAGCCAGTAAATGCTGGATTTATAGGTGTTGGTCCAGGCTGTGCGTAAGGTGCGTGTTTTGTCAAACTCCAGACTGAGCAGAGATTTACAAAAGGATGGGAAGCATCTGGGCTGTTGAAATTTGGAGGTGGACGAAGGCTCTTGGATGCTGGTGGCACACTGGATTCTCCTGAAAGAAGGCACTTCTGTGGAAGTCAGTTACCAAGAGAGCTTTCAAGTGCTTAGAGTTTGGGTTCTGCCTCAATCTCCCGACTGTATGATGGGGCAATGTCTGCTTCAGACAAATGCAGAGAGGACAAAAGTGGTAACGGTGTTAAAAATGATGATACAGCACTGGACAGAAAGGTAAAGAGCTCCAGACCTGGTATTTCTTTGGGCATGTCTGAGAGATCCGTCTCAATAGTGTGACCTTCCGACTTGCATATAGCTGTGCAATGATCCTGAGGAACGGCAGAGGGTGTTACCCATTTATTTGAAGAGGGTGGGGTGGTTTGTTTGTTTGCCTGTCTTTTTTAGGACACCTCAGGAATAACTGAACTATGTCAGCTGATGAAGAGAAACCAATCAATCTCATGCTTTCTTGCAAATCCCAGACACCGGGTTTATCACAAATTATTAGGAACTCGAAGCAGACTGCTGGAACATTTTAATTCTGTTTGTTGAGAGCTGCAAACATAATTGATTTACATTTTTCTCCAATAAGTTAATTTGAGAGAGTGTTCCCATTGTGAATAATATCAGATTCAAGGCGATATGGCTTACGAATCTCAATGACTCCACTGGAGAAACTACAGATCACTCCTTGCTGCAAAGGGATGAAAAGGATGAAGACTAATGACTGGTAAATGTTGGCTTCCCGTAAACAGAAAATTACTAAATCTCACAAATGCTATACGTTAGCACTGTAATGCAAGAAGCAACATGCTCTCCATTATCCCTGATAAGTTAATGGATCAGTGTTGAAATTTAAAAAAAGATAATTAAAGAAAATCTTCTTTGGAAACAAAGTCTCCAGCTTGATTCAGAAGAGTTTTGGATTTAAAAACCTCTGC
Organism: Baryphthengus martii; assembly: GCA_013396935.1. Lineage (NCBI taxonomy): Eukaryota > Metazoa > Chordata > Aves > Coraciiformes > Momotidae > Baryphthengus > Baryphthengus martii. The sequence goes on along the minus strand of VWZK01010050.1, from coordinate 172,088 downwards.
TTCCTGGAAATATTGCAATTAACTGAAGGTTTGGTGTATGAAACATTTTTCCATCACAAAATGCAGACTGGCTGAAGATGAAGATTCCTACAGAAGGATGTCCCTGTAGATAAAATCTACTTCAATTTTGGTGGGGTCAGAGAAAGAGAGGGAGGGAGAGAGCTAAAGACCAAAAAGTAGCACACCCATTTTCAAACTCTTGCTGATGCTGCATAGCTTCATCTTCATTACATTCTCTAAGCTCTCCTTGATGTGTCTTTTTATCTATTTATTTTTCTTTCCAGAAAAATCCTTGTCATTTCTACACAGAACCGGCTCATGTGTGATTTTTTGTGTTTGAAAAGGTATTGTTTTTTTCTGACTCCCCCCTGAGAAGGCAGGGAAAATACAGATGCTGTGAAAGATCCTTTGCATGCCATTGTTACCTCCTGTTTGTACGGCAGAGCAAAACAATTCAGTTTCCTCAAAAAAGCCCTAAAATTTCCATAAATAGCACAATAAAACCCAAACCTCACAATGACTGATAGGACAATAGCACCTTTATCAGCATGACACAGACCACTGGGTGAAAAGAGCAAGAGAGAGGCTCTTCTGCAAAAAAGTGAAAAGAAGTTTAATGAAGTAACACTTTAAAGTGTTTCAGCAAATAGTAATCATTGCAAACGTGGAAAAAGTTTCCTTCTGACTCAGCCTCATCGTGGTGACAGGTAAAATAATTCCCCTTCTTAATGTGATTAATGCAGGTCAGGGTTTGCTGTGTCTTTTTGCATCTCTGCCCTTTGTCAGTGCTCGTCTTCACAACTTCCCCGCACTGTCATCATTTGCTGGTAAAAACATATATGGGGGATTCTTTTTAGCAGCAAAAATTTAAAGATATTTGCACCTGCCTTTCATATTAACTTCTCGCTAATATTGCTACAAAAGCATCAAACCCACACAGTACTTTTAAAGTATCCCTAGTAACCCTAACTCTATAAGAGTCCAAATTTGCATCTAAATCCCTTACACCTTTGCTAGTAACTGAACCATAAAATGATTATTTAATGTGGTTATTGTGAAGGTGCAGTTAACTACTACCGGAAATCTGGTTGTTGGTTTTTTTTCTGGACTAAGTCTCTGAAAAAGGAGAAGATACTAATTTTGAAATCCATCTAAAAATTTGCTGCTGCTTCACTAGAAAAGGCAGGCTGGATAATTTCTGCCCCATGCAGTGAAGTTTAGGGATGCCACCATACTGTTAGGATGAGCCCTGTGGATGATGCTGGGATAGGTGCACGGAGGGTGGGCAGATGATCTTGGCTCCTTCTCCTCTGTGAAAGCTGCAGTGTGAAGAATATCAAGTTATCCAGAATTCCATCTTTCCAGACATGAAACCACTAATTACTTAGCTCAAGGATCCTGGCCAGGGCACCCAGAAAGAGCAGAGTATGGACTGTCATGAGAAGTGGATGAATATTAACTATTTTCTGGGAAATGTGGATTAATATTAATGGAATGTTAACATTTAGTTATGATACAAAAGAAACATGAAATTGTACCTAAAGTCAGTGGCTCCTCACAGAGTTAGGTAGGATGGACGTATTATAGTCAAGGACTCACCCAATCGCTGCCCTGAGACAGACACAGGCCCCATCCTTTCCCATTTCTTAGCAATCTCTAATGATTTCTTTCTAAACTTTAGCTTCTCAGACACAGGAGAATAATTGTCCCACCCTGTTATAGATTCACAGGATCCAGCCTAGCTCAAATTAGGCAGAGAAGGTTCTCCAAACGTACAACATGAGCAGACTGTATTTCATCCTGTTTTTCTTGCTGTGAGTTTAATGGCACCTGATCCATACAAAACATGCTTCAGTCTCTGAAAGCATCGTGGTTTCCCCATTTCAAGCTACTTTTCATGGAATATATGACAACAGCATATATGTTCTGAGCAGGTCCCTGGCAACCAGATATCAGCTTTAGAGGTGCCCTGCTTCACAGATCAGCTCACTCAGGCTGTGAGTGTTGTGTTCCCTGGGAAAAAGGCAGATTCGTCTTGCTGCAGAGATGGGTCATACCCAGCGGAACTCATTCATCAGCGCTTTCTGATGGGACGATATTTCATTGAGGGAAAGGAAAAACATTTTTAAAACTGTCCTTCACAGGATGAGCTATTGCCTCGGGCTATTTATCACAGTGATTCATTGTAACTTCATTTCTCTGGGGCAGTACTCTCACTGCTGCTCTAGACCACTATGTACCAGTATTTGTCAGGAGGCTGCCTTGCTCCATAGGGAATCTGGCATTGCTAGAATACTGTTCCATTTCATCTGGATGTGGAGGTCTAGAATACATTTATGAACACGATATTAAAAAGTTTACAAAGCTGTTTCTCTTCTCTGGCTTCTTCCTAGTATGGAGGATTTGTGAACGTTTTATATATTGGATGGTGTTTCATGGCAAGTAGGATTACAACAGATGGGAGTGGGTCTGATAGCTTCATCCCAGGTATCCATCAAGGTGAGTATGGATTATCTGGCTCAAACAAATTTTGGTAATGTACTTGTGCGTGCAGGTGACTCACGGGGGGTTGTAAAAGTGACCCAGCCCCTCATGACCTTGAGGCCATCCGTATCTATGCAGAGATGACCACGGGGCGCTGCACAGACTGCTCAGCCCCAAGTTGTCTGTAAGCCACAGACCACACAGGGCAGTGCAACATCATTGAAAGAAATGTAACCTGAGCTGAGCCTTGAAACCCCTCAACAAATGATATGCCCTGAGTCTCAACCCAAACCACTATTCAGTTGCCTGAGAAAGTAAGATAAGAGAACCTGGAGGGCAGTCTTGTGTATCCAGAGGGGATAATCCACTCAGGTGTAGTCTCACCACAGTCATGTCAATCAGTGGATAAAAACCCAGAAGGTTCAGGTTAGGAATTAGGAGCTGCCTCTTCAACACTACATCTCACCTTCACAGAGACCTTTCCCCCATGGCTGGAACACTAGCAAAGGTCACTTTTCTGGGACTGAGAGCCCTGGAGAGGTAAGCTTTAAGTTTGTAACCATGTGTGACTAAATAATACATGTATAATATTTAGAGCCCTTCTTAGGTTGTTATTAATGTATTCTTGCTTTTGAGTTGTAATGGTGCCTTCTTCCACTGTATCCACGAAAACCTCCAATAGTGGCAAATTAAACCTGTGAGCAAAGCTCAAATAAAGTGTTTGCTTGAACCTTGCAGCTAAACCTGTAAGTGAAGCTCAAATGCGTCATTTGCTTGAGCCTTGTGGTTTAGTCTCTTTTCAGCACAGAGGGTTATGATAAGGTCTTCTGAATGTGGAGTAACACTTGAATATTGCTGGATAACTTCATCTGTGGATATTTTTCCTCCAAATGGAAAATGTCTTTTCAGTTTAGCTCCACGCTATTTTAAGGGTAGGAGAGACTGGCAGAAGGCAGGCAAAACTTTTTGTTGCAAACCTGTAACCTAAAGAAAAAGGATACCAAGAAAGATAAAATGAAATACTAAAATTTCTGGACACTCAGTAGAAAAATTCAAGGAACCTGTGACAGTCACTAGGGCAGACTGTGGAATTTTGAGCCTGAGGAAGGCTGGACCCCACAGTGCCGGTCAGCCTCTGGCACCAAGACTTCTGCTGTGGCTTTGGTGCTCTGTATGATGGATTAGTATTTTTTGAAAGGGTATTCAGGAAAATAATCAGCTTTACCTGACATCTAGAAAAATTCTTTGTTCTCCCATCTTTGAAACCTTGTTGAAACCTATATGTAGGATCACAAGCTACTGAAACCATGGGAATTAGTTTGGCCTTGCAATACCCAAGGAAATCCATGGGACAAAGCATTTTGCAAATATGACAGAAAAAAAAAGAACATTTTTAAATATAAATTGATGATTTTTTGCTCTAGAAGTTAAAATTTGGCATTTACAATGGGAACAGCGATAAGAGCTGAGAAAGAAGCTAATCTCATTAGCTATGCTGCTTACTAATCAACCAACCTATCTCAATTTGAAGGTACTAGTCATACTCTGAATAAACTGCAAATAATAGAGATTACTATAACATACAATATCATGGGGAAAAAAAAAGCAGAGAATGTAAAAATTCTAGCCCTTGATTTTAAAAAAAAAATTTAAAAAAATCACATTTTTTCAACTGGTATACCCAATATGTGTTCTGATCTGGATGAAGGCAACCCAGAAGAATTTTCTGAAGGATTTATCTATTTCATGTGCTGTGTTTTTTGTATTTTTCACTGCCTCTGGTTTCTCTTGGCAGCAAATATTTTTCACTTTTAAATGGCCCCTGTCCTAAAGCATGATTCTTTGCATTTCAGAAGAATTTAATGGACGTCCCTGAGGGAAAAGATGCAAGGCCTAATGGAATCTACTTAATAATCTAAGTGAGCAAAAATTCTCACTTATCTCCCAGCTTCCTCATCTCATATACAGCTCAGTAAATGGATGTCAACACTGGATTAGAGAACAGCGACTGGTGGCAGCAACAGAGGATTTATCCAGAGAGAATAATATCTTTAAACAAATCTTCAAATATACCATTTAGGGTTATGAAAAACCCAAACAAACCACCAAACGAAAAACAAACCCCAAAAAACCCTTCAACAACTGCTTTTCCTGTTATTTCAATTTGCCCAGGAGTGTGAATCCTCTGTCTTTATTTCAAATACAGAATTCTTAAATATTTTGTGTGTGTCTGTCGGTATGATGAGGTACCAATCCTTGCAGGTTTTACACTTTTGCAGCCAAATTCTATTCTTTCATACTTGTCGCATACAAAATGAAGCTGTGGCTCATGTCTTTGGATGTGAATGTGGAAATGCAATGGCAATTTGATGTCCACTGCAATTAGTGCTAATTATGCCATGGCTTTCAGCAGGATCCAGACCAAGCAATGGGTTGAGATCATCAACCCCTAACAGAGGGAGATGTCCAGTGGCTCTGTGGATATTATTCGTGCTTTGTTCTCTTTGCTGGACAATACAGCCAACCAATATTCTAGTAACATAGCAAGGAATATGCAGCAAAATTATGAGAACCAGGTGTATAATTACTTGGATGTGCCAGCACCCCAGTTTTATAGTATATTCCAAATTATCCTTAAAGACACCAGTATACTTCCCCTGCCCTCCCACACCCTCCCCACCCGCCCCCGTTGTGTTTTTTTTATGAGGATGTTACTTGTTGAGATAATTAATTTTATTATTACAGTAAGCTTTTACTGCTGGGAAATCTTATTTTGATGATACATTCTTGTTGTCAAGTGTAGTAGCAATTTTATCCAGAGATCCTACAAAACTGACCACAGCCAGTGATGGAAGAAAACTGTTTTTCAACATACATAGCGATGCTTTAAGATGGTGCCTTCGGGAGCGCATTGTTAAGGAGTTGATTCCACAGTGTCTACAAATAAAGATTATTTTTCTGGAAGTCATTGGCTTCTGGGGAGGCAGTCACTACCATTCCTCATATTTTCAAGCTTCCCAAGTAAGGTACTTAATCTACTGGACTTCTCAAATACCCACATTCAACTTTCTAGTGCTTTGTGTTTTAAGCAACTTTACAAGATAAATTTACCCTTGGCTCATAGAAAATAAAAACATTCCCAGGCCTGTTTAGATCTGTAATTTTGGCTGTCAAACACCAAGGCAAAGGGGGAGCTATTTTCCACAGAAGAATCTTGATGTTTCTTTCTATGCTATACATTCTAGAGCCTTCAGAGCTGCACGGCTTCCCAGGGAATAAGGGAGAGCCTGGATTACCAAATTTAAACTCACATAGTATATTTATATTCAACACTGGGTATAGAAATGTGTTTTTATTTTGTAAAATATGCCTTGAGTTTAGTAAATGAAGAGTAATCCTCTAATAAATAAGGCTATCTTTACATTAAAAGTAATCTTCTGTGGTGCCAATATTCTCTTGAAACATAGTGAAAACTTTTACTAAGTGGCAGAAATCATGGTAAATAGGATTCATTGCATATTCATTGTCTGGTTTACTTTCAAAAGGAGATATTTAGTGACAAGCCCATTTGACTGGAGTGTGAATCTTGGGCTAGTCATTAAAACTACTGCAGAGGAGCAGAATCCTTTGGTTTCATAGCACATATTTTACATCTATCGTTGTCTTGAATTTCATTAGACCCAGAGGTTAAATGTTCAATTGACAATCACATATTTGCATTCAGAAAAAGTAGCAGCGATAATAAAGGATGGTAAAAACGGTCAGAGCCTCAGTCATTGCAGTTCAAAGGTGGAAAAAAGTGTTGCTGTCGTACAGCCAGATTGGGCACAATTGATTTGGAGTCTGGGTCTGTGGGAATCTCAAGGAGATCATTGTAGGTCCTGGTTCCCCCAGTCATACTTCAAATTAAAGGCATCATTTTGGATGGTCAGTTCTCTTATGAAATGTGTGGTAGAACTCCAGTGAGGAGCCCATCCCATGATGGTGCCTGAACCTTGGTAAGACTCAGTACAGATACCCACTGTACCAACTGTCTGACTTTGAATTTGTCTTCTGTTAAGGTAGAGAGTTTGCAGTGTTTTCAACCTAAAAGTTATAAACTCTCTGTAATTCTTAATATGAAATCAACTCTTATAATCCTTTCAAAAATATGGTGTGACTAAAAGCATGTTGTTCTTACAGATTTTGCAGTGTGTTAAAGGTAGATGTCCCTTTCCACTAGAGGAAAAGTCAGGCATTTTTCTCCCTACAAGATGACCAAATAAACTATCGCATCTGTGCTCGCACTAATTTACATGGTAAACGCGACAAATCTATCTGGAAGAAACAAGGATTAGTGTGAGCTGCTAGCCCACCTCGCACCCCTGGCCATTACAGCCCAGGTAATTCCCTGGGGGACTTCAGGACTTTGCCTTCAGAGTTTGAAAATATCTAGTATATTATCAGGAAAGTATTTTTTGACCCATTCCTTCTAGGACATGCTGGGAAAGTCAATTAGTCCTACTGGCTGATTAGTGCCGCACCAGCTCATGTATTTAATTCAGGCTAATCTTAAAGAAGTTGTCTCTCCGGCAGTGCCACTGAAAAGCTTAATCTGTGTTAAAGTTAAATGAAGCAGAAATATCATCCTGAAAACAGCAACTGGCCAAAGCCTTGCACATCTCCTTTTCTGCAGTTTTTTTCTTGTCATAAATATATATATATAAAATAAATCATTGTAGAGCAGTTATGATTCATGACTAGATATTAATAAATTCACACAGGTAAATATTTGGTTCTCTTCAGTGCTGGGGAGAACAATTAGATGATGAACAGATTGTGACTAAGTACAATTAATAGTGCCAGATTGTACCTTCACAGGGGAATAAATACAACAATTAGTGTCTTATTTTATCGGTTGTGTAGGATTGTTTCTAGCTATAATGGCATTTGCAGAGCAGGCTACTACTGCATACAAAAACATCAGCTCCTCTCAAATCCCAGGACAGTGTAACTTGGGAAGAATAAAACCTGCTTGGAGACCGGAGCTTCTTCCAGACCAGTATAAGCTCAGAGACCATCTTTCCTTTTTAGAAAACCAGAGGATAGTTGGTCGAGGAAATTGTTGAGCTCTAAGCCTGAACTCCAACACAGGGACCGGTGATGATGTGTTTGACTGGGTTGTGCTGGGAGTCAGGGGTGCTTGAGAGGGCACAGCACCCTGCTGAGCCAGATCCAGGGCTCCGCTGCTGGCTGTGCCTTTACCTGCTGGGCTTGGACTTCCCTTGGACTCTCTGTCCAGGCATCCTTGACATGTACGATAACCAGCCGGATCCCACGGGAAAAGCCCTTCTGAATTCTCAGAAGGGGCAAACCAGCTCTCAGGAATGGCCATAGCATTTTCATTACAAGTTTTCCTCTCCTCCTGCCTGCAAAAGCCTCACAACATTTTAGACAAAATAGTCTTGGACGGCTGAAACCAGACCATTATAATGGAGGACACCGGAGAACTTCAAAGCCAAGTTTCAACCTGTAACATCTATAGGGATAGAGAGGGACACTGGTCAGGAATTGGTCATATGTTGGTCGGTAATCCCGTATCAGCTCTTTATGTCCATAAACTTCCTTTTAGTTTTGGAAATTGAGGCTCTCTTGGTTCTCCTTTACAGAGGCAAGGTCATTTCTGTGCTCTCCACAGTTCCCTGCCACTGTCAGGAGCACATGCTGTTGCATTACTCAGTCTCAAACTTTAATTGCTCTTACGCTTTCCCGTGCATTTTTATAGCACTCAAGTATGACTTCAAAGGTGCTGTTGTTTTTCTAAAACGTATCTTCTTGTTCAAGAGAGATTTGAGGTGTTCTATCCAAAATGCTGCCAGTCAGCTTTGGATTTACTTTTAACTGGCTTGTTTTGAGCAAGGTTAACCTGTATGTTGCTAACTTAGCTACCATTCACCTGTAGACAAATCCAAAGTTTAAAGGGGCAGGAGGTGCTCTCAGCTACAGACCGTTGCAATAAACAGATGTCCAGCTGCAAGGGCAGTGTCCCTGCCACGCATCCCTGCCAACTCCAGCTGTGTTGGAATGGTGTCATGAGGAAGGAATGTGCCATTGGCTGATCAATGCAAGTGGTGTCCCTCTCTCTACACCCACTGGAGCAGGGAAAGGGCTCTTTAGCCTGTCCTCCCCCTGCTCTTGACTTGAAAACAGCCCCTCATGGGATATGGGGCAAAATCCAGGCAGAATCCCATGGTCCAGACCCCCTCCATCTGCTACCCTCTCACTCATGGTGGTAATTCATCTCTTCTTAGGCACTGAATATTGAAGGAGAAAAATATCAGGTGTTACGTGAGGCAGTAACACAAAACGCAATTTAAACAACAAAAAAAGAAAGTTCCAGAACTTCCACTAGAAGTGGAAAGAACATATATGTATATATTTACATATATTCTCTATGCACTGTCATGATTCATTCTGTGAGATCCAGTAATGACTTAAGCTAGTCCTGGACCTCACCAAAAAAAGTCCCCTTGCATTGTGTAGAAGTCTGTTGTACCTAAGGTGATATTTGAGACTGAAAGCTGTTGTTCTACCAGAAAGGACATTTTGTAATTTAAATTAGTCTGAATATGCTTGGAAAAGCATGTATTTTTAAAAGGCTGCGGTTGGATTCTTTTCTTAAAGGCACACAAGACTCCAGCTGATTTAGTTTAAGAAATGCAGATTTTTTTATAAGGCTAATGTTCACGGACGCAATCTTCTCCTCCAAATAAGCTTTTGCAAAGCTTTAAAATGGTTATTTTCAGCACCATTCTCTGAAGTCATTACACATTTTCTTTTTCTTATGAAGACTTACTGAAGTTTCAAAGCACTGCATTTCTTGAACTTAAATTGATAGAAGGTTTGGTATTTCAGGTGAAATCTTAATAAATAGTAAAGTTCTTTTATTTTTTTCACAATAAAGGCATTTTCTACTTCTCTTCTGAGGCTGTATGCACACTACCAATACCTTAGTCTAAAATTTTTTGTCTATATCAACTTGCAGAAGAGCTCTGCATTCTGCTTTAACTCTCATTTACCAGAAAATATATTTGTCTCCATAAATTATCTTTCCTCTTGTTGATCCTAGTGTATTGATTAGATTTATAATGAGTGCACAGAGTAAGACTAGATTTAATCCTTGCAAAAATCTCAAATCAATCCAGGAACATACCATGCGCTGGTGTTCTTAAGTATCTCCTGTTGCTGGCTCCCTAAAGATAAAACACACGTAATCCTTCCCATAGTATAAAGCAAAGCAAGTCGTCAGTAGATTGCAAGCTGATTCTTTATTAAAATTCACTCACAAAAAGGGACAAGGCCCCGAACTCTGCCTTCCTTCTGGCCTCCTCAAAGATCACTGTGGTGGTCTCAGGTGTGTGTTGCATTTAGAGATTTCTAATTAGAAGGTTCTAATTCACTCTAGTACAGACATAAAAGTGAAAATAAAATAAAGATAGATGAATTCTCTATTGTTTCCTGAGCTCTTGTTTATTGCTGTAACCCTCCACCAAACACCCTGAATGCTTTGCCCATTTATGACAGCAGTTTCCATCATCACCTTGTGAACAGGTCCTTCTTCTGCCTTAAGTGATTTTGTGCTGTTCACCTAATGTAGATACGCATGAAATCTTGAATTGCGGAGGTATTTTGCCTTCCCAGAGAAGTAAACACTGTAAACCCACCAGCTTTTTCTAAGCTGCTCTCCTCTATTGTCAAACAGCCTTGGGCCTGCTCACCCAGGAATCACTATGACACCAGTATAAATTCACTTGACTTCAGTCAGGTTCCTCTTCCCTTGCACAGCACAGCGAGATCAGCCTGGGCCAGTTGTCTTTAGCAATGTTTTTCTTTGTTGCTGGACAGATAGCATAGCCAAGGTTTAATTCAATAAAATCAGCCTAGCATAAACTAGAGGGACTAAAGTTAGTTGACAAAACGGATAGGTCATTTTCAAGGACACCGATTCACGGTCTTACAACGAAAAACAGCATTTCACAGATTTGTTGTTGAATAAGCAGTAGAAAAGCTGGGGCAGGTCAATTTACTTAATGTTACTTTTGTAATCTTAAAAGCCTTTTGCTGGATATGAGAATACATTAGGCAAAAAGCAAACCTTTTGTTTATTGCTCTTTAGAATCACAGACATGTGTAGGCTGGAAGGGAGGCCATCCTCTCCAAATCTCTGCTCTAAGCAAGGTCAAAGTTGCTCAAGCTGTGTCTAATCTGTTTGGATGTCTCCAAGGATGGAGATTCCACAATTTCTGGACGCCTGTCCCAGTTCTTGGCCACCTTCATGGTGGAATCTTGATTTTTTTATTGTGTGCAATTGGCCTTTCACTTTCTTCAGCTTGTGACTATTGGATCCTTTCCTTTCACTGTGCAGCTCTGAGAGCAGTAGGACTTCATCTTCTCTATGATTTCTCCTTAGGCAGGTGAGGAGACCGGGAAGATCTCTATTTAGCCTTCTGTCTTAAGGCAGAGCAACATCAACTCTCTCAGTGTCTTCTTATACATCCTATGCCCTAGACCCCTAATTGTTTTAGTGGTCATCCACAGGATTCTCTCCAGTATGTCAGTGTCTTTTGGGGACCATCAAACTGCATATTTGCTTCATAACATTTTCTCTCGGTCTCCCTTTTTTTTTCCCCCACAAAGTTCGCATGTCCAAATATTATGAAGTCACAAGAAAGTGCTGGATTTCTAAACTTTTTCCTGCCATGAGCTACAGACAGCCATTCCTTTGCTGGAAGTGAGGTGATGCTTCTGAAAGCAGGTGTGTCTTAGCCCCGTGGTCCTGGTTCCTCCTTCTTTGTCTCTGAGTTTGTGAACTGAAATCTTGAACTCCTTCTGTTCAAACCTACAGCAGAGGCAGGGCAGGGTACTAATAAACCCAGAGAGCAAAATGCTTGCCATGGGGGAGTGCTGCATTTGAAATCGATTTGATCAAAAGCAAACTCCCCCTCTGAAACATTTGCTGATTATTTAAATGTATTTTAATTACTTATGAAAGGGATATAAAGGGCTTTTGTGAAACAAAAACTGGCAGGGAAGTGTCAGTTTTTAGAAGCACTTAGTACTGTTGCAAACCCACGCACTGTATAAATGCTTTCAACACATATAGATAGATACATCTCTATATTAATAGAACTTTGAAAATTAGCATCTTTTCCACCCTAGGGTTCCCACTATAACAATTGCCAGAATTTTTGCCCACAAGACACTCAGTCATTGTTACCCTTAGTTGATGGTCTCTAATTTGTGTGCTTTGCCATATATCTGGAGCAGTAGAGTTCCGTCAAGGTAGATTTTATGAAATTGGCCTTAATACTTGATTCAAAGCCTCTCCAGAGATGTTTCAGAAAGCAGAGCAGATAAAGTATGGCAGCTGTATCAGCTTCTCCTACCTAAGAATTAACAAGATGTGGCTAAATAGTCAAGCATGTTTAAGTGTTCAAAGAAAATGAAAATAAACATAGGAAAGAGGTCACAGGTGTTCCAATAAAATGAAAAAGCATGTAGGAAAGAAGTCATGGACAATTCTTTCTGACAGAGCAGAATGCTTTTTTGGTTTGTTTCGCTTGAGCACTCTACTGATGAAAAATAGAAATTCAGATAGGTTAAATTGCAAATTCAGCTGGTATTTCTCATATTGTTTCACCCAGAAAGAAAGGACTGAAAGAAAAGTACGAAAAGAAAAAGCATTTTGTATGAAGTTTTTTTAAAAATGAAATTGCTTACTTTTTTTTTGCTTAAGGAAGCAATCACAGGATAAGAAAAATATTTTCTGGATGGTGTCGCGGCTGGGATTCTTGCAAGTGGCATTCTTCCTCTGCAACTATGCTGCTAGTTTAGACTCCTTCGATGAACATAAAAATACATCTTTCATAATGAAAGACATCATCTCTGTGCTGGTAACATATTTTGCCAGTAGTTAATATTAAAAATGGATCCAGATTATTAGACCAAAAGTGCATTTTCTTTTCCTGCACAGGGTAATGCTTTCACCTGGGCCATGGAAGCCTTTTACAGGGAGCCCTCTGTGGTGGAGCAAAAAGTCTTTTGTCAGCTTTTGGAATAAATTTAAATATTGCGTGATAAAATACTGTCATTTCCAGGGCTTTTGTATGAGGTATGCTGGTGCTTACAAAGGGACAAACAGCAATGTTGGATGTGATAGCAGTATGCTGGAAAAAAATGTATGTTTTCTTCTTAAGTCAGTAAAAATGTCTATTTCAGAACTATTTAAAAGTATTCCTGAATTCATATTAAATTGTACATTAAAATACAAGCAGCAGCACTATAAAAGTCAGAGCATTTATTTCATCATTTTCAAATAAGGCAGCTTGACTTTTTTTATCCTTAAGATTTCTAAATTTATTTCTTTTAAATTCTGCCTCAAAACTGAAAAAACCCCAAACATTCAGTTTGAGGTTGAATAAACTGTTTCTTCAGCCTGGACAAGCATTGTAGAGACAGGGAGGAGGGTGCCTTTTACAAGACGTAAAAGTGAATTATTCATACAGCTTAAATACGATGTATTTATTATTTAGCATCGTCCTGTTGTGTCAGTTTCACATTAGGCAGACAGTAAAAGTGGGAAAAAAAGAAGAAAAGACAGCAATTCTGTGAAGGATAATACAAATTCATCACATTTGATATCATTGTAAATGACATTTGTCTAATGAAGTGGTGTGCCACAGATCTGTAAAGGAGAGTACAAGTAGTTAAAAGTGCTGTATGATAAAACCAGGAGACTTCTGTCTTATAATTGTGGAGAAAGAGCACTTTGGAGTCTGTGAAGCTGGGAGCTGCTCTCCCTGATAGTGTTGCTGTCAGTCCAAGGCAATTCTTTTGACAAGTGCCATTGATTTTTCTAAAATGCCAGCAGGCTGATTCCTGACTGCCTTGGCTCTCTCTTCCACAAAATGCAAGCCACAGCTCCAGAGAGAAGAGAAGGCATCCCCAAAAAAGAGAGGAATTTAATGTGCTTGGAGAGACTTTTGCTATAGGGAAGGTTCCTCAAAGCCTGCAGAAGAGAGGGAGCTTGTGGGGAAAAACTCAAAAAAATGAAAGCATAACCTGTTTCTATTCTGATTTCTAAAGCGAGTCAAAAGAGAAATTTTAAGTAAAGAACTGTTGAGATTAGGTCTCCTCTGACTTAGAGATTGGAGAAAACAACCTATATCCTTCTCAGAACTTGATTCTCCTTGGAAGTATATACTAATATGAGAGGACTTGTTTGTCAGATTCCCAGCCAATTTCTGTCTTTGGTTTGTAGATGTTTTATTATCTCTTTCACTTTTCTTTCCACAGTTGCATTCAATTCTCCACGAGTTTTCATTCCAGGAAGCCAGGCATATTCAGAACAGAAATGCCTCGTTACATATTTTATGAGGGTCCTTAACCACATGCGTGGAAAATGTTTATTTTATAAGTATGGAATTGTCCCCTGGGGATGTTTTGCTTCACAAATAAGTCTAATGAGCATTAGAAGAGCAGTTTTGTTCAGGAAAATGGTAGGAATTTTTTTCATCCTTATTTTTTTAATTACAGCCCCCGACCTGAAGGACTAGCACGAAACTATGAACAGAGCAGGATTACAAGCAACATGTCTTTTTCATCCTTGCCACCAAGGGGGATACACCGGTGCCTATGCCTCGTGCTGCATGGGGGTGATGTAGGGTCAGTGCAGACCTTGCCGCTGCCCCCCAGGAGCTCCTGTCCCCTCTGCTCTTTGCCAGGTACCTGCCCAGGCTCACTTGTGTCTGCCTGACACATAGAACCATCGAATGGCTTGAATTGGAAGAGACCTTCAAGATCACCTCGTTCCAACCCTCTGCCATGGGCAGGGACATCTCCCACTAGAGCTGGTTGCTCAGATTGCTCCATCCAGCCTGGGCTTAAACTCTTCCAGGAATAAGGCTCCACAACTTTTCCTCCACTAGACTGGGATAGAAGGAAACCTTCCTTTCCCTCCTAATCTATTTACTTTCTTTTTGTTCCTTCATTTACCACAGTGGATTCTAGAATTTTCTGTTGTCCTTCTTCTTAAGATGACTTGATTAACATGCCTGTAGTGTGTTATAAAGAGATGTTTCCTGTCAATATAGAAGACTGATCAAGAACAACGGACATTTTACCCACAGATGTAGTGGTAAATACAACCCATGGATGCCACAAGGGCAACCTTCCCTCAGCATCATCCCCAAACCAGTTCGTGGGTGCCAGCACTGGCAGGTTGGCTCCTTTGGCCAGGTACCACAGTCCTCTTCAAACAGAAACAGAAATAGAGCAAATGTCATGCTGATTTTCACTACTATTTTGAAAAAAAAAACCAACAGCTTCCCCTTGTTGCTACCAATCATGCTATGAGTGTGTCAGCAATGGTCATGCTATATATGTATATATATATATATATATATAGTATATCTATTATTTAGGTGTATCTATTTTCATAGTAGATATTTATTTCAAGTCGCGTGGGTTATGAGGCAATTTTTCTGACCTCTTTACCTATCTATGGCTTTTAACTAACATCAGTATTTTTGAACACTTACAAAAATAGCTGATGCTACCAAACAGTCAAGGCAAAAATGAAACAAAATGATTCTTTTTGGAAACTGTTCTTGGCTTTCACGTTAAATTTGTTGTACTAGGAATGGACTAAGTGAATCTGACATACAAGAAATGGAAGCCCCAAAAATATCTGATCATGTAGGTGTGTAAATATCTATGCGTGTCTGTATTTTGAACACATACACACAGGACTAGGATCATCTGCAGCTGTAGCTGATGTTCACCTTGCATGTTTCTTTTTTATTCTAGGGATGTGGAAGTGCTGAGCCAAAAGCAAAGAGAAATGGATGTGCTCAGATGGGGAGTGGAGGCCTGGCTTTCAGAAAGATTGAAGCTCTTCTGTTACTAAAAGCACAGTAACAGTGAGAATCCATGCCAGAAAGCAAGCATCCGTGCCCTCCACTAAATCATTATCAAGGGAACATCAGAATTCTGCAGTGTAAACCCATAAAAAGGCATTTGGGAAACTGAAAGCTGGATCCAAGTATAATTGTGATTTTTCTGGTGACTTGAGAGTCCTTTTATGCTGTGTGTTTCTGAAAATGGTCCATTTTATCCTAGAAGAAGAGTCTGTTACCCTGCGCTGACTTTGCTCGATGATGTTTGCGAATAGATGCCTTTTTGTTTGGCACTTGCTGAGTACACAGAACACGGAGAACAGTTTCAATTTTAACAGCTATAAGAAACCTCACGGTAATGCATCTGTTGCTTATCCTAGCAGAAAAAAACCCCAGCCCTCAGTGGTTCACATTTTTCCTATTTTTCTCTTCTGCTTCTGTCCCATGATCTTTTGTGATCAAAACATCTTAAATTAGGTATCATAGATGAGGTCCAACAAAAAGTCTGACTTCTGCAGCAAAAAATCTTAGTTTTGCAAGCTAAATTTTGCTTACGACTATGGAAAAAGGGTAGTTACTTGATCACTGAATCTACACACACAACCCCTTTCCAAAAAGGCAGTTTATGCTGCGTCCATTCCACTCTTGTAGAATTTTTCTTCTTAACTAACATAAAATTGAGAAAGAAGGGAAGCTAGTTTCCGCTCTTTTCTTTGCTGCTTGTAACAGCTGAATCAATCACTTTTTACGGTGTTGGTCTCTGGTATATATGTCCTACTGGTCCCCAGTATACAGGAAGAAGTCAACTCTTAAATATCAGCGACGTTATATTTGAAATAATATAGATGAAATGCATAGAAATAATACAGATTAAATAAAACACATTAAGAAAGAAGAGCAGCTGGCCTTTTAAAAGAGCATTTTTTTCCTTCATCTCAGTGGGTAATTTCTGTATTTTTTTTCCTTACAGGTGATAATCCTCATAAAAAGGGTCAAGTATTAACAGTGCCTGTTGTCTTGCTTATACTTAAGCAATGACAGGAACGTCATGATTTCTAAGACCTCCCCTGCTGTGAAGCAGTTAATTTTGACATTGTCAAAGAGGTGACAACCCCTTTGAACTTAAAAGACTTTTGATTCGGTGAAGTGATGGCATTACTTTACTACATAGCACCAAAGTGTGAATCTCAGGGTGAGACTCGTTTAACCCAGCAGGAGGTCCTGATGGGATATTGGCTGGAAAAACTGTTTGCATTGTCTAGAGAAGAGAGAGTTTGGGATAAGAGAAAGTGAGGAACATTTGGCAGACAGGATTCTTTGTTACCTTCTGACTCCTTTGGCTTGTTGCCCCTGAGAACTTGAGGGACAGTTAGTGAAGTATCTTAAATACATTTTTATGTCATCTGTAAACTTCTTACAGTACTAAAATCAGTCAGGTTTTACAGACCTGCTTTTCTCAGCATTTCTTTTAATTTTCACCTTATCTCCATCATCTTGTAACTTTAAAAAGTGCGGCAAAGGCACACTCGGACTGTAAATCTGTTACTTAGAGTGTGTTTTGAGAAAATCTATTAAGAAAATGCCTTTTGAAGTCTAAAAGACTGAAACAGGCTTGGTTCTTCTCAGTAAAGTGAGATAAGTAGCTTTCTACTTGGTTAAAGTGTTTTAGTTAAACCCTTCGGAGTGGGTTTGCTCTGCCAGTGGATAGCAAAGCAGAGTACTGAACACATTGAGTATAACTCTGGGCAAAATCAATGTGATTTCAGGCTGCCTGAGCATTCTGGCTCTAAGATATGTATTTCATAACAGGCTGCACAGTTTGGAGTTTATTTCCTTTCCATTATTCATGTGCACTAGAGACATAGTGCCTGAAGGAGGCTTACTGGACAAAGCTGAACTCCCCGCGATGTGCACAGCAAAGGAACAGTCTCCCAAGTGACAGTGGAATATACAAATAAAGGTTTGGCATTAAGCTCAATTTTCTTTGTTTGTTCACACTGAAATAAACCATAATGGGATAAGATGCTTTGGTTTTCTAATCAACAGTTTTAGGACTTCCTGGTTTGTTTTGTTGTTTCTCAGTGGAGGTGCAGATCTCCTTGACTTGGTCACCCAGGAAGACAAAGAGATTTATGGCTGGACAAGATCACTCAAAGTAGTGAGAAATGCATATGGCAGTGGCCTGCCCAGGGCTGCGCAGATTAACCTGAGACTTTAGATTTGAGCCAAGTCCTCACAAGGCATGTTGTCAAGGGTTAGAGCTGGTCTGGCCACTAGAGAAGTGACAGATGCTCTCTATTAACTCCTCTCCCTTTACCGGGTATCTTCAAACCTCCCGCAGAAATTGCAAATAATGTATTGTATTTTCTCCTTATATGAGTATATGAATAAACACCTAAACTACCAAAAGTGATTTAGAAAATATTGCTAGCAAGTCAGTAGGAGCTGTTATTCAACATGATCTTGGCCACGTTGCACGCACAGAAGGTTTCAGCTTCTCACATTCTGGGCCTCAACATTCTTTATACTCTTCAGCTCTTCATCAATATTTCCAACAACCTTAGCCCAGTTTTCTTTTACTTTGAAACACTTGTGTAAATAAATACCAGGTCTCAGTCTTGCCTGTTCAAGATTTTGGTAGTAACAAGCAGTATGTTCTTATAAATTGCTAATAAAGTGACTAAATTATGCACATGAAATTACAGATGCAACTGGATTAACCCTGGTCTGGTGCTACTGTCTGCTCCCTTGAAAATTTACATTTCTGTAAACTCTCAGTATTTTTAAGACCTGCCACTTGAGTCACACAGTCCTCTAAACCAGGCACTCAACTCAATGGGAAGACATAGAAGGTGCAGAGATGTCAGTAGGCTTTATATCTGACCCAGAGGTGATATCAGCTTGCTATTTTAAACCAAGATGCTGAAGCTTTCCACACATTTGCTGGATTTTTTTCATCTCTTTATCATTTGAATCAGGCATATTTATCTATTCATTCATGCAAATTCCCCAAATATCAAGTTACTGAAGGGAAGCAAAAGATTTTCATAATTATAGCTATGTTACATCTTTTGCTGATGCAATGGCTGGGCAAAAGCTACAAAGAATGTAAAACCAACAAGGACTGAATGCAAGCCCCACAATTATCAAAACTAACTGAAGATTTTTTTTAAGAAAAACAGCTTTAGAAATTTGGGATGTGGAAGCAATGCCAGAGCTTCAAATAGAATACTTTGGAGTACCTGTGGCAAGAGGAAACACATTTCTCATCAGATTAATCTACATGAGTAGCAGAAACTCAAGGAGGGAAGCATTGCCCAGAGTAGAAGATAATTAAGTTAGGGACCACTCAAGCAAATTAGATATGCATAAGCCCATGGGATCCTCCAGGAATGCTGACAGAACAGGTCAATGTCAGCCTGAAACCTTTCTCTATCATCTTTGAAAGGTCATGATGGCCAGGGGAGAGTCCTGATGATGGGGAAAAGGCAAATGTTGCATCCGTTTTCAAGTAGAGACAGTAGGGAATCTATAGGCCAGTCATCTTAACCTCAGGCCCTGGAGAAGTGAGTCCAGGCACAGGGCAGACAAGAAGCTAATTTGGATATCAAGCATTGATTTATCAAGGACAAATCCTCCCTGACCAACCTCATTGCCTTCTTGGTTCTGGGTGAGAGAAGAATAATGGCTGTTGTGTATCTCTACCTTTAAAACATCTTTGACACACTTTCTCATAATATGATCAAAGCCACATTTGTGAAATAAGGGTTGGATAAGTGGATGATTAATTGGGTGGAAAATTGGTAGGTGTCCAATGGAGGACACCAGAATAGGCAGGAACTGCAGAACATAGAGGATAAGGAGAAGTGAGGAAGCTTCTAGTTATTGTTAAGAGCTGGTGACAAGAGTTTACTGCTCTCTTCAGCTTCCTACTTGGAAGAGACACAGAAGGTGGAGTCAGACTCTTCCCAGAGATGCACATGACAGGACAAAGAGCAGCAGATTCAAGGGTCAGGAAGGGAAGTTCCAGTTAGATACTAGGAAAAATAATTTTTTTAGAAGTGGTTACACACTGGAACAGGTGCACAGAGACACATCTGTGGAGACATCCTCAGCTGGACTCAGACCTTGCCTGGACACTGCCCCGAGCAACCTGAACTAACTTTAAATTTGACCTCGTTTCAGGCAGAAGTTTGGGTTAGGCGATCTCCAGAGATCCCTCTCAAAGGAGAGCATTATTGTGACTTTCCATAACCGCAGTTCCTTAGATGTCTTTCAGGTGTCCAGATGTGCAGCACCACGCACATCCTGAGACCGTCACGCATCTCACTCGGGTGAGGTACATCGGTCAGTACCTTACCAATTCTCACATTTACTGGGGGATCATTTATATACTCTAACATAAAAATATACACATATGATATTTTTCACAGTAATTAGTTTTATAAACCAGTTATTTCACAGGTGATTGAGTGATTTCACCAAACAGGCAGCTTTTCTTCATTTCTCTGCGCTGAAACTCCTCTGACTGCCTGAACGAAACCAGAGGGGAAACAGGTAGCTACTGACACGCAGATTTTACCTGACAGTAAAATTCAAAATTACTACCATGTTTTCAAGTGTAAAATGTGTTAGCTCTTTCCTGACACTCTCATAAACATAAATTACTATTTCTTGACCATGCTAGGCAGGAGCAGGAGATATTCTGGTTGCTATGATTACTAAATGATAAAGGGAAAGAGTCCTCATGTGTTCTCTGCTTATTCTCTCTTTGTTCTTTATTCCCAGTGGGCAGACCGTTATGATTCATAGTAAGCCACAGCAAAGCTACAATTCCTAGATAATAGATCTCTACTGTTAGCTTGTGAATACAAGATGACATTGTCTCTGAAGACAAGAAGTTGCTGAGGTCTCTGCCTTCACAGTTGTACTGTCATCTTTTTGCTAACAGCTACACTTAAACTTTTTGCGACCAGGAAAAATATTTTTTAAATCTGTAACTTTTTTCCCCTCTCATTGCAGTGTTTGCATCAAGCCCCTAGTAAACTGCTACTGAAAGCAGGTTAGAGAATGAAATCCATAGTTTCGTTTTTTGCCTGAGCAGAAATGGCAACTTCTAAACCCGATGTGCTCCCTGCCTGAAGACCTGCTTCTCGGAATCACACTCATTTAATCAGTGATCCAGAGGAGTGCAAGTGACCAGCTGAAAGCAGCCACATAAAATTAATGAGATATTTCAGTTGTGCTGTTGAATATTCACAAGAAGGCCTTCAGAGCTTGCCCGCTATCTAGATCTCTTTGAGCTGCATCACCAGCAACAGTTTCTCAGGCACCATCTAAGTTCAGATTAAACTGAAGTAGATGATCTCTCAGGATCCTTTCAATTCTTCCTTTCTGTCAGTCTAGGAGAAGACCCAACCTGTTTACAGAAATGGTTTGGTCTAAGTCAGTGGTATAACCCAGGTGGCAGTTGTCAGAATGCACATTAAAAATGGGGCTTTCTGTCCAGTTAACCATCTGTACTTGTTTCTGGTTTTCTTTATCTTCATTGCTCAATTCTTTGGCTCTTCTGCCTGGTGCCCTCCTAGTGCAGCCCTCTCTGTACAGCTGATACTTTTATCATTACTCAAAACTGGAAAAAATCCATACAAAACTTAATTTGCAAAAGGCTAAAACTCAGCCAATGAATTATTTCACTGTCTGTAGGAGATGCTAAAAGGCAGGGTGTTGGCAACTTAGGATCTATAGAAATATACATTGAGAGGAACCTCTTGGGATTTTTTTTTTTCTCTTAAGAGGCATTATTTGCATCTGCTGTGTTTTATATTATCACTCAGAAGCATCTGTTACTGATCTGAAATAGATAAGGTGTTAGTCACATTTACTGCTGTTAAGAGAAATGTCCCCAGTGGTGGTTAGTACGTGCTTATATCCTGGAGGTTGAACAAAATGTGGACTCAGGAGGGAATTTTCCCTTGGGTAGGGCTGGAGAAGCATTGGGGGTGTTTCTGGGTTCCCATTTCAGCAGCGAAAATGGCAGTTTCACTCAAAAATTTCCTTCTGTTCCCAGGAGAGCTCCCAGTGGTGCTGTGGGTGTTGAGGGTGCGTCCTCCCTGACCAAGCCAGATTCCCTACGCTCTACTTTCCTTGTCTCGACTTGAAGAGGCAATGAAAGTTATGGAGGCCAGGAACAGTTCGGCATCTTTCTGCCAGCACGGGTGGCATTTAGTCTTCCAAGATTTTAAATCAGTGGAAATCTACCGTAATTCAATTTTCTCTCAAATCTGGCTGCATTTTTTAAAACATCAAGCCACATGCCCTTTTTCAATACTCCAGTGGGCAGCCCTGACTAACACTCCTGCAATATATCAGAGCCCGGAGAAGTTCAACTGCAAAGAGCAAATATTTAGCATGCAGCATGTCCTCCTCATGCATCTGGCAAAAGCACACTCGGGTTCAGGGTCCACCTGGTAACCAGCCATGCCTTGGACTTTTGATGGGGAGGGAAACTTTTGAATATAAGTGGAGCGGCAACAGAAGCAGGACTCTAGCAGAGATTTCTTCCTCCTCTTTCCTTCTCTTCCGGATGTGTAATCCTGAAGGAGAGCTGGAGAGAGAAAGCTAAATTGGAGCTGCCCAGCCAAGCGTCAGAGCTCAGGAGGGGACACACACAGAGGCTTGGCACAGGCAGAGTGGGCAGGGAATCAGGCAGCAGGGATGGCAATCTGGCAGTTGGCTGGGATTTCAGCAGCTGGTGCACACAAACTGGGCAAAGCTGCCTCTGGAAGAGCCCTGCGGATAGTTGGAGTGGCTCACACCTAATTCATAATGCATGTGCCTCCTCCCTAAATGAGTTGTCACGGTTATACAGCAAGAGTGATTTGAATTCTTCGGGCTATTTATCACTATCGTTTGAAAGCCAAAAAGTGTTTTTTTGGTGTGGTTTTTTTTTTTTTTTTCTTTCTCAAAGGCATCTCAGAAGGCTGCAAGACTAAGAATACATACCGCTGAAAATTAAACAAATGGGTTGTGAGCATTTTTCATGGCCTGTGATGAAGCTATGTGAGTTACTTGTCCTTTTCTTCAGCTACTTGCCCTTTTCTTCTTCTCATTCTCTGCGTGTTTAGACTCTGGGCTCTTTGCACCAGGGATTTGTTCAACAGCTGTGTTATTGCCAGCCTAGAGAGCACATTATTACAAGAAAAATTATCCTCTTTCTCTGCCCCATTGTGGTATGTTTCTGTATAAGACCTTTGGCACTGGGAGTCCAGGTTGCTGGTAGAGATAATCCTCAACCTGATCCTGGTGACAAGAGTGACTTTGTTCCATATAAAACTCTAGCAGAGATTTCTACCTGTGTGTGTTCAGTGCTGCCTGGTGCAGAATTGAGAAAATATTGGTGAAGGCAGGAGTACAATAAGCAGAAGCATTTCTCTGTTTACTGGGGGATATTCACAGGGCCTGAGGACAAGTGACCCCCCAGCAGTAATCACTGCTGATCAGGTGGAGACACGGTGAAGGTAACTGTTGCTGTGTACACCAGCTCCTGTGAGAGCCTGGACAGGGACGGCAGCATGAGACAGGAATGGACCCCTATTTAGGGGACACAAGAGGAGTGGGGAAAACATGTTACTAGTTTGGGGTGCTATATAGGGTGATAAAATAGCACAGAAGGTGTGAATTGCTAGAGCAGACAGAGGGAGGAAGTTTCTGGCAGATGCTTTCTCCTCTGCCTGCCATGGAGTCATTTTATTAGAGACTATCTGCTTAATCAAACAGCATCTAGAGCTCGAGGCACGCTGCCTCCCGAGCCTTGCACAGAGCCAGAGGGCAATGCTGCAGCAAAGTGAGATGCCGGAAGAACTAACATAGCCTAGTCCCTTTGAAAATAGCATCCAGAACACTTGGCATTGATGTCGGCACAGTAGATGCTCTTGCCCCAAAGATAATCCAAACTGAGGAAAGTCAAGATGATTTTCTAGGGGAATCACTAGCATTCATGAACATGACATTATTAAAAGATGTTTTTAAAGCCCTTATGAGTGCACTGAATCAAGAGAACACACTCCTGCAGAAGAATTGTACTTTTAGGAACCTGTTTCTGCATTAAAAATGAACACAACTGAGATGACCAGATCATGACTTGCTGTGGCAAGTTCTGGTGCAGCTATCGCAACATAATTGTCACGTTGAACGAGTGAACCCAAGAGGTTCTTGGAAACCCCAGAGCTTTCCTGTGGCTAATGCCACTACCCCTGTACACCTAGACATAAGGAAGTCTTAGAGGCAAACAGTGGCTTTTACCCAGTAGAGATAGCGTTTTGCTCTCTCCAGCCCTCCCCATGCTCTGTGTTCAGCTCTGCTGAGGCAAGCTCAGAGAGCGAGCCCTGCTCTGGCAGGTCTCATGTTTGCCAGCATCCCTGTGTCTTTTTTGGGAAGTAAGACCTGGATGGATTACACCTACCCTGTGGTGTGTGACAGATCAGGTGCTAGTTTAGAGAGAGTCCAGATTCGCTCTGCCTCCTATGCCTGCATTTCCCAAAGGAATCGAGGTGCTTTTCGAGGACAGGCAGCACCTCCTGGCTCTACCTGTCATTTGAAAGTCACAGCCATTAAATCTTCACTTCTGAAACATACGCATCTAAGGCAACCTGCTTGTAGGGAACAGTCCCAGTACTGGTTCCTAAACTGTCCCAAAAATCATGCCTAGGTGGACAGGTGAGGGACCAACAACTGTGCAGCACTGGAGGTGGTCACATCCTGGGAATGTCACCAGCATAACCATGCTCCAAGTGGCAAAGTCTTGCTCCAGCATGATGCTAGGAAGTACCAGGGGACACACACCAGTCTGGGTGTCCAGCAGTGATTATTGTTTTGCCCTGAAATCAGGGTGAAGCTCAGGGAGGGATGGGAGCTCCACTGGATTTGCTGAGTCCGAGTACACCAGTAGTATTTCAAATGATCTTTTCCCCAGCCCATCAGCAATTCCCATCTGACTCATATTTGGAAAAACTTAATATTATAAAGAGTAACCTGGAAGGGATAAATTTTGCATGGCTTTAGTGTGTCAATATTGTGTCTCAACTATGATAGGCAAGCGGGCATGAGAGGACAGTAGCTGTGATTCAGATGTGTAACTGTTGATGCAAAACAGAGGCTTTCAGGAAAACTGGAAATCACTGCCAACTGTTGTAAGAATTTCTGAGAGATGGAAGTGCGATTACTGGAAGGAGACAAGCCCCGCCACCTCACTGATTCTGGAGCTCTGGCTGCTGCAAGTTACGGCGTGGGATTAGAGAGCTCATAGAATCAGAATCACAGAATCACAGAATCAGAATCACAGAATGTTAGGGGTTGGAAGGGACCTCAAAAGATCATCTAGTCCAATCCTCCTGCCAGAGCAGGATCACCTAGAGTAGGTCACACAGGAATGCGTCCAGGTGAGTTTTGAATATCTCCAGAGAAGGAAACTCCACTATCTCTCTGGAATCATAAAGGCTGGAAATGACCTTCAAAATCACAAAGTCCAACCATCTCCTAAAAATTATCATGATCCCTAAACCACGTCCTGAAACAGCACAGACAGTCCTACTGACTCCCAGTGCTTGAGGAACTGTGTGTCTAAATATAAACTTTCCACCAGTTGGCCTCTGCTATAAGAGCTGGTGATGCTTCCAGGCTGAGGGTGGGGGCCACGTGTCCTGGCTACAGCTGCTTTGAAATGACCTCAACTTAACTGCTGCTGCACATCCAGCCCCATCCCATGGCATCTCCATCTCAGGTTGCTCTGGGAAAAAGTCAAGTTTTCACTGAAGACCCTCACCAACTAGTGCTGGTTACTTTTATAAGGAGACGCTTCACGCTAGGAATGTCTAAAAGCCTAGATCCTACTGCAGAAGCACATCTGAGAGGCTGTCTAAAAGGATTTGAAGCAGCTGGGTCCGGTGACTGACTCTGGACAAAAGGCAAAGCAGGTATGTGAGGTGCCCAAAATACATACAGCAAGTTCCTCCTGATGAAAATACCTATTAGTAGGTAAAAAGTAGTATGGACATTGACATTTAAGATGCACAAGCACATTTGATCAGTCAGAAAAGAAGAAGGATCAATATCTAGGAAGGATGCACAAGCACTATTGGAAAAGTATTAAAAGGTATTTTTAAAAGTAAGTTTTATATCTATAGATTATATTAAAAAAGTATAAAAAACATAGAGGAAATACAGAAGAGCCCTGAGGCTGTATGTTGGCATAAGGTTAAGGGTGCCTACATGGGAAAACAAAAGTCATGCAAAAATAATAGATAGAAGGATCTGTGCAGAGAATCAAAATCCTAAAGAAAACAGCGGGAAAAAAAAGTAAATTCTTCTGCTTTATTTAACTTTCAATCAGAAAATCAAGGGTTCAAAGGGATACATCCATAATTCACGACTCATGAGGATTGTTCAAGAAAGTTTTTGTTCGCTCCTTGAGCAGGAAACGTGATGATGCCAATGTGGACTCACAAATAAGGTGATCAAAACTTCCTGACTTCCAGTCTGTCTCACATGGACACAGCTTTTCCAAAGTCTTTGAAGAATACTGGCTATTTTGAGAGATACTGTTCTGCATTTTGTGTTCCTATCGCAGCAATTCTTGAATCTCAGGGGAAAAAAAAAATAAAAGAAGAAAAGGGGAATAAAGAGAAAGCAGGACTGTGAAAAGCACAGAAACAACAATTACGTTTTAGAGAAGAAAAGTAAAAATGAACACACCTAATAATTTTTCTGCCTACAATTCATTTTAGTTGGACCAATATGAAAAATCAATCTTGACAGAAACACCAAAGGTCAAAGGTTCTCCAATTTAAAGGCAGACATTACGTGACTGAAAAATGTATTCCAGCTTTTGTCTGGGTAATGCTACTGCTCTCCTTAAGCTAAATAGCAACTATGTAAATGAACACCAGTTTTAGAGACTAATGCTACCTCAGAGAGGACATCATTTTAGCTCTTAATGAAATAGTTCACCATTTCTCACCAACAAAAACCCCATAAGACTTAATCAGAGAAACACATGTCCAACAGTCTAATAATTTTTCAGTCTAAAATACTTTTCTAATGATTTTTCAGTGTGCATGATACATAGGGACTGGAAAAGCTGCTTTGCTTCTTCAACTTTTCCAATCGAAGGGCGTTTTTTTCCTCTAAAAGCGAACATTTACAAAAAGAGAGGGAAAGGAAAAAGGAGTGTGCCAACCATTCCACTTTTTCTGTCTCTACAACACAAAAGTTTTACAGTGATTCACATTCTCCAATGGCATTTACTTGGATAGATTTTAATACATGTTCTGATACAAGGAGTCAAAGAGGGATTAGGCCATTTTCAGGAAAAAAAATAGTAGCAAAGAACTATTATGGAGATAAAGACAAATCCAAAAGTCCAATATCTCAACTGCAGTTCCACATTAAAAGACCGGAGTCTTTTTGAATATATTGATTGCATTTTATTTCGTTACTTTGAACTGAAATGATGAATGTGAATTGCATTTGTCACCTTAGTTTTCTATCATTTGACCTCTGTTTATGTGAGGCTGAGCAGTTTCCTCTCAAGACTCAGTTTTTTTTCTTCTACATTGAAGAAGGAAACCAACAATGAAGTTGCCAACTTGGGCTTACTTGACAGAGAGCCTGTAGTGGCTTCTGAAAAGTATCAGGCACCTGTGAGTAAAATCTGTGGAAACAGGGGAAAACTTCGCAGTGGCAGCCTGGAAGCAAAAACATACTCTCTCTGCTTTGGAAGGACGGGCACATCAAAACCAGCAGCAGTTCCAGTGGGTGTTATGAAACACCCCAGGGGATTATCCATATGACTTGACACGTAGAGGAAATGCCGGATAATTGCCACCTACAATTTTGAAAAGATGGATGACTAACAAACTCAACTGCCAGTCAAGAAGACAGTTTAGTGGGAAGGATGATTCACATAAGAACAATTTAACTTTTTCTTCTTAATTTTTTTTTTTTGGGCCTACTGGTGAAGGTGGTAAAAACCAGGCAAAATAATCACTAGTAGCCGAAACAATCACAAGTTACAAAAGGTCATTCCAGCCTTTATTGCTGTCTGCTGGTTTGCTTCTGGAAAGCACAGAAGCTTTGTAAGAGCAATGAAAGCACAGTACACACGGAGTGAGCGATGTGACTCTGTGGTGTCTGATCTTTAGCTGGGTTTGGTTAAGAATCCATGCGATTTTAGGACAGCCACCTGCTTCCCATCGTGGAACTTTATCTCACGTGGTGGAGCCTGCCCAGATCACAAACCCTTGTCTCATCCAGCCAGGATGAAGTGCTGTTGTTTTGAAGAAACCACTTTTGTGGCAACAGCTACACCAATCACTGCAGCTCAAATGAGAGCAAGCGACTTAGCCTGGTTTTGAATTGCCTTCAAACTCCACGCAAAGAGCTCTCTGAAAAGAACCAGAACTGTGGCTTGTCTATGTGGGCAGCCCCTCGCTGAATCGTTTTAAGGAGTGGTATCGATTCATGTTGTCAACCTGGAGGAACCTCACCAGGCTCTTGGTGTAAAACTTGGAAGTTTCATGCCTGTAGTGTGAACAGTTTCAATTCAATATTAGCTTTGCCAGCATTTCTAAATATGGGGGTCAAAAGCTGGAAACCTCTATCTGTGCTGAGATGCTCTGGTAAATGATAGTCTCTGCTGCAGAGAGAAGTTTCACTAAAAAAAAAATCAAGCCATTTTTAGGAGGTAAGGAAAATTCCCCCAACTTTAACAATCTATAAGTCAAGTATCTAATTTAAGCTAATCATCCAGGTGGGAAGAACTGGCTCTTGAGATGCCCATCTCTGCCGTGGCTATAAAGAGAGCTTGCGTGACAAATTATATTAAACATCAAACCTGTCTCAGAGAGAAATCCCACTCACTCTGTCTACCTTTTATAGGCATGGGGATGCTTGAGGGGCACATTTTAAAATGTTTGACTGCTGCGTTCGGCTGCTGCTAGGCAATAACGGACAATATGTTTTAACCCATTCACCGTGATGTATCATGTTGAAACAATGCTATTCCCTCTGGTCTGTGGTCACAGCCACAAGATTAGCTGTATCTTTGGTACCTACTGCAATGTCATTTAGAATACAACTTTCAAGTGAGGAGCCCCAATTTAAGCCTTCTAGCAATGCAGGATCAAAACCTGCTCCTGTGTTAGCACACACAGACAAGGTTGAAGAAGAGTGTGCCAAGCAGGTCTAGGGAGGTTTTCCTCCCAGTCCACTCTGTCCCAGTGAGACCACACCTGGAGTATTGTGTCCAGTTCTGGGCTCCCCGGTTCAAGAGGACAGGGAAATACTAGAGAGAGTCCAATAGAGACTACAAAGATGATGAAGAGACTGGAATATCTCTCTTACAAGGAAAGTGTGAGAGATCCAGGGCTGTTCAGTCTGGAGAAGAGAGGGCTGAGTGAGGATCTTATTCATGTTTTAAAATCTCTGTAGGGTGGGTGTCAAGTTCCAGAGGTGCTGTGATAGGACGAGGGACAATGGTCACAAACTGGAACATGGGAACTTCCACCTCGACATGAGGAAAAGCTTCTTTCCTGTGAGGGTGATGGAGCCTGGAACAGGCTGCCAAGCCTCCTTCCCTGGAAACTTTCAAAATCTGCCTGGATGTGTTCCTGTGTGGCCTGCCCTGGATGATCCTGATCTCGCAGGGAGGGCTGGATTCAATGAGCTCCGGAAGTGCCTTCCAACCTCTACCATTCTATGATTCTATTCTATGATGCTTGTAAGAGACTTTTCTCTAGGAGCCATGATCAATAAAAATGCTGTAAGACATAATATAAAGAGTGCTTTTAAGTCACCAAAGGTTACTAAACTGGGAAAAGGCCTACACAATGCTTTGTTTTAACTAACTCATGTCCTTAAGATTTACGTAGGTCCCACTTTTTCCAAGTGTTGTCAGCTACGTGACACAGGGTTCTACACATTTCCTTGCAGAATCTCTGCCCACCATATGCTAATCTCTAGGATAGAGGATTTCTTGGTATCTGTGACAGTGTTAAGTTTACAAATGGACTTGATGAAATTAAGGGTCTTCTCCAACCTAAATAATTTTATGATTCTACAATTCTATCCTCTTGCTCTGATCCATACAGCACAAGAAATATTATATCCATGATAAAGGCAATATAACAGAAGCCTTAACACCTGTGAGCTCAGCTAAGCATCAGATCCAGAGTATTCTTAAAACTACATAAGACTGACTGAATCCTTAAATGCCCTTTAGTATACAACAGATTAAGAGGAAAAAAAACCCCACATCATATAACAATTAATAATAGCTCTCATGCTTTTTCCTAGTCTCTGATCACATACTCCTGTATTCACTATCCTTCCTCCAAGTGAAATATGCAATCATCTCATCACTCAATGAGAGGATGTGATTAGAATGGGAGTTTCAGAACTTCATTTCTACTGAATTTCAATTATCTCTGCTACACAAACAGATGCACACAAACTGTTATTGAATATAAACACTCTATTCATTTCCCTCTGCCAAAATTATTTGCATCATGCTCAGGAACAAGAAATCAACTTTTCAAATATAAAAGTAGGTCTCATAAATAGATGTTTTAATTTTAATTTTGATTTTGATGGAAAGCACTGAAGAACTACAAGATATGAATCAGTCAGCACTATAAGATATAAAGAATCTTATTTGGAATTTTCTATATTTTTAGTAAAACAGAGAAGAGTTTTCATTACAGTCAATTTGCATAAATTGCTTGTCGAGTAGATTGTTCCTCATTACTGATTATGGAAATAAAGATTCTCTGCAATTACAATATTGTGTTGCCAGTTTAGTAAAACAGTTAAGTCAATGGTTAAATCCATGTTCTCAGACTATATAAGGTAAATGCTACATTGATTCAAAAATTGAAATTAAGATTTAATATCCCTATTTTCAACCTATAGTTAAAGCTTTGTTAATACTTTTTACTCCTGGTGCATTTAAGCTTATTTCTGAGCCTTAAACCATAACATTTGATTCCTGTACGCCTTTTATTTTAATCTAATTGTTTCTGATTATACAATTTCAAGAGCTATTCAAATATATGAATAAATTTGTAGCTAGTCTCTTTCTATTTCCAGTCGGACATATGCAGATCCCACCTACCCATTTGGCAGCACAGTCTGTTTGGTAAATTCAGGATGATGTGTTATGGCCATTTCCTAACAAGGAGTCAAGTTTGCATGATTGCCAGGACTGGGGAAGATGAGAGAGGAATGACAGAGTTACAAATAACTGAGGGGTTTGTGGATGTTTCAGTCTATTTCAAATCTTTCAAGCTTGAAGTGCAATGAAGAAAAAAAGGTGACAGAGCTAAGCAAGGAAAACCTCTTTTAACTTCACCATATCTAAGCTTGAAAGGTCCCTGCCATTCAGAGAGTCTAGTGCTCTTGAAGGAAATTGCAATTCAAGGGAAATTTGAGAGTTTATCGTGTCTAAGTCTGATTTCATTAGTGCAAGCGATACACTTTTTTAACGTGGTGCAGAAAATATTTCAGTATCTAACTGAAGATATTTTCTGGTGCCAATTATTTTTCAGCACTTGAAGTAAAATTATCAGCCAAATGGACCATTTACCAGGTCATTCCCATGGTAATGTTGTCATTCTTAATACAAAATGGAAGGAACTGTATTGTTTCCAGCATCTACAGAGTGATAAGAGTAATGAACTGAGAGGAAAAAAAGATTAGTGCTTTGGCTTAAAAGCAGGGCACTTTCACTGGGAAGGAACAATTGACAAGTCTGCATTTGCCTATAAAAATCAGATCATCCCTCAAGCCATCCCTACCATCCTCAGTTGTGACAAAACCAATAGATCTTCTGCTTTAACCCAGGTCTAACACCGACACCGTTAACCCTGCTGCTGCCTGTGACATCCCCTAGCCAGCAGCAGCATGGGAAAAAGCTGCCTGGTCACCTAATCCTTATAAAATAGCCTAAATCAGTACTTTTCCATTGCCTGCTGTAGAAGAAGGGGCGTACGTTTGGACTGTGGAAGGTTAGGCATTTTTGCACTCTTTAGCATAACACTGCTGGATAAGAAAAACAGGACCCCTCGGGTACACTGTGAGCCTTTCCAGACATTCAAGAGTCTGGCACCACTGAGAAGAGGCTTGCCAGTCTGTTTTCAGTGGTGCCTCGTGGTGGGCAAGGGACAATGGGCACAAACTGGAACACGGGAAGTTCTACCTCAACATGAGAAAAACCGTCTTTCTTGTGAGGGTGACGGAACCTGGACCAGGCTGCCCAGAGAGGTTGTGAAGTCTCCTTCCCTGGAAACTTTCAAAACCTCCCTGAATGTGTTCCTGTGTGGCCTGCCCTGGGTGCTCCTGCTCTGGCAGGGGAGTTGGACTTGATGATCTCCAGAGGTCCCTTCCAACCTCTACCATTCTATGATTCTGTGATTCGAAGAGAGAACAGGCTCTGGGCATTTTCAGTCAAGCGAGGACAGATCTCTTCCTTTCCCCTTGCCCCTGGTCCTGGTGATGCTGAAACCAGCAGAAACACGTGTATAAATCAAGGACCTAACATTGCATGGTGCAGGTTGCAGGAAGCGGTTTGGCTTCTCATGAAGTCTAATACAAGTGAACAGGAGGGATGCAAGCTCTACACCTGGTAGCCATAACTTCCCTTTTCCCACTTTGGGATGTATCCAGTGATATTAGATGATACTAACCTGCTGGGCTAAATCTCTCCCAGAGCTACAGTCCAGGAACATATATTTGTTGCAGTAGAAACAGGAAAAAAAACCCTATAATATCCTAGGGCATGAAGGGCACTGGCATGGGCAGCTTGACTTGAAAACAGCTCCCCTTGCACAGGGGAGATCTAATCATGGAAGCACTTTATTTTCAATATGAAAACCAGGTGGAGCTCTGGGAGAAGACAATCCTACATGGCATACTGCTTGCATTTGTGGTCTGAAGATAATAAAGCTGTTTCCTTGCTGCACTGCTCAGAACAGCTTCTTAGAGAGTGTTTCAGTGCACTGGGAGCCAGCTCACTGAGGCAGTGCAACGGCACGGCACAGATGGCAGTGCTCAAATGGCACCAGTTGTATTATGATGTGCAAGTATCCATCTGAACACATGCTGTATGGAGCAGAAACATGGTTGTCTAGCAAAAGACACCATCAGGCAGAAATATATTTGCAGATCTAATTTGGTAGGGTTTAAGGATCTATCCATTAAGCTCAGAATCTGACCGTACAATGCCCTGGGTTATTTTATATCTTTGCTAAATTGCATTCCAACACTTTCACTGATAGTTATTGTACTTCGCAGGCTGAATTATATTACACTGATCGTTGAGTACTTGGGGGCTTTCCCCACCTCAGGGAAAAACCATTGATTGAACAGTTTCAACATGTGAAAATGAAAGTGAAGGTAAATGGTACACCTTTTACTAGGCTATAGCTATATGACTTAAAAACAACTATGGATCATGCTAAAATAAATTAATGGGTGACTTTAAGAACTCTTATCAAGTGAAGGATGGTGCAGAACAGTGTGACTTTTTCATTTCATTCAGGGCTTATAGCTCTGCCAAAATGTGAGTAAAGTTTGTGAACTTCTGATTTGTATAAGCTGCAGTCAAAATTTGCAGTTCTGATTTTGTTTGACAAGTCCTCTTTTGACATACAAAAGATAGGAAAGTATGGATATCACACGCTTTCATCTAGACTTTTAATTGCCGAGTTCTAAATTTGGCAATGTCTCCACCTTAATGGATCTTAATGGTGCTGTAATTGCTTGGTGGTGTCACGGAGAATCAATTCCTGATTATGTTCAGGAATAGCACTTTCAGGTCTCAACTGAATTCAAACACAGAGACATCCCTGCCAGTGGAGACGTGTGCCACAGAACACCTCTTCCTCATCCCTGATGATAAACAGTGGCACTAATGTCTTAATAAACACGTTTGTCTTTTTTTTTTTTTGCAACAAATATTTGCTTTATATTTTAGCACTTTTGATTAAACTGCTCTCTGGGGCTCTGAGAGGCAATTTTCTGTTTCTATTACAGTAATTAGCCTGCATATAGTATTAAAAATTATGTGTGCTTGAGAAATTCTTATCTTCATTATACTGTACATAAATCATGCTCTACTATTATTTTCTTTTAACCCAAGTGATTGCTTATGAAACCAACTGCTCTAAATTAGAGTTGCTCTTTCCAGAGGTATTATTCCACAGCAAATGCACTGAGATTTGCTCCACAATCGAGGAGGGCAGTGAATGTTACAGTTCACAGCTACTCAGAAAAGACCTCTAATTAAAAAAACCCCAACTTTGAAGTGTTGTTTACATGGATGAGCTTGAAGGCCTCTTTCAACCAAAGAGATTCTGTGATTTGGTGGCTTGTCTGAGGGCATTGTGCTGAATCAAAACATCCTCCAGTGCAATCAGGAAAGGGATTCAAGCTTCTGAAATAAGAGTTCGCATGGGAGAGTCTCACAGGCTACCTCCTCCTCAGATACCAGATCCTCTCCTAAACAAACCCACTGTACAGTGTTGCTGTAGACCTCTGAACTGACTTGACTGTGGACAGGGATGAGCTCATTCATGACCTGAGAGTCTATGTCACACTCTTGTAACTGGCTTCTAGAAAAGCTGCTCACTTGGCAGGTCAGTTGAGTAAAGCTAATGCAGCACGTGTTTTGCTGAAGAAAGAAGATGCACGTGGAGGGGGCAAGCCTGGAGATGATGACATCAGTCTGATATGCGAACGCTTGGCTAGAAATAAAAGGAGACTAGAGCACCCTGAAGCTTACCATGGCAGTTCAGAAGAAGAGAGGTTACTGGTGGAGATCCTGTGACCAAGGAAGTCATTGGAAATGCTTCAGCAACACAAAGCCTGCACAGCTGTAAATGCATTAACAAAATACAGATCTGGCATCTTTGTCAAAATGTGGTAGATAGAAAGGAGGACTGCCAGTGCCCCTTGGGCTGCCAAAAGCAGAACACCTTTTAGCAAAATCCTGTGTCCAGGGGCAGCTGGTGGGAATCTGGACACCTGCTGGTCCTTGTGCCTGTGAGAGCTGCAGGCTTGGGCTCTCCACTTATCTACAGTTACTGCTCTTACCAAAGAAAAGAAATCAACCCCTGAAATTAGAGGTCAAGAAGGAGAAAGTATAGATAGAAATCTAGTTTCCTCTTTATAATTTCTGCTTTCTAGTTTCTCTCTTTACATGCCAGAAACCAGATATCTGTAGGCCAGGTAGTTCCTCATAGGGGTGACGTGAGCCTTGGAAGCAGCTGAGATTCCGAAAGTGGTTTTAAAAGGCAGAGCAAAGCAGGCATTGCAGGTGTCACAATACTGCATGCAGTTCTGACATGCTTAGTTTCGGTGATGTGTCTCCAGAAAAGGGAGATAGAAGATGGAAAAGAACACAAAATTGTGTGTGAAATGCTTCATCTCTCCCTTTCCTGCGATCATCTAGAGATGTGTTTGTTCATTTTGATAAGCCTAGTGACTGAGTTCAAGTGTTCCAAACTGAAATTGTCACTTCTCATGAAACCAGCTGAAAAAAAGACTCATTCTGGTGTGATGATCTGGGAGTCTTTTAGCACTCCCTGTTGGAAGCCAGCTATTTGACTTCTGGTTGAAATACCTTTCTTGTCTTATCTTTTCAAGATGCAGCTTTTTGTTCTCTCATGGGATGTCACCTGTCAATCATCCAAACTCCATGCTGCTTTGGTAATTAGCCAGTTTTTGATCAGAGGCCAAGTAATAAAAAGATGAACCCTGCTGTGAACGGAAAAGAGGAAGCTGAAGTGGAATTACAGATGAGAGCTGGAGACCCAACTCTTAGCTGCCCATGATGGGTCCAGCTCCAGTTCTAACAGACATTTTCAGACTACACTGACCAAGCAGCTGCTCTCTAAGCTGGGGTTGGAGCTATTTTTTTTCCCCTGAGTTAAGGAACACTATAGAGCATAATTCAGATGGTCTCTGAAAACACCTAGAAGATGTACGTGACTTGGTAGAATTCATCTTTCATCTCTCTGACATGAAAATGATCTGCCCCTGACTACTCTGTCGCCAGTGCCTTTCTTTCTGTGCCTCAGGATGTTTAATCCTGTGGCAGCCCAGGAAAGTCCACATGCAGAAGAAATAGACCTGGTTTTATATTTTCAGTTTTCTGCCTCCTAAAAGAAAAAAAACCAACTATTTTGTTTTCAAAAGTAAACTATGTATATCCAGGGACAAACAAGTAAATACAGCTATATATCTTACAAAGCAGTATCAAAATATTCATGAAAGTAGAGCAGCACCGAAACACAGACTCCTACAAGGAAAAATATTCACAAAGATCTTGCTATATTTGTTTACCAGAATGAAAAATACACCCAGTACTTGAGCTTAATTGGTCTCAGAACACGCATTTTTGGTTGAGAAGCAACAAAATAATGTCTATTTGATTTAAGAATTAATAAACTTGTGTGAGATGAGGAAAAAATTAAAGCCTTTTATCAATAACAATGGAAGTTAATGAATCAAGCCTAGCATTGGTGCCTGTAAGGCTTCTGTTACCATTAGGAGAAATAATCCATTATGAACATAACACCTTCAATACATTTAGCTTTTCATTCCATAATTCCATTTTTTTCAGGCATCCTGCACATGCTTAGGTCAAGCTGTGCATCTGGTTTTTTTTCAAGGACTTCATGATACAAGAAGAAAAGTAAATGAAAAAAAGGGGGGGAATGTTGAAATGCTTTTAACATTCAGCACTGAAAGAGACTGGACCAGCAAAAACCCAACAGCCGTTTGCAGAAGTAATGGTATTCCTTATTCTGGGTTCCTAGTCAGATAATGAAATTTTTTTTGCAGCAATAAGGCTGCTTGTCTGCCGACAGGCTGGTGGGAATCTCGCCACACATTTTATTATCGTGGCTTAAAAGTAATTACGTGATGGTAAAACTCTGCAAAGGGAGAGAAAAAACCCCTCTGCCTGTGGAGTTCAGGCACCACACCATCTTCTCTGCTCTCCAGGACCTGTGCAATCCCAGCTGCCATCCAGCTACACTGGCATCGTTCCCAGAAGAGAGAGCTGGGGAAACTCCTAGCGGAAAGTGAGTCAAGGACAGAGCGATTTTCTGACAACCGAGAAGCAGGGGCTGAGAGAAAGGCGGTGAGAACCTCTTGAGCAGTTTCGTAACATCTCTCACTAGTTGTTGGCTAGATTTTAGCTGTTCCCTCACAGCATTCAGCTGGAACTCATGTGCAGAAACCTTGGAAAGTCAAACTCTTCACATAATCACAGAATTGCCTAGATTGGAAAAAACCTCTAAGATCATTGAGTTCAGTCAGTAGCCTGACAGTGACAAGCCCTCGGATAGCTGCTGGCAGATCAAAATTTCATGTTTTAGCTGCATGGAGGAGAGAAAAAACAGAAAATGTAATTTTATGTGTCCTACTCAGAAGTCAATTTTTCCACGGAACTGACTTTTGGAGGAGGAATCAGTGGCCCAAACTCAGTAAGTGTAGTAACACTGAGCGTGCCTCAGCTTTTGCCTCCATTACCATAACAAGTTTAGCCAGAATTGCATCTGCTAGCCACTGGATAGTGCGTTTCTGAGAGTACAAAGGCCATAGGACTTCCTGCATAAAGCCTCATGTAAACAGCAGCATGATTTTCAGAAAATATCTCACTTTGACTAAAGAAATGTCAGGTGTATTGCTATTCCCCCAGGACAACAGTGCAAAGGTGAGTTCCCTTCACTGATAAAAAATGCATTTAGCCTCACTTCTGCTTCCACCTGTCACCTTCTACAGCTTTCTTGGCTGAAACACTGAAAAAAAATACTTTCCTTAGTCATGCTGCAGACATCGTAAACAAGACCACTTTCAGCCTAGTAATTTTTACTGTGTCTTTCCTCTTACTTCTCTCCTATGCATTGGCATGTTTCTTAAATAGAAGATATTGAAATTAATACAGCCTCTATGCTTATTTTCCACAACCAATTTTGCAGGAGCACACATTTCCTGGGAGAGCTACAGGGGCACACGATCCCTATCAGATCCTTGACAGTGATGTGTATTAGAGGATCCAGAGAATATAGAGAAGTTTTCTATTCTGCTTTCTCATTCCGTTCTAAATAATATTGGGCATTTGCATGAACTGACTGATTTTTTTTTTTTATTTATTTCACTTTATTTCTTCAAAGTGTTCTTACAAACACTCTCCTCTGAAGAAAAATATTTACCTTCTGCATGCCAGTGTTTTTAACTTAACAAATGAAGGGATGATCATTTGAAGCTCATAAATCACATAAGAAAAACCAGATTGGTGTGGATTTAGTATTTTTACTGGTAGAAAACCATTATGGTTTTTAACCAGTCTAAGAGTATCTTGAGCTTTTGTTCTCAGATTCAGGATTTTTTTTGCCCTGAAGAAAAAAAAAAACAAAATAAATAAAACCCAAAGCTCCTGGGAAAGCCTATTCACAACAGAACCTCATCTCCCCTTCAGAAGCTTCCCTCTTCCAGCCCTGCAGGGCTCCATGGGCTGCTCTCACTTCAGAGTTGGATTTTATTAATTCTACCAGTAGAAAATATCCTGAAAAGATAAAATGAACAGTTCTACACTACACTGAAGGAAACAGGAGGAAAAAAAAGCACAGAAATTGTGTTAGCAGGCATTACAGAATTCATGTAAAAAGTTGAAGGAAGATGTATTCTGACTTACAGCTCAAATCATTAACATTTTTCTTATGAAAAGTTCACACTACAAAGTATAAAAAGCATACAAAATTCTAGAAAAAACGTACAGCATTAAGACAGAGAGAAATTTCAGTTTTATGTGTTATTTAGGCCAGTCAGCTGTACAGCATGACATTTAAGTTCTGATTCTTAACATTGCTGGATTTCTGGCTTCACCTTTACACATAAAGGTTCTACGTAATTTAAATAAATGCAGACACAGCAGCTCAGAGAGCAACACTGGTTTCAAAACAATTACATAAGGAAACCAGGAATGCAATTTCTTTTTCTTTTCCTGTGAATTGAGTTTGGGTTTATTGCTCTCCCTGTCAAGTGTGACTTTATGAAAACTCCTCTAAGTTGTGCTACCTCTGACCAGACACCTCGCTCCTGAAAGCTCCTCACCACTCCATCTACCCTCTTTCTGTTTGTTCACCACATTTATGAGCAAGGTTCTTTTTATGCTTGGCCTAAGAGATGAACAATAAAAGTTGTAATAGGATTTTAGGAAAATGTTTTTAGCATTTGCATCTTTTTCTTACCTATCTATTCCTTTTTTTCCTCTTGTTTTTATTACCAGATTCTCATTAATTTTGTTAATCATTAGGTATCACACAGTTAGAACTTTCTGGGGAATATTGGTGTTTGCTCACGGGTAATTGTTTCAGGTCAAATAGAAAATCCGCTTGCTCGATACTTGCAATTATTTTACATTTGATTTCTGATACAGCTTAGCAGGCAGGCCATACTAACCCTTGAGTCTACAGAAAATCCATTTTTATCTTAATTATGTGCTTCAAATAAATTAAAAATGGCGTATCTGGAATCAAACATTCAGAATTTGCAGTTTTTTACTTAAATAAAAGATATATGTTTGTTCCTTCTCCCTAATGCCTTACTGTAATAAGATTTGATCTGGCAAAGTACATAATATATTTTAGCAGGACGGGCCTCACATTTAAAATTGAGCTTAGGCTTGATTGCTTTGTTGGCTTCTGAATTATATTAAAATAACCCCAAAATATTATTGTAGTGCTTTATCTATCCTTCCTCTATGCTTAACACAATTATTATAAACATTTATTTTTCCTATTAAGAAATTATGATAAAGGACCAGAGTTATCTCTTCTGTCTTGTTCTAAGGCACAACCTGCAGTTCCCACTTTATAATAGAAAAAAACTGATCATATAATCTAAGCAAAAAATGTCATACTAACTATTCTCTATTTCTTCAAAATAAATTTTACTAAGGGCAGAAATACTCTGTAAGTGTTACAGAATATAATTCAGCAGAAGACTGAACATTTAGACAGAGGAGCAACAGCCAGGGTGTAA
The DNA here is from genome assembly GCA_013396935.1 of Baryphthengus martii. Taxonomy (NCBI): domain Eukaryota; kingdom Metazoa; phylum Chordata; class Aves; order Coraciiformes; family Momotidae; genus Baryphthengus; species Baryphthengus martii. Next base: position 132,564 of record VWZK01010050.1, on the reverse strand, counting down.
TTTTGAGTATTTATATCAACTTTTTTTCCCCTTAAACAATGGTGGTTACAGGTATCTTTATTCTTTCTCTGGGAAAGCTATTCCAGAACTGTGAGAGATTTGCTCTTCCTCACTAGCCTGAATAGTTATCTGATTAATTTAGAACCTGTTTTGCCTTCCTGGTGCTGGTGCCAGAGTGATGCTGCGGTGGTGGGCTCGGGCAGGGCTTGTCTGCTCAGCCTGGACATGCCTAAAGAGCTCACATCCATTAGGGGACTTAAGTGATGGGAAGTTCTAAGTTTCTTGGACACTTCTGACATTTTTCTGCAGGTCTTTCTGAGACAGGACTGGAAACAGATCAGTTTGAATAGCAAACTTTAAGCATTCACTGCAGCTGCCATGTACTGCCCATGCCGAGTGGATGTATTCAGCGCATCAAGATCTCCATCTAATTGGATCTGGTTTTCCAGAACATCAGTTTCTCTATTGATCTCGGCAGCCCTCATTGTCATAACGTTTTAACATCACCTTTTAATGCATATTAGCAATCAAATTTCCTGTACAAATAAGCCTAGCAGAGCCCATTCATTCTTCCACTGCTGGGGGAAGGCAGCACAGTCCTCCTCTGATTACATTTTCCTGATGGAAATGCAGAGACACTCGCTCTGAGGAAGATGTGATCTGACTTACTGCGGGGTTTTGCCAGTTGGGGAACGTTCTAAATTTTTTTTTTTATAAGACATAAAACCTTCTCAACTGTTTTTTTTTCTCATAGGTTTTGCTGAAGGACAAGGAGTCCCTTCAAACAAACAGAGGAACAGTCTTGTTTTGAAATCTTTCCAGTATATTTCTGAGTGGCTTGGATAGCGCTTGGATGGTCCCTCTAGAAGCTAGATCCTGCATGTGACATAGCAGGATCCAGGGGAAGTATATTGACTTCACCCGTGTATCTCACCAATCACTTATGATTGCTTCAGATGGCTTAATACTTCGCAGAACCAAGCCCCAGAGCATTAAGACTTATATGAGAAAAAAAGTTACAATTCCAGGAACCCATTTTATCTGGCAATATTCTTCAAGCTGAGTCCAGCTAGACCACAAAAAATGAGAATTACAGGTATTATCTCTCAGTTTCAATCATTTCTGATGCCCAGAATACCTACTGGCACCATCAAGGAAACAGAAGGAAAATGCTCCAATTTCCCTGTAACTCTCACTCAATCCTTAGATAAACATCTAAACCTACTGCTGAGAACTCTGTGTTTCCCAATAGATGTCAATGAGAAGAGATGTTGGTAAAATATTGTAGACACATGTTCAAGCCCTTTGCAAGATACAGCACAGAAAATTACTCCTCAACTTCAAAGTTCCCATTGTAAAAGCCACCAAAAATGATTACTTTTTTTTTTTTTGAATAGGATTTCCTCTATTCTTATAGAAAAGTATTTACAACAAGATATCTGAAATAGTTTGTTACTTTGGAAAATTTAGAATGAGGTATTTATGTCCTTAAAAGAGGTTGCACTTAGAAGAAATCTGAACTAAATATTTATTTTAAAAAATTTGTTTTGCTTCTCTTTTTTTTTTTTGCATATGAAATTTCCTTTTGCTTGTAACAGTGAATATAAGAAAATACATCATCTGTAAGTAGTCTCATAGCAGAGATGTCTGATAGTCATTCAGGAAACCGTAGCATTACATTTATCATAAACTCAGTACACTGTACAGCTTAACCAGGCAGCAGACCTTTAGAAACACAATAATTGCAGGGATTCTAATTAATTTATTCATATCTAATCAAATAGAAGAATCCTTTATGTACAAATCATTTTTCCTCAGTCACGTGCCGTTCTGCCTACAGTATCTTTCTTCCGTAAAACATTTGTTTTAACAGTGCCACTAAATAATCTTCTGGAATTAATTCCAGCATTCAAAATAGCATAATACATTTGTCTAAAGGCAGGCTGTAGCCTTCCAGTGAGTTTAATTCATATTTGATTTGATTCAAACTAATAGATACATCAATCAGTTGACAGGTTAGGCACCTTAGCCTGTTTACGTTTTTAATCTCAGGGATATTTGACTGAAACATCCAGTAATTTTTGTGTGTGTGTGCCTCAGGAAAGACATAAATCACACTCTTGAAGTGGCTCTTTTTCACAGGGTTGACCAGAGAAAAAAAAAAATCACAATAAACCCTACATTAAGTAATGGTAATACACGTTGCTATGGCAGTGCTTGCTTTCTCAAGATGGGTGGGAAAAGTCTGAAAAAAAAATAAACTATTGGAGAAAAACCAAGGGTATCTGAACGGAGGATGCTGCAAAGCACCCAGGGCAGCCTAACTGACTTGTGGCGGAGGTCAGTTCAGGTGCTGAGCTGCAGCCTCAGCACCAACTGGGCAAATGCACAGGAAAAGTCTCCATCAACAGGAGTTTCACCATGAGCTTTGCAGAAGGTGAGTTCCCCCCAAGATAACTGAATGATCCATGCGGTAGGGTTTTGGTTTCTGAAGTAGGAACTGATGTTTGATATTAAATGGCTGTACTATTTTTGATCTGGGGAGACTGTTTTTTATTGACTTAAATATAAGCGAATGACATAATATTATATATTATATTACATTATAGCAAAATTACACTGGGTCAAACTTAAATGCATTCAAGGTGTTGACTGATAAAACCATAGGTTTTCAAGTTGAGTCTTTTTTTTCCTTACATAACAACTAATAATGGATATGTGCAGTTCCCCACCTCCTTCCAAAATAATGGTATTTTTTGTTTGAAGACCTGCATTTTAGAACGGCTGAAGTAATAGGTCCTAAAGTGTAGCTTAAACTATATAGCTGTAGCAAGTCAGACACATCTTCCATAAGAAGTCAATGGGCCTGATCCACAGCCCACTGAGAAATGTCCTATGAAGAACTATGAAGAAATGAAAAACTTCTCTCAAAAATACACCTTTGCACCTTCCTGTGGCTTGCAGCCGGTGTTTCCACACCAGCCTTAGAGGGACAAGCTTAGATGGGAAAATTGGGCACTGGATGAGGACTTTGGAAGATTTGAACTTGGATATGCTTGTTGTGGTACAGAGAGGCAAAGGTAAAAGTCATTCCAGCCAGCAAGCAGAAAAAATTACCCAGAGGAAAATAAGCTGCAGGTACACATTGGCTATGGAGACAGGTCTCCATGTATGACGAAAAAACTAACAATTCTTGGAGGAAAGGATTATGTTGTACCTTCTGCCTACTGACTTACTTGAAATGCAGAGCAGAAGATGTAACACAAACTACAAACTAAAGGACGGCACCTGAAATTGAATAAACTATAGGTGCACACACATGTTTAATGGTGAATAGAGCAATCCACAGGGCTCGCATTTTGGAAGGACCAACCTGTCCTTCTAAGGCAGGAAGGTAGCTGGAACTTGGCTTGTCTGGTTTGGTTTCGGGTTCTTAGCATTTCCCTTATTCATTTCTATATTTCGCCTAGAAAATGTAGGGAAAAGAAAAGCTGCTTCACATTGGGCCTAATCACAAAAAAAAAGAGAAGAAAGAAAGTCTCTGATTCTATGATTTGAAAAGCATTTTGTTAATGTCATGGCTCCATCACACACCTAGACAGGGGTGTGTAGATACTGAAACCTTGTTCCGTAGGAACCGGGAGGACAACCTTCACTCAAATCACAGTTGTTTATACAAGGATGATTCTCCTGATTACTTGTGACCACTGCTGTTGGTAACATACTCCCATCTCCTGATCTTTTGTTAATGCAATTGAACTCTAGTCATTCTTACTCCCACACACGTTGTACTTGTGAACAGACTGACACGACAATTTCACCTGAGGGATTGTCACTTTGTGCAAACTAGTTTTCTGTCAAAAGGAAATAAATTCTATTCTCGATACCCGATAACAAGTAGAAGTTTAAAGAAGCTGATAACAGAGATTGCAGTAATTCAGTCACAGATGTAAACAAATAAGAAATTAAACCAAATAATTTCTGCACCAGCTGTGCTCTACTTACAAGCTTGTCTACAAAAACAAATTTACTTGTCATTGGCCAAAAGCAGAATGTGCAAATACTGTTGAGCACTGCAGATTTGTGTCAGAAACATGTCTTTATAGGAAATAGCGGGGATTCTCAAGCACAGATCTCATGCGGATGTCAAAAAGACCAAAGACTGCTTTCCTTCTCCTCCTCTTTAAATCTTGCCCACTTCAGCACAACTTCTGTGTCAGGTGACACAGAAAACTCTAGGAAAACACAGTGCAGCTCCCTGCCCTCTCCATCAGCCCCTGACTGCACCTACTACATTTCTGCAGGGCAGAGGGAGACATGCGCTAACTCGGTTAGTGGTCCTCAAGGCAAAAGATGGTTCAGAATTATGGAACAGAATTGATGTTACACCATCACTTCTCCACGTGCCCAGGCTGGCTGTAGCTGTTTTAAAGCCAGATCTACTTATGCAGGCTGGATGCAGCTGGACTTGGCTATATGATCCAGTCCATACATTTTGTCCCTGAGGGCCATTTAGCCTCACCTGGTGTAGACTCATCGCCTGCACAGACATCAAATTCATCATAATCATCCCTTCAACAGTGAAGCTTGAGTTTTTATTTAGCTTTGGGTTTTTTTCCTATAGGGCAAGAAACAGGAAAATGCAATTCTTTTGTTCCAATCCTGAAAAAAAAGTTTCTCATCTCGGTTTCCCAGACTGGAAAGTCTGTTTCATGACTATGTTTCCCTAACGCTGCAAATATCTGTACCGCCCTTTTTTAGTACATAGCTCGTCTTTAATTTTCGATGACAATATAAAGATAGAAAATAACATGAAGAAAATAACTCCTTATGAATGGCAACACTTCAGACAATCATCTTCCATGTGTAATATAAATCTCTAGTTGAGCCTTGTTTAACTACTCTTTGCATGTATCTTGAGGCATAAGTAACTGAAATATTAAAAAAAACAAACAGGAAAAGCTCCAGAAAACCCGACTAGAATAATCTCATAGTTCCACGAAATCCATGACTTCTGTAACATGTGGTGGGTTGACCTCAGCCAGCAGCTAAGCACCTACCAGCGACTCATTTGCTTCCCCTTTAGGGGGGTGGAGGAGAGAATCAGAAGAGCAGAAGCAAGAAAGAGAAAAAAACAAAACCAAGTGATGCAAAGGCAATCTCTCACCACTTCCTACCAACAGCCAGCCTACCTAGTATCCAAGCAGTGACTACTTCAGAAAGACCAAATCCCTAGTTTTACTGCTGACCATGACATTATATGGTATGCAATATCCCCTACATAGTACGAAATACCCCTTTGGCCGGCTGGGGTCCACTGTCCTGGCTGCGTCTCCTCCAATCTGCCTCCCTACCCTCAGCCCACTGAGGGGCAGAGTGAGAATCAGAGAATCATAGAATGGCTTGAGTTGGAAGGGACCTTCGAGATCATCCAGTTCCAACCCCCTGCCATGGGCAGGGACACCTCCCACTAGAGCAGGTTGCTCAGAGCCTCATCCAGCCTGGGCTTAAACACTTCCAGGGATGAGGCTCTACAAATTCTCTGGGCAACCCATCCCAGTGTCTCACCACCCTCAGAGTAAAGAACTTCTTCCTAATGTCTAATCTGAATCTCCCCTGCTCTAGTTTAAAACCCTTGCCCCTAGTCCTATCACCACAGGCCTGTATAAAATGTCCCTCCCCATCTTTCCTGTAGGTCCCCTTCAGATACTGAAGGCTGCAATAAATTCTCCCCAGAGCCTTCTCTTCTCCATGCTGAACAGACTCAACTCCCTCAGCCTGTCCTCACATGAGAAGTGCTCTGGCCCTCTGATCATCTTTGTGGCCTCCTCTGGACCCTCTCCAACAGAACCGTGTCCTTCTTGTGTTGGGGGTTTCAGAGCTGGATGCAAGCACTGCTTAGCAATAGCTAGGACGCTGGTGTGATACCAACACTATTTTGATTACAGATCTGATACACATCACCATAAAATATAAATGTTAGGAGAATTGTGAAGGCTCACCTTGATATTTAGGCCCTACGAAACTCTGAGCATTTAGGCAGGATACTCAGCTCTACCCTTGGAGGTATCTAAAGAACTGCTCAGCATTTTCCAAACAAACTACCTCTAGAATTAAACAAAGTAGCCAATCTTGAACAAAACCTTGTTTATCTAGAATTGTTCAGCTCCTGCTCCGAGCAGGCTTAGAGACAGGCTGCCAGGAGGAGAACAGGGATGTAGGAAGTCCAATGATCATTTCTGCTGGAGGAGAGACAATAGAGTGTTTGGGTGGCTTTAGCTGTGCCTCTCCAGCTCTGGCGAACTTGTCTCACTGCACCTCTCATTAACACTTTGTTCCCATGTACATCTGAGGTCTCTCTGCCTGGCATGGATGTCTTCTGAAACATCTCTTTCTGCACCTTCTGCACTGACCTCTGTCCTCTCTGGAAAAAAGAAGTTTCATAGAACTGCTGGCTGCCTAGGGATTGATTAAATTTTTCTTCTCTCTGCTTTGAATATCTAAATCCCTGAGAGATGGCAGCCCAGCCTGGAGAGGGAGAGATTGAAACAAACATCTTTTGTGTAATGATAAAAGTAAAAATGAGAAAGACTCTGAGAGCAGCTTGACAGCTGCAATTGCTCACAAAATAGATTTTTTTCCGATTTATTTTTCTTTCCCTAATATATTCCTAGCACAGGCAACTGCTATTCAATAGTAAGAAGGCCAGACTGACTCATTAAATGGAGCCACTGCTCATTTTGAATTCTCTGAGTTATTAGAAACCACTTCTTGCTCAAGCAGGATCATGCATGGCTGATTTTCTCTGCTCTGTGCAGGAGAAGGCAAATCCAACGACAGGCAAGCCCCCAACCCAGTATACTCCACTATCCTATTATGTTTGTGCCCCCGTAAAGTTCTGGTGTACTGGATAATCAATCAGACAGCTGACAATTGGTAATCGATTTGCAAGCTGAGAGCTCACAGGTTGTTACTGAATTACCAGCCTCTATCATTGTTATGGTGCTTTCATGTAGAGGATGCACAAGGAGATAAAATCACTTGGTGTTTCAGTCTCTGGGTGATAATTCCTGTGAGTCATAGAATCATAGAATGGTAGAGGTTGGAAGGGACCTCGAAAGATCACATAGTCCAAACCCCTGCAAGAGCAGGATCTCCTAGGGCAGGCCACACAGGAACGCATCCAGGTGGGTTTTGAAAGTCTCCAGAGAAGAAGACTCAACAACCTCTCTGCGCAGCCTGTTCCAATGCTCTGTCACCCTCACAGCAAAGAAGTTTCTCCTCATGTTGAGGTGGAATCTCCCATGTTCTATCTTGTACTCATTATTTCTTGTCCTATTACTAGGTACCACAGAAAAGAGACTGGCTCCTTCCACTTGACCCCCACCCCTCAGATATTTATAGACATGAATAAGTTCCCCTCTCAGCCTTCTCTTCTCCAGACTCAATAGCCCCAGGTGTCTGAATCTTTCCTCATAGGAAAGATGTTCAAGTCCCTTAATCATCCTCGTAGCCTCCATTGGACTCTTTCCAGTAGATCCCTGTCTCTCTTGAATTGGGGGGCCCAACACTGGATCCAGTATTCCAGGTGTGGTCTCACCAGGGCAGAGCAGAGGGGGAGGAGAACCTCCCTCGACCTGCTGGACAGTTTTCTTAATGCACTCTAGGATCCCATTGGCCCTCTTGGCCACAAGGGCACATTGCTGTCCCATGGAGAGCTTACTGTCTACTAGGACTCCAAGGTCCTTCTCCATGGAACTGCTTTCCAGCAGGGTGACCTGTAATCTGACCTGTGCCTGGTATTATTCCTCCACAGATGCAGGACTCCGTACTTGTCACTATTGCACTTCATGAGGTTCATTCTCTAGCCTGTCTAGAGAGCAGGCTCTTCTAGGGCAGGCCACACAGGATAGCAGCACAGCCTTCAGGTGTGTCTGCCACTCCTCCCTGTTTCGTATCATCAGCAAATTTGCTGAGGCTACTCTCTATCCCCTTATCCAGGTCGTTGATGAAGAAGTCTGCCTGGGATGTCCCGCAGACACGTGGTCACTCTGCCCTAAAGTACCAACATCAGTGCCATGTGGGGCTCAGCCAGATGGGCTGGTTGAGCAAGACCTCAAATGTCCTGTGCATCTCAATATTTTGACAGGAGTATGTGTCCACATCAGAAGGATAGGAAGTGAACTTCTCTCTGCCACAGAGAGGCTCTGCCAGGGAGCAGAAAGCAGGCACCAGGATTGCTCTCCCTCCCTCCCACCGGAACCAGTAGCATCTCCAAAGCAGAGCCACGGGAATACAGAGGGTTTGTGGATTTGGCTGCTCTCTCCAACTCAGGTACAATTCTGCTGAAGCAAGGCCAGAAGGTGGCACTCAGATTAAATCAGGCTGGTTGATGAAAACTAGCTCTGATGGCCTTGAGATAAATTACTCCATTCTTGAGCACAGTTTATTCGTTACAGAGATAACCTCTCTGCTCTTTTTGAAATAGGGGAAAAACTGCAAGATAGCAAATGATGTTAAAACAAAACTGCTCTGCAGCATGTATCTTTATATTTCCGGAAAGATTCAGGTAGGGAAGAGCAGCTTTTTCTGCCTTTCCTTCTCATCCTCTCGGAAATGGAAGTTTACTATTTCTTCCATTCCTAAGAAAAAAGCACAGGCTCATGTATGTTCTTTGTGAAGGGATATGGTCATAGATATTTAACAGACAAAGCACGGAACGAGTCACCAAAGACCACTATGCTATACACACTTTCTCTTTTTTTTTCAACTATAGCCACATGGCTTATATTAGGTGGCCCAAAGGTCAACGCTGGCATCCTTTTTAGTGACTACACTTGAGGTGAAAATATAGGGGCTGGGTGGTCTTGACCAATGCCAGACCAAACGAAGAGGTTTGCTCTTGTTTCTTCTTTGAAACTTTGCTGTGTCCCCATCAAAGACATGGGTTCTTTCCATGGGTGTTGCAGACCTGAGTTCTTTCCACTTACACATTCACCAGTGTTCCTATGACCAATCGGATTAAACTCAGCAGGACTATTCCCATGAGCAAGTACCTACCACATCAGCACCTTGGTTAGAAAATAATTGAATACTCTTTTCTTTTGAGATCTCTGCTGCTTTCTGAATGAAAAATAAGTCAAATTATTGGGAACATTACCAATCTTTATCATATAGAGACATTGTTAGTGCTTTCAGAAAATGTGTGGTAGAATGGTAGGGGTTGGAAGGGACCTCTGGAGATGAGAGTGCAACCTCCCTGCCAGAGCAGGACCACAGAATCACACAGAATCACAGAATGGTAGGGATTGGAAGGGACCTCAAAGGATCATCAAGTCCAATCCCCCTGCCAGAGCAGGAACCTAAATGACATCACATAGAAAGGCGTCCAGGCGTGTCTTGAATGTCTCCAGAGAAGGAGACTCCACAACCTCCCTGGGCAGCCTGTTCCAGTGCTCTGTCACCCTTACTGTAAAGAAGTTCCTTCTAAAGTTTAAGCGGAACCTCCTGTGTTCCAGCTTGCACCCATTACCCCTTGTCCTGTCATTGGGCATCACTGAGAAGAGCCTGGCTCCATCCTCGTGACATTCGCCCTTAACATATTTATAAACATTAATGAGGTCTCCCCTCAGTCTCCTCTTTTCCAAGCTAAAGAGACCCAGCTCCCTCAGCCTTTCCTCATAAGGGAGATGCTCCACTCCCTTAATCATCTTGGTGGCTCTGTGCTGGACTCTCTCTAGCAGTTCCCTATCCTTCTTGAACTGTGGGGCCCAGAACTGGACACAATATTCCAGATGTGGCCTCACCAAGGCAGAGTAGAGGGGGAGGAGAACCTCTCTTGACCTACTAACCACACCCCTCCTAATGCACCCCAGGATGCCATTGGCCTTCCTGGCCACAAGGGCACAGTGCTGGCTCATGGTCATCCTGCTGTCCACCAGGACTCCCAGATCCCTTTCCCCTACACTGCACTCCAGCAGGTCTGTCCCCAGCCTATACTGGAACCTGGGGTTGTTCCTGCCCAGATGCAACACCCTACACTTGCCCTTGTTATATTTCATTAAGTTTTTCTCTGCCTTTATACAATTTTGTAAATATTATGGAAATAACGATGAACATAAAGGAACACAAAATATTTATAGGTTCTACGTAAATCCAATCTTCTAGCAATATTCCTTTTACTCTATGGACTAAACTTGCAATACAGTGGTTGCTTTGTACACAATACTTGACATCACTCAGTTTTCCCGTAGGGACTTTAATTAACTGCATGCCTTAGCGACTGTGTATCTAAGACACTTGAAGTAAAGACTGTCTGTAATCTTTAGTGTAGTTTTACAGATTTTTGAGCTGTCCAGAGTGGCTTTTTTTCCAGTTCAATTACTCCTGGCTTTCACCACCAGCAACCCCTGTTCCAGCTTCTGCTTCGATGAGCTGGTAGGAAGCAACGTGAACACTGGGGAAACCAACAGGACTACTCTGGTCTTACAATGGTAGATCACTGATACTTACTTGCCCTTTTGTGTTTAAATAGGTATGATTGTCTGTGTGCTCCCCATCCTCACAGTCCAGCCCTCCTTCAGCCACATCGGTCTCTATAACATTATGGGGCAGAACGTGGAGAGAACAAAGAGCTTTGTGCACAGGCCTGTCACATGAAAGAGCCCAGTGCAGTTCCTAGCTTTGCTTGTATCTTCTTCTAAGATGAAATCTGTCTGAAAAGAAAGGATCATCATCTGCGAGTTTCCTCCTCTGCTTCCCACACCCTGTCTAGGCCCATCACAGCCTGAATCTATCACATTGTGAAGGTTAATGGAGGTTATGGAATGTAATGTACCCACAATTTCTCCTAAAATTGCAAAACAGTAGGAAGAATTGCAAGTCTAAAACCTTGTCTGTATATCCTCAGCTGCTGAAGGATCATAGACAGAAGACGTGAATTTTTCACAAGTGTTATTCTTCTTTGGCTGTCCATAAATTATGTCACTTCTGCTCCCTGACATGTCTTGCATATAGTGGAATCACTTTCAACTACCTTACATAAGTTTTTCTAAATCTAATTATTACAGAACAAAGACCATCAGAAAGAGCAGGTAAGGGTCAGCTTGTAACCCACAATCCATCCCTGACATTGGGAAGATTCTTTACCCTGGTTACAGTCAGCCATAGCTCTTACTTTCACTTAGCATAAAAGACAGTTCTTAAAAGCATTAATTTTGATTCTTCAAATTTAAAATGTGGGACCAGCCATGTTTCTTATAGTGCAGATAATATTAAAGTACAAAAACTGTCCTGTGATCCTTGAATAATATTCTCTTGCCTGGTATTTCTTCTAAAAGGCTTGCAATGCTTGGAAAAAGGAAACAGAAAGAGGTAATTGTATGCCAAGAAAGCTCCATAATCACTTATTCCAGCCAATAAGATAATTGATTCAACTTGGCAAGAGTTTCATACTCTAAATTTGCACCCAAAGTGAGTGATTAAGTGCTGTGCTTTCCCCTAGGCACATCAATTTCCAGCTATAGCCAGCAAAATGGGCCCTGTTAGCTAGTTAGTACCTAGTGCCCTCACTGCTGAAGAGGACTATATATTATGGCACTGATGACAGCACTGGATGGAGAAATGGGAGTCAAAGGCACTGCAGAGGTGATCTTGGCTTTAGAGGCTTCGGTTGCACTGGGGAGTCTGCCCAGGGATCTATGTCGGCTGCTGCTTTCTCCTGGAGGAGGAGAGAGGTCGACAAGGCTACAAATATGCTCAGCTCCTGCCTCATCCATGGCAGGCAGCCCTCTCCTTCTGAGCACCTACTGCATTTAGGACTGAGAGTATGGGGAACCCTTGGCCAAGGGCACTTAGCCCAAGAACAAAAAGACAGTTGGAGGTTTACAGAAACAGACTCTTATAAAATATGTCCTCCCTTGTAACCCCAACCAAGCCAGCAAGATGGGGATGAGGGCTGGCCTCCACACCTAACTGCTCTATCTGGAGATGGAAGGGACCAGTCAAAGGTGCTGGAGCTGCCACAGTGATTTGCTGCAGCCCAGATAGATCTCTAGAAATGCTGCAAGCAGACATGCCAAAGGCTTCTGCTCCCAAACACCACAGCTGTGCTGTGACAGACTGTGCACAAACAAACTAAAAAGGCACATCTCACAAGAAAGAGATTGATTTAAGGATGAATAGCTCTGCAGAACATTAAGCTGATTTAAGTCTGGGTTTGTATTATTTTCTAAATACCTCTGTGTATAGCTTCAAGGGACTTAGAAGAGCCAGTGCTGTGATACACAAACACTTCAACAAGGTTTGTTACGTTGGTGGAAATACAGTTTCTTAATCTCCCATTAACAAAATTAAAGCCAGCACCATATTTATCTCTGGTCAAGGAGAAAATAATCAGTAGCTACCATGGTTGTTAGCCTCCATTGACTCTCTTTGTGCTATTTCAAAGAAAGTAATGCTACTCCTTTCCCTTTACATGCGCTGGTGCTGGTGCTGCAAAATTACTTTAATTAGCTCTGGTAAATTATTTCTTCTCAGTAATGAAGCTAGAGATACGGAAAGAGAAAAGATGAGAAAAGCAGGAAGCAAGGCAGCCCTTGTGTGTTGCAATCAGAGGGACTCTGACTCTTGAGCCAGAGGGACTCACAGCGGCTCCACTGAGAGCACTGGGATTACAGCTGCTTGCACCAGCCAGCCACAGGGCTACCAGCAATTAACCCTGTTGATAAACCACTTTTGGAACCTACCTTGTTTCTTCTTCTGCCTCCTAATAATAACAGACCAGAAGCTCATAAAGATTTAGTGTGGATTTCCTTGGCAATTTGACAAAAAAGTGATACATGATAGGCTCAACATAAGGACTTCCATTTTTCGTGTTGTAGAATGGCTAATATAAGCAAGTAGTAATTCCACTTCTACCACTTTGGATTGCCTATTTCTGGTAATCTTCCTTCCTGCCGGCCTGCCTGCTTGCCTCCCTTCCCCCTACAAGTCAAGATTTAAACTGCACACTCCATTCAGAGCCACCCCATGGCCAGTTAATCTTCTCTCTTTCATAGAATCATAGAATTGTTAAGGTTGAAAAAGACCTCCAAGGTCATCCAGTACAACCTTCTACCCAACACTTCCATGACCACTAGACCATGTCCTGAACTGCCACATCCATCCATTTTTTGGAACACCTCCAGAGATGGTGATTCCACCACCTCCCTGAGCAGCCTGTTCCAATGCCTCACTACTCTCTCACTAAAGAGTTTTTTCCTAATATCCAACCTAAACCTTCCCTGGCACAACTTAAGCCCATTTCCTAACTGCTGCTGTAAAGGGGGGGACATAAATCTTCCTCTCCAACCCAACAAGCTGAACAATAAGTATCATGGCTTGAAAATAGGGTGAGGGTTTTCTCATAGCAATGTAAAATATTGTCTTCCCATTATGGCTGCAGTAATTCAATCTGAGCTTGGAGGAAATGAAAGAGCTTCATTCATTTAATCAGATATTGATAGATTGCTATTATACTATGTCAACAATTACTGCAAGGGAGCAAGGGCTGGCTGAAATTAATCAGGTTCCAGCAGACTCCGTTAGAATAAGTCAAAATGATGTCAATATAGTAGACGCTTGATTCTGGTGTTGTGCTGTTATTGTCCATTTTCGGGACTGCTAAATATTTTGTTTGTCAAATTCAGCACTATGCACTTGCAGGAGGCAGCAACACCTCAGTTTTGCTCTCATATTGTCATCTTTCATACTTCAGAAGCCCTTAAGATGGCCCTGTTTTCCATGTTCATTACAGAGCACAAGAGCTGGAACACAGATTTTTTCTCTTACGAGTAAAATTTCACAGTGTGTTTTCATTGTATTCAAATAATCTGAGATTACTTCTTGGCTCTGTCATAGCTTTTGAGGCTAAATCCATTTCCATCTATACATTCTGTTGTCTACCAGTCAAGTGTGTGCAACTACAGCCACCTTTTTGTTTCACCTCGTGCCTATCCACGTCATGAACTTTTTGCGTGAAGACGTACACGTGAACACATCTAACACTGCGCAGTTACATCTTATTGCTCTTAAGAATTGCTGCAACATAGATGGCTATAAATAACAGTATCCTGAGGATTTGGAATGCAAATGTAATGGGTAACATCAATCTATGGTTACACTTGTGCTATGGAACAAGTTATTTTTATAAAAAGTTACACTTTTCAGATAGTTTGTGGAATGACTGAAAATAAAGTTAGCAAAAGCATTATAAGAAACGCCTAATCACGCCTTTTTTTTGAGTTTACTAATGAGTAACGCAACGATTTATCAAAACATAGTTCTCTGAAAAAATGTTTTTTAAGAGGTAAGTTTTATAAACAAGCATAAGTAACCCTTTCAGTTCTATTTCCTAAACTTTCTCAATGGAGATATCAATTGTGAAACTTCAGTTTTACTCTGGAACACTCGCACATATTTATATTGCATTTAAGCCAACACGAGCTGTAAAATGGAGCAGGCAAAATTCCTCTCCCTGATCTTGGTAAATCAAACTACATGAGAATCTCAGAGGATGCAATTAGCCTCAACTTCACCCAAAAACCTTCTTAAAAACACAATTTTTTGCATTTGAGAATATCTCGACTTTCTATGAACTACACTAAGGTGTTACCTTGAAAATATTAATTCTTAAATCATTTGCAGAATAGTTGTGGTTTCATTATCCTGCAGTTGAGGAGAAGAGCTAAGAGGGAAGTATTAACCAGATGTCAAGAGCCAGTTGTGCTGATTTCTTCTTTGTGAAAATGTAAGGAATCTGAAACAGGGAGGTGTGGATCTTGTATCTAATTATTTACCTGATAAAGCAAGCACTAGGAAACATAGAAACTGTGCTGAATATCAGCAGCTGGACTTGTCATGACCACTCTGTCTGAAAAGGAGCCCTTTGTTTTTCTGCGTTGATGCCTCTGGGGATGGATGTGATTGAAGTGCCATTGGAGCTGCCTTATCCTAGGGAAAGACCACACCAGAAATGGGAGGAATTTCCACTACAATTTTCAAGCAGTGAAGATGTCAGAAGTCCCAAACTGAAGAGATATGGCAAATACTATCAGCTTCAAAAATCCATTAGCATTGTCTTAACTGACTAATTTTCATGTATTATATATCGTTCAACTTTGCTACATAGATCAGATAATTACAAAAACACAATATAGGAAACTTCTCTATGCAAAGGGATAAGAACAAGAAAATGTCATCGAGAGCAATAAATTGGAAGCTATCACTGTTACAGAACTTAATATCTGAAGTCATGAAAGAGCTTTCCTAAGGCAGGAGGAGATGAATTAATTCCTCTCAATATTCTTCTGACCCTCCAAATGCAAATGGAATCCATATCTGAGCTACTCTGAATATTAAATAAACTGGAAAGAGAATTGATGTGCTACTTAAATGTTCAATATGACAAATGTTCTTTAAGCAATGTATCTTGCAGCATTCATTTAGGTGGTTTTGAGAGTCTCCCCAAGATTTGAGATGCCCACTTTGGTTTCCAGGGGAGTCCTCAATGAGGAAGGACTTTCTTGGTTTCTCCTTGTTCTGACAACATGCTACTACAGGTTCTACAGGCTCAATCCTCATGTAGATTGTAGGGGAAATGAACAAGCAAAAATGGTACCAAAGTGCTCACATGACCACCATTATTCATGGGATTCTCCTCTCAAAGATAGTTGGCTATTCTGTCCATACCTATTCCCTCCAGTGCTTCAGCCACCTGGATCTCAAGAAGCACTTGTCAGCAAAACCCAGCAACACAAATGTCTATGTCTGTGACCTTCCAGGTCTTTACTGGTCCAAATATCACAATAATACCTTTGGCTTTGCGCAGTGGTTGGATGTCTTTGGGGTGGGGCTGGTGCTCTGCGAAAAGCAGCAAGCCTTGGGTTAGTGCAAGAGAGACAAGCCCTTATGGAGCATCATGCTCTGTGACCTACAGGACAGTTAGAATTTAGGTTGCTTTTTTCTGATTTTGTTTCTGTTTTTAAATAGTTTTAAGAAATAATATATCTTTGTATTATTTTATTAGACTTTGAACATTCTCTTCCCCAAGGTCAAGAATGACCTATTCTTTAAACAAAAAAAAAAAAGTAAATAGAAAAAAAACCACTTCTGCAACAACAAAAAAATTGCATTTTTTGAGTGGGAGTGGATTACATGCATTATTAATTTGCATCCATACTAAAGATCGAATAAAGAAATTTCAGTCAGTAGATGAGGCCCTCAAATATCAATATTTGTTTGACTGCCAAAGAAAAGCAAATAACAACAGCCAAAGGGGATGCATTTCTTGTATTACAGCACTTTTCATTAGCTAATCCCCAGGAGAACTCCTCTGGACGTGGAGAAATGCTAACTGTGATCACATGAGAGTAGGGAATCAGAGCAAATAAAGTATTTATGAACACAATAAAATGCCGACTCCTGGATAGCCAAACATACCTATGCTCCTTTTCAGATCCAGAGGGCTGCTTCCAAATCAGAAAGGCAATAATGTATGATGGTGCTAAAACTTTTCCCTTCAACCATAATTGATTTGTCTCCGCAATACATTATTTCTAAAACCCAACACCGGTTTTATCGCCTACTGCCTGTCACTGCCACATTCATTTTTCTTTTGGTGGAGTTGTAGGTGATTCGTTGCAGACTCTCTACTATGTGCTAGAAAGGAAAATGATGTCTCCTGTGAAATTATAGAGACATGGTACAAGTTTTGTGGGCTTTGCACTGTATGCTATGGGCAAAGTTCTTCAGAGTGAAATGGAACTTGATGCTGAACATCTTGAATCTGTCAACAGACATGATGCTAAAAAGTTAGGAGAATGTAATTATTGATAATCCAATTATTGGCAGAAATCCCTATCTGCTATTATTTGGCGGAAATGAGACTTTTGGATGAATGTGAGAAAGGAAAATGGGGAGTCTTTCCAAATACTACAGTGAGATCCTTGAGTCATAGGGAAGGGGTGATGCAAGGCAACAATCTGGGCAGAGAAGCAGACAGAGAAATGTCACTGCTCAGAGAGAAGGGGAATGAATGCAGAAGGCAAAAGATATTGTAGTGGACTTCAGAGATGAACATGAACAGCCCAAGTTTCATCAAATCAATTTTTATGTCAAGAGACTACATGACTCACAGTGTCCCTTTCTTTACAACTCCAATGTTTCTCTGGTTTTGGCTGTAACACAAATTTATACATTACTGATTCAGTGCTTTTTCAAATACAACTGGCATCTTTTCTGTGATACAGGTCTTATTGTCTGTGCATACTTAAATCAATGATTTGCAACTAATTCATTGCTCCAGAATACGAAAATGTGGGGTTTTTTTTCCACCTCGCATACTAGCTTACTTTGTTGACGCCTTTTCAGGGAATATTTGTAATTTTCTTTAGGAGCAATCCTACTTTGTAGATTTGTTTAACATAATGTTCATTTGCTCAATTGATTCATGTTTCCAAGAGTCATCTTGCGCTTCAAAACAGGGATTTTGTGCTTGTACTTTTCTGTTTGTTGTATTAAATAATCATTACAATGACCCACAGGATGAGCAAGTATTATGCTGCAAACTGCAAATTCAGAACATATAGGATTATAGACAAAGAAATAAATTTCTGAAAAACAAGATTTTTTTTTCCAAATGCAAAGTAATCCTTAACCAAAGTAGACACTAATTGTAATGAATGTTAGTAAGTCAGAGCATGATAATAATTATTCACAGCCATCAAATGTAAATGAAGTATTGGATACCTGAATTAGTTTCCTGGGCAAGAGACATAGAGCAAGCTGATTCAAATACAACTTACACCTCAGATGATGTACTGCTGCTGCTGGCCCCTTTTTCATCCTTGTAGGATATCGAGTAGTCTAAATAGGTGCAAAACCTATGCTACAAAGTTGGAAAAAGGTATCATTTTAAAGTGCAAGTATTTCATTCCACACTGCTGGTAAGGTTTCGCTGTTCTTCCTGTTTCTTATTCCAATTGCTTGGTTTCACCAAAAACGAAGGAAGAAGGTTACACTGATTGTTCGTCGCAGTTTATTTTCCAAGTGTATGCTCAATTCTTAGAAACGTTCATTTGACAACGTAGGAAAGGAATGATAAAAAAATTCCCCCCCTATATTCAAGGCACCAAGCACTTTAGTAGGACCTGTGATTTCTTGGCATCATCAAATGACGGGAGGATTATTAAGCATGGAGAAAGAGCGAAGTTTATATTGTCTCCTTCCTTGAGGTGTTATGTGTCGAGAATAGTATTCCACAGACACTTACTGACTTGTCATCACGTTTTCAAAGCTTTCAGATTCTTATTTCAATAAAATGTGAAGCAGTTCTATCAGTTACTGTGTGTACAGGAGTTTTCTTTGCCTTCTGAAAATAATGACCCTGATATGCATTTTCAGGAACTTCTTAAGTTAGAATAAAAAGAATGACAGAAATCAGAAATCCCCTAATCAATACAGCACATATTGTTTTTTTTTTCCTAGTGATAAGTCTCCGTTTAAGGCTCAGGGCAAACCCCACAGAGCAGGATTCCCATCGACCCTTTCTCCCCCTCCCCCTTCCCTCCCAAGGGAGGATACAAAGGGGAATGAGGAAGGAAGTGCCTCACACGAAATTGGAAGTTAAGATTATGAACGAAATATAATAAGTAACAGAGATAAACAAGGAAAAGGAAATATGAAGGGCAGAGGGATCTACAAGCAACTATAAAACCAGCTCTCGGATGGGGATGGATTGTGCAGAGCATGTGGAGCCAGGGCCAGCTGCGCTGAGATGCAGTCCCAGCAGCAGCACAGCCCCAGTGAGAAAGAAAAGAGAGCGAAATCCAAACCTCCTGTCCTTTTACAGAGTGTGGCAGGGAAGGGAAGGGAATTCCAGTTGCCCTCTGACTCCTCAGGGTCCTACAGTTACCACCTGTCCATCCCCCCTCAATTTGTTAACTCTTAAACTGCAACATCATGTTTTGACTAACTGTATGCCAGTATTCTGTTTTACTGTTACAGCATTTAAGAAAAACTGTCCCTTACATCTTCTGAATGAAATTCTGATTGGTTTTCTTTTTTTTCTCTCTTTTTTTTTCTTTTAAACTTGAAAGGTCGCACCAGATGATCCTTGAGGTCCCTTCCACCCTGGCATTCTATGATTCTATGGTTCATATGATTCCATGAAGAAAAAGACAAGAACTATTAGAATTGTTACCTGAGTTATTATGGAAGTGGGCAGCCCCCAGAATAACTTTTGCTTCTGTGAGTGTATGTGCATGTCTGCATTAAGACAGAAATCAGGGGATTTGCCTGAGGGACTCAGCTAGGAGATGGTAGCTTCTTAAAGCATCTTCAGCTGTTTCCACTCATCTAGGTATGATCTTCATGATGCAAGACATTGCTGGGCATCTAGAGCGTATTTCTGAACACAAAATAAACAAATAAAAATAAAATAAAACAAAATAAAAAAACCCAACAAATAAACAAGAAGAAAGATCCAGACAAGGCATAGAAGAAACATTGTTTGCCCCTGCCCAGGCAGATAGGATGAGCATATGGAGGGGGGAATATGTTGGGGACCAGCATGTTTGAATAGTGTATAAGAGGTGAATTCAACTTGTTTGAAAGATATTTGAAATGAATCATCTTGCTGTGGAGATTTTATTGACATATTTCTTTGTGACATTTTATTCCATTGTACGTCTCTTTTCTTAGGAGCCAGAGTTTGAGAACATTATAGTGTAAGCAACACTGACTAAGACTACATCAAGTCTATTCATTCCAAACCACTATTTGTATTTGTTTTATATGTTTCTAGAGTGATGAGATAGTGGTATGAAATCTGTCATGTTTCACAGTGTGATTTTTTAATTCATTTTTTTAACTATCAGCTAAAAACTTTTCTGCTTTCTGGGATAACTAAATATTTAATTTTTTTTTCTATCCATGAATTCTGCTGATTTTTAATAACCTACATTGCAAAAACTAACAAACCTCCCTAGTCCCCCAAGGGTTAAAGCTGGAATTTGGCTTGTAAGTGCATTATACGGAAGAGATGGAGAAAATAGCAGCTGGGCCAAAAGATGGCATGACTGAGAGATGCTCACAGCCCTTGGCTCAACAGTCAGCACGAGTGAATTGGGCGGAAATAGCAACAAGGAGCTACAGCTTTTCTGTGGCAGGAAGGGAGAGGGCCTGCATCTGCTTCCCACTTTCAGCAAAACATGTTTAACACTCCACTTTCTCATTCACCTTCTCATCTTCCAGTGCTTTCCTTTTGCCACCATGACTGGTTGCATCCAGGCTAACCACAAGCCTTGCCCATCTCTTTCATTTGCATATTAATTTCTAACTATGTTGCATATTTCTGTTTCTATCACATAAGAAAAGGTCCAAATAAAAAAAAAATAACCACATCCACATGTATGTCTGCCAGGAAGACATATTTCCTTGTCTGTGTTAGTCCTGGCATGGCCTTCCATAAGGAGGGGTGCACCCTGGGTATCCTTTCACAACTCGAAGGAAGCCTCTGTCCAAGAGGAGAAGCAGTACTGTAGCAGATATCAACTCCTATTCCTGCCAAAACCCACGGAAATCCCAAACAATGAGATGGGAAATGATGAAACATGGACTTTTTCTGCAGGACTAGATCTCAGTTTGTGGCACTGTTTGAATCACTGTAGGAATCAGCCTAATCTGGGAAAGTTCTGGCTGAAGGACACACAGAATTCTCCTTGAAGCCAAACCAGAGTGTGAAACATCTAAAATTCTCTCTGCTTCCATACATTAAAATTGATTACTTGAACTTGATAGTTTTAGGGAAAATTAGGAGTCGTTTTACTTGCACTTTGAAGTTTGTCTCATCCTCTTTGTCCTCAGTGCTTTTTTCCCTGGAGGTTAAGCATGTTTCATCTGTATTCCTGGCCAAACCTTTGATATTATGCATCTCTCTCCAGAGAGCACAGAGCAGTGAATGTTCCCTGGTCCAAGTCCCAATATTTGCATGTCTGTGTCATTCCAACAGTCTCATTTCCATGCTTGCTTTTTTTTTTGCACCAGCTTTTGCTCAAAACCAATTCAAACATCTCCATCTTGGCCAGCCCCATTCTGCACCTGCACATGGGGTGCTAGCTACCATCAATACCAATTTCCATCCCTCATTAATTATACTGAATGAAGTAGGAATGCTACATCTCCCAACAGCATCACATTCAATTTTTCCTAAGAGATTCTTTTGTTAGAAGAAAGCTATTGCCCTACTTTTGCCAGCAACAGCTGCAAACCATCCATTAACCATGATTGTTTAAGTGTCTTTTATCCCATCTTGCTTGTGACCACAGTCCTCATCCCTGGCTAGGTGATCTCCAGAGCATAAGACTGTCCCTGGATCTGGGTGAATGTGACAATAGCTTTCACTTTATATTACATCTACGTATTTTTTTTGCATGAACCAGCTTTTCCCCTACTGGACGCAAACATTTGGCTGCAACTAAAAGAAGGGAATTTTTGTAATTGACGGTAATGTCTGGATTCCCCTTCAAAACTTGAGCTTCTTTGCTATTCCAGGAGCTAACCTTACATTTTGCCTCACATCTACAATCCAACGTCAATCCTAATGATTTCAACAGCAGTGAGTCACATTCCATATCAAATCATATTAAATTATTATATCGTGACTCAGAGATGAAAGGGAGTCGCAGCTTAGTGGGGTACTGATTTTTCAGACAGCAACTGAGTTGAAAAAAAAGTCTGTTACTAACTTTCCTTCAACTTAAGTTAAATCATTAACATACAAAAAAAAATTCTGGCCACTAAAATTAGGCATTTCCATAGACATTAGTACAGGTGTAAACTTACTCCCTTGAGGTAATCCATGTTACCATCCTAAAAACTAGTCTTAGGACAATTGTGTTTGCAGTGAATTAGAACAAAAATCTGCCACATACCATGCAAAGATTTACCATGGCAAAGCAGGCTGCATTTTGGGCATTGCACCTGCAGTGACACAAATCATCCCTATTACTGGAGTACTCACAAAAAATGGCCTCAACAACCACCGCCTTTTCAAATCCTTCTTTTGTGTGCTAAATATGATTCATCTCCTGATCAATACACGTGTTTCTTGGAGAAAGCAGAGCTTTGGGAAGAGTTCAAAAATAGAATCATAGAATCATAAAAACATTAAGGTTGGAAAAGACCTTCAAGATCATCAAGTCCAATCATTTACTAAACATTATCATGACTTCTAAACCATGTCCTGAAGCACCAAATCCACGCATTTTTTGAATGCCTCCAGGGATGACAATTCCACCACCTTCCTGGGCAGCCTGTTCCAATGCCTCACCACTCTCTCAGCAAAAAAAAAAATTCCTAATATCCAACCTAAACCTCCCCTGGCACATCTTAAACCCATTTCCTCTTATCCTATCACTAGTTTCCTGGGAGAAGAGACCAACACCCACCTCACTACAATCTCCCTTCAGGTAGTTGTAGAGAGCAATAAGGTCTCTTCTCAGCCTCCTCTTATCCAGACTAAACAATCCCAGTCCCCTTAGGTGCTCTTTCTAAGACGTTTTCTCCAGATCTTTCACCAGCTTGGTTGCCCTTCTCTGAACTCACTCCAGCACCTCAGTGTCTTTTTTATCCTGTGTCTCCCAAAACTGAACACAGTATGCCAGTTGTGGCCTCACCAGTGCTGAGTACAGGGACATGATCACTTCTCTACTGCTGCTGGACACATTGGTTTTGATCCAGGCCAGGATGCCATTTGCCTTCTTGGCCACCTGGGCACACTGCCAGCTCATGTTGAGCCGGGTGTCCACCAGCACCCCCAGAAATCAAGCCGAGTTTTTGGCACATCTTAAAAAGACGGCACAGCAGAGACACAGGCCTGAAAATTCTCATCTCTTAAGCACCCATTCCTGGTCTTTGTGCTTTGCAAGATCAACCCATTGCCACACTTCACAGACTGCGTGTGAAGTTCAATCACAAAGCTGTTTAACTTAACCACGACTTTGTCTCTTTTTGCTGACTCAGGATCCTCTCTGCTTGGGGCAGCAGTCAAGTCTTTTTCAAGAGCAAAAACTGCCTGTGAGTTTTAAGACAAAATGACGTATTAAGGCATCCTAAATATCATTAACAATTCAGAAAGCAGGAAAAGCCAGAAACTGAAAATGTGACCTTAGATCTGCTCCTCTCCCTGGGCATGTTCTATGTCACTGTGTGGTCACAAATTTCTCTTAATACAGCACAGCAATTAAATTGAGCTCCCCAAATTACTAGGTGTGTGGGGATGTGGTACCAATTACTACTTATTGCATGCTCTACCTCTCCTGGAGGTATGTATATTATTCCAGGAATCTGATCATTTTCTGCAAGCCTTCCTGAGTAGGTCTTTGTGAGTGAGAAATCCAACGTAATAAACCCAACAAAGACATTGTTTTCCCATCAGTCCCTGTAGGTCTGCCCATGGTACGTAGCAGACTTTGTGTCAGGGTCCTCTCCTGCCATGTCTTCTCTCATTTCCATTGCTGCTCCCCAAATTCAGACTAGATCTTCTCTGTGCAAACCTCTTGAGTTTGCTCCCTTCCCTCTTTCTGTTTTAGACAGGCTTCCCATGCTGTGGTGTGTTGAATTCTCTCCAGCATAAATAATTAATTTTTGCTTTCGACTCTTCCTGTGTCGCTACCGGATTCAAATGGGAATCATAAAATATCTGGAAGAGGTGTTGATTTGCTAGCAATGTTGAAAACTGTGGAAACAACAGAAGTGATCCAGAAACTAGCAGAATTATATGAAAACACACGCACATAAGCCTTTCTTTGTGATTCTGAACAGCTACCAGCATCTTCTGTGTGACAGAAGCAGTGCAAAACCTGTATAAACTAATTAAAAAAAAAGGTCTGTTCCTAGGAGTGTTATATTAAATGTATCATGCTCAATGCAAATAGTATATAGTATGCAAATCAGAGTAAAAGCTACAGAGTATGAGATTGCTAATAGGTGGTTGCCATTTTATTCTGTTGGCTATTCCTATTTGGACTCAAGAAACTTAATGCTTTATCTGTCTCTCCTTTGCACGCTTACAAGAGAAAATGTCAGTATTAATACCAAATTTGTTACCCTGTTTCCAACTATTAATAATTACACTAGATTCAGAAATGTTTTGCTGTAAACAACACTGCACTTCACCTCTTAGTCTGACCCTACTGAGTAGGTTTTATCTGCCTTCTCTGTTACAGCCTTTGACAGACTGATTTTATTAGTTGGGTTTCTTTGAAAGCCCTCGCTGAAGGTGACTAATTAGAGACATTTTCCGTAATACTAAATAGCTACATTTCTCTTTCAGAATAGATGTCTCCACTGCTGTAGGTAGGCTACAGAAGCTGCTACATCAGGCAAAAAGAAGTCAAGACAGCCAGCGCTTTTGTTGATTGAATGCTCTCCAGCTCCAACACACCTGACACCCACTATGGAGCAGAAGTGGCTCACTTTGTACATAGTGCCTGGAACACGATTCGTGTCCACATACCAGCAAAACCAGTGGTGAATAAGCAAACCTTTGGCCCCTACTGTGTGATAAAGCTGCTAAAGAAAAAACATCACGTTGTCTCTCACCAGCAAGGTAGAGAGAACAACAATGGAACTCTGGAGGTCAGTAACGGATCTAAGTGCCAAAGGCTGTAAATGGTCAGCACATAAAATCCTACAGGGTGATCACCGCAAGATCTGGAAGGTATCTCTGTCAGGGATTCATTGAATCCTAGGTTTAATTCCTTCCTATTTTTTTTTTTTTTTATGGTTCACCTAGCAGTCACCATCAGAAGCAATGTCAAAAGAAAATAGAAAATGGCATGTTTCAAAAGATGTCCTTTATGGCTTATATGTACCAAAATATTCTCTCTGTGGGTCTCCCGTTTAAGAAACTGGAATAATATTTCCGCCAATTTTCTTTCCTCTTTATAAAAGTTCTTTTACTTTCACTTTTCTTTTCATTACTTTCAAGAAACCTGGTTAACTTTTGTAACATCCTTGCTTTCACCGCCCCTTCTTAGGGAGAGAAGTGTGTACTTTGGAGTCCTCTAAAATGTTTTGGAGACATAATATCACAAAAGTGAATGTGTATATTTCTGTGTCTAAAAATTTCTGTTAAACACCAAGGACAAAAAAAATGCACATTGCACGTAAGAAGTGGGCGGTCGTGAAGTTCAAGGGAAGGTGAGATTGTGAGTGGATGGATGCCAAGTAAGAGTATCAAATTTTGAGTCAAATAGTAAAATATAATTTTAAATGTTCAAACCCTTAAATTATGTGAATGTTCTTGGTACATATTCTCTGGGATCGATTAACAATGCTTTCAGTAATTAGCTGTAATTTACTTTTAAAGTCATTGACCACGAAAATTTGCAGCTGGTAGTAAGGTAATGAAAAATACAAAATGTATATTTTAAACATACTTATTTTTCACAGACAAAATTAATTTGTGGTTTAGAGAGTTAAAAACCCACATGCGATACATCTTTACTAAATTGCCTAGAGAAACAATACCTCAGAAACATGACATGTTTTGGGTGGAACATTATTGTAGGAGGCTGGGACACATTAACAATTCAGAAATGTGTAAGTGTTGGGATTAGTGGAAGGAACAACATCCTGCTGACAGACAGGCCACCAGCACTGATGTAGCCAGTTGCCACCTGGGTTAGGGATGCAGGAAACACAGGAGCTGTTGGTTTTTAATTATCTTTATGGTGAGCTTGGAGATTTCTTGGACCACAGCCTGACATGGAGCGAACTGGTAGTCTTTCTAATGAGAAATGCGTAAGTATGGGTCATTCTGGAAGAGAGTTTATGACATACGAATATTTTCTTGCACTGTGAAAGTGATATTTGGGGTAGAGGACAAAAAGAAAGGTTTCTTCGAGGTTTACTGCTTTGCTTTTCCCAAGTTCATCAGGAACAACTCACTCAGTCTCTCCTCTCGGAGGGGAAATCGGAGGGACACAGCTAGCACAGCTTCACGGAGTGAGAGACAGCCCTGACCTCCACTGCTCAGCTGTCAGCCATGAGAGTTGCTTCCCAAGACATGGCTCTCTGCCTCCCTGCACTGGAAACTCTGGGGAATTTTAAAATCAGAAGTGGTACAACACTAGGACATCAATCAGCAATGCTGCTTAACCACACTCTAGCACTTTGCGTGCTGCAAACGGTCCAGCTCAGAGTGAAAGCTTGTTTAGCAATGATTCGGAGAGTTTTACGGGAAGAGGCTTTTCGTTATGTTTGCTGCTTTTTGCATTTGATTATTTTCATATCATAAGCTGTAGATACTGGATAGAGAGGGAAAAAATGCATCTAGAGACTGTGAGCTGGAGAGGTGTTCTCATTGATGAGCTAACTAGGGCCAAGGGGATAAATACCAAAACAGCAGAAAGTCTCTAGTTATATTCCTTGTTCCATGCTAACTATGAACAGAAACCACGGAGAATCTTTCAAGGAACTGTGAAATTTCCAAATTGGTCTTGCAGACTTGTGAAATTTGAGTTTAAAAATGAGATTTGAATAAGCACCCAGACAACTGTATGGGCCTCCAGACCTACAAAATTCAGCGTATCACTTGGAGCTGACACCAGGGTTATTAATCTCCCACCACTTTAATTTTCTAAGCTACAAAACCAACAGTTTAAACACAACTAAATTTTTTTAAGTCATTAAGAGTACAGTAAATCTCTTTCTGTCAAGTATATTCTACCCCATGTTCGCCTTTGTTCACATTCAATCTACGATAAACCTCACTTGTAATAAATTATTACATAGCAGATTTATTAGTTTCATTTGATTTGTGTTACCAGAGTGGCTACTCATTGATATCTCATCATTTGGGACCTTTTTAATTAGATTAATTTTAGTTCTTAACTATAAATACATCTTAATTTTTTTAGAACATGTGAAGACTACCTCACAATTGTTATTTTCGTCCTTAAATTTGCTTGCCTTCACTATATCAGGTAGTTTAAATAGCCCTTACTGCATTTATACGTTTGTATAAAAGTAATCTGCATTTCTTTGTTGGTACCAAAGATACCAGAAGATCTCTGCATGATACCAACCTTGTGCTGCATCAGCTGCATCTGGTTGAAATGCGTTAAAATAAAAGGGAAAATTACACACTACTTATTTCACCTATGGGTTCAATGACGACGATTAAACTTCCAATGTAAGTGTAAATGTGTGTTAATATACCTTTCATGTGCATTAACGCAGACACTTCTGCCAAGTCCTTTCAATTGATTTTTAACATTTCTTAAGAAGAATTTAAAATTTTTTCATCTGGCAGGAATTTTTCATTTCCTAATTCAGAAGTCACATCACTTCAGGTTAAAAATGCCCACATCAAATGGACTGAAATAGAAGGAATCAAGATTTACTGATGACTAAATATCGAGAAAGCAAAAAGATTTATTACAAGATGACTCTTTCTTCCCAAGGAACAATGTAAGACTTGACAAAATATTTTAGAAGATGTGGCTGACATGAGGATAACACCATTTCCAGGCCTCGAGTGCACCACTCAGCTGGGATTCAAGGCCTCACTATCATCATATAAATCAAGAAAATCTTGGAAGATATTAAGATATTATATTTAAGATATTATAACTTAAAATTGAGCCATTTTGAGAAACATTTTAGCTTCAATTTGCCAGATCACTGCATAGCTCTTTTAGAATGAGCAGCAGAATTTGCATCACACTCGTGACTTGTAATTGGAGGTGATAATCTCCTGCCTGGGAAAGGTCCCAGTTTGGTGGCTCATGACACCGTTGGATTCCAGTGCTACTTCTCCCTGAGTGTCTACTGGGAAATGCCCCGTGGTGACAACCGCAAACAGCACGGCTTTCCAGCCCTCCGGCTGCACACCTTTTCTTTCTCCAGGGGGAGAGAAAACACTTCATTCGGCCTTTCGTTCCCAAAAATCATACCTACAGCGAGCTTCATGCTTTCCCTGTGTTTATCCAATGCAATATCTACTACTGTCCTGTTCCTGCCTGAAGACCAAGCAGGACATTATCTGATGACAGGCGCATTATAACCACCACCACTTACTCTGCAGTTTTAAATGCACATAGGTCCAGGAAAAGTGGATGCCTTCTTGCTTGAGCTTCTCTCATTAAAAACCATGGTGACATGAGGGAGTGCTTTGTACCCACCCACCAACACTCTGCAAGTTATAGCACGAGAGCCTCTAGAAAGGCAGCAGTTAATAATAAAATTGCTAACTATAATCACACGGTAAGAAGGAAGGGAGCTATTTCACAAATTGTTTCGCAATATTAAAAATATTTGTGGTTTTTTTCAAAGGCTCCTTCCCAAAGGGAGTAGATTCTACGCGGGCATTTGGAAGAGTGTGGTAGTCTGTGTTTGCTGTCAGAGTAGGGAGGGACAATGTTGCCTGTAAATCCAGGACCTCTAGGAAAAGCAGAAGAGTAGAAGCTGGGAAGGTTCAAGGAGGTTAAAACCAAGTCCCTTTGATGGCTTTTTTATGGGACGACTCCCTAGATGAAGTGATTTGAACTTCTGTTACTGTTATTAAAATGTGAGAATATTTTTTTTCTCTTTCACTTCAAATACCCTTCACTGGATGTGTAAATGCCTTAGATGTCGTGTTTATGAAACATTTGTTTTCGGACAGCCTTTTAATTATAATAATTAAAAACTGTTTACAAAGTCAGCTGAAAGGAAGGTTGAGCTAGCTTGGCCTGTGACTTTCCCTGCCTAAAGGTTCCTGGTAATAGTTTTCAACTCTGAAAAAGTCTTAGCTCTACAGCAGCCACAGCCTGATGGAGCATTTTGTGTCCGCAAAAAATATCCTGACATATTATATTGTCATACCCATGATAGTATAAATGACCTCAGGTTTTGAATAAAATACAGTAGCTGGTGTATCTATTTAAATGATTAAGCTCTGAGCTAGGAACTGATCTCTCCTGCCATTTCTGCCTGCTGTGCCAAGTACTCGAAGAAAACACGAAGACATCAGTATGAGATGCATTTTCAATCTGGGAGCTTTTAGGGAAATTACAGGGTTCTGCAGAATTTCATTCCCCATTAGGGCTGACTAGTGTTAAAGTGGAAAAGGAAAGATCCCTTGCACTTCTTTTCCCCTTTGTGAATCTGCACGCTATGCTTAGGCAGAATGTTGTGCCTAATTGAGAATAATAACTCTATAAAGCTAAGCCTGCCATTTCCTCCTTTTAGGGGCCATCCAGTTTTAGTGTACATTAGTATGTACAAGGTAAAGCATTGCTGTGGCATTTTGCAGCTAGTTGAAAACACTGAGAGGATGTCCCTTGAACAGCTTCTACTTGGCAAAACCTTCTCTAAGCCCAAAGCAAGAAATTTTTCTTTGCCAAAATATGGCATTGTAGGAATTTGGCTCTGGTTCAGTAGTGTCCACTTCCCTTGCAAGATGTTACTGAACAGAGATTTTTCTCTGGGGGCATTCCAGATACCTGGTCATAACCATTGCAGAATATTTGTGAATTTTAAAAAAAAAAAGAGAGAGAAGAGGAAAGGAGAGAAGAGGAAAGAAGGAGATAGAAGAGGAAAATATAAGTACTTTAATATTTTGTATTTTCTTGCCTATCCACTTCAAACTAGTCACTGTACATTAACTTTTATAAGCCACAGAAGATAAAAAGCTTAAGGTGAACATTTCCCAGTTGCCTAGAGAGGCTCACTGGCCATTGCAAGATGCCTCAGCAGGAGGCTGTGCCAATCAGTTTGGGAACCTCCAAGAAAAGAGTTTAAGAACGAAAACTCCTGTCTCTCTACCCTGGTCAACATGCACTCTAGGTGCTCTAGGACTTTAACTTTTAACCATTTGAGAAGAAACTGGTAACTTTAAAATACAACCAAAGAAAACACAGGGAAGGCCACCATGTGGTCTGTCATTTGCAAGTCACGTGTACTGATCTTTCTCATACGACCACAAAAAAACCCCCAACATTCTAGTAGTAGTGCCTTATTCTCTTTTTTATACGTCTGTGGCTTCATATAGCAGATATTCTTTCCCTCTTTCTGTTACTGGTTCCTCCCCAAACACAGCTGTGAAAAATCTCTGTAAACACACTTCATCATTTACTTTTAAACTCTTTATTACCTTCCAAACTTTTACAGTCAATTGTAGTGAAACACATTTCTCTACCAAAAGCTCACATGTACAGCCCACCTTTCTTCTAAGGTTTTCAACCCAGTAACTGATCCTGAGCTAAGGATTGGTAGCCTTGCTTTTTCAGCATAACTTTCAAAGCCGACTTTGGAACAAGCCTCTTCATGGTCAAAGGATGCTTTGCTTCTCCCACAGCCAACCTACCACAAGAAGGGACAAATCCACATGGGAGCCATCATATGTGAAAACTCTATCTCCTTATCTAATTTATGTGTACTGGGAAAATTAGGAATTGTCATGAAGATGGTATCAGTAACTTTATGCCTTCTACACTTCTCAACAATGAATTCTTCTCATTAGCTGAAATAATCCCTTGTTATCAAGTCTGTCCCAGAAAGCAGGATGGAGAAGTGGTAGATAGTATCCAACTTAATATGTCACCATGTGCCAGCTGACAGCGCCCACAGTATAGGAACCATTTGACTGTGGCATATCATTAAAAATGTGACCTGAGGCTATTACCAGGTTGAGTGTTAGCATCCTGCTGTCAGCAGATTTACAGAGATTTACTCTGTGCATCAACACGGGATGTTGATGCACAGAGTATGTGCATCAACACATGTATGTGGATACAGCATGTGGAGTCTGGTCTGAGTACAGCTTTCAAATTTATCAAGAAAAATCTGAGAGTCCTTGAGTAGGAAAAGCTCGGGTTTAGTCCAGGACATTGTATTCTATGTATAGACCTCACTAGTATTTCCATACAGTTCAGTTTCCTTAGATTTCAATAAGAAATAAAGTCTTTTGCAGCCTATTTTTTTTCTCATGCTCACTAGCCCTGAACTTGCTCAAAGGAAATACTTTGCAAGGATCACGGGGTATTTACCCAAATCCTAAACACCAAAGACACTCTGCTTCAAACTTGTCAGCAAAACTTCTTCCAAAAATTAAAACTCCAAACCTGGACTGTTTCCCAAAGTCAAAGTGGCCTAAAAAAACCCCAACCTTCCCCAGTGGGAAGAATTTGTGCTCTGCATGATAGCTTGGCTAATCTTGACTGAGGCTTCTATCAGCTACTAGCTGCAAAACTAATGGTACTAGAGACAGACAGGCGGGTAGCAAGAGGGTCTTTATCAAAGCCCGTGGCTCTAAAGTCAGATTTCAGATCAGCAGTTTCTGACAAACATCTTGCTTGATGGAGGAAGATTTCTGACTGAAAAAAGGTCCAGGGAGTTCTTTCTCCCTCTACTGTAAAGTCCTCATGAAGCACCGGGGTGTCCCCCAGCTCCAGTGGGCTGTTTCTCCTGCATGCTAAAAGCTTCTTCCAAGCAAAACACCCCTGTTAAATCAACAAAAGTATTTCCTGAATGACCATCTGGCCTTGTAGATGTTAAGCTGAGTGGAAAGATCCTTAGACGATTGATTTCTCAAGCCTCTCAGCATCAGAGTATCCTGCTCCTGAATCTTCTGCTCAGAGCCTCAGCCAGAACGCAATTATGTGCAATCTCATCAGCAGTGAATGGGAGGAAATAACTCCCTGCCAGTGCAACGTGTGATGATGATGCTCACTCAGGGTACGGGCCTTATCCACTGCTGGTGCACCAGGCGGATGTTTACGATTTTTTCGGAGGTGTTCCTCAGCAGTGCCATTGTTCAGCAAATTCTTTCCCACCTTGTATGAGGGCTTTTGGTGGCACCCTTCAAGCTGGCTGATCCTGACCTTCATTTTATTCGCCTCAGGATCACCTCATATTTAAAGTTTTGCTTTGATTGTTGCCAGTTACCCTGCTGTGCAGGGCTGGAGGACAACTCACAGTTATCCCCCGGCAAACAGAGGTGCCACAGGAATATCATAGTTTCCTTTCTTTGCAGAGATTGCCTTGAAAGGAAACACTGAGCAACTTCTGTCCCCTCCCAAGGTGATGATTTTTTTTCACCTTTACTGATCCATGATTTCTCACTGCCAAGAAAAACCTGCTTACACTACCAAAATAGGAGGGATAGATCCATTTCCCAGGGGATTATCCGGCCACAGGCGAGGATCACAAGACCCTTGTCCATCACTGTTGCTGTCCCTGGAGGGCTACAGAGCCAGCAGAAACCATTCAAAGGAGCTCACATGTGACAATGAATATAGCAGATGGTCCAAGGAGTACTGTAGAAGCAAGCTGCGGCTGAAAGATGGACACAGGCGAGAGGAAGGAGCAGGCAAAGTGCACCCTTGAAGGGGGGATTTTCTGAGAGGTGGGAGAGAGCAATGACTTCTCAAGATACTTTTTCCAGCACAATTGGCTGATTTCTGAGGAAAACCATGCCACCCAGCCTCTGGCTTGGCAAAACTCACTTGATTTTTCCACCTCCTGCAAGGTCTGCTTTGCTGTAACCGAGGTAGCAATGCTAGGTGTTCATCAGCACAGGGGGAAGGCACATCTGATCCACTTCTGTCTCCACAGAGTCAAATATATACTGGTGTTGTTACCAAGCTTCCTTCAAAAACTGAAATGGTTTTGAAAGCAGTGACACCAAGGAAGAACTTGTAGGCTTTATAAAACTCCTGTCTACCTTGACTGTGAAGGGTGACTTGACATTAATTTTTGTTAGGATGAGAGGAAGGCTTTATCATTGCCAGGACCTTTTTCTTCAGCGTGGTAGTGCTGCTTCAAACAGATGCAAACAGGAGTTTGGGCAGACACACCAGCCACCTCTGGCTGCTCCATACCAGGCTCAGAAATATCCTCCTCACTCAGATCCTGTCTTGAAATTTATCCTGTTGTTCCAAAGCAACAACTGCCCTCCCTCTTGACATAAACAAAGTCTGAATTAATTATTCAGTGCAGCTCAAGACATTTTAATAATTGAGCATGAAAGCCTAGGAAAAAAACAGCTAATGCTGTTGGTATCTTTCCTAGCAATCAGTCTTGCCAAACAGAAGAGTTCTGTGGAGGAAAGATGATTCCTTTTCTACTTACACAGAAGTTCTCAGAGTATTTGTGTATGGGGTTGGTAATCAGCCCACTCTTGCCAAGTGATCTGTGCTGCTACACCCTACACACCATTCAGGGAAAGAAATCAGTCTCCCCATTTCTAACAGTCTCCCAAGGGCAGATCTACCCATTCCCTCAAGATGAATGAAAGCTTAGTTACCGTCCTGGTGTAGTCCAGCATCTCTCTATCACAGACACACACTCTGAATAGGGCTTGTATCCCTGAAGTCCTCATTTACTGGGCTAAAGGTGTAGCCTGCAGCAAACGCTTTATCTGAATACCAGTTCCCATGTAGCCTTCTGAAGTCTGGATGTTTTAGATAGCTTTCCTGTGTCCTTCCACAATTTCTTAGGCTTGCACTTCTCACCCCTGTATCTCCCGACCAGGTGACCAGGCCCAGTCAGCGCAGGTTTATGAAAGGCAGGCCCTGCTTGACTGACCTGATCTTCTTCTATGACAAGGTGACCCATTTAGCAGATGGGGGAAAGGCTGTGGATATTGTTTATCTGGACTTCAGTAAAGCTTTTGACACTGTTCTTCACAGTATTCTCTTGGAGAAACTGTCAGCTCATGGCTTGGATGGCCGTAAGCTTTGCTGGATAAAAAACTGGCTGGATAGCAGGGATGAATGGAGTTAAACCTAGTTGGCAATTGGTCACAAATGGTATCCCCCAGGGCTCAGTTTGGGGTCAGTTCTGTTTAATGTCTTTATCAATGATATGAATGAGGGGATCGAAGGCACCTTCAGTAAGTTCGCAGACAACACCAAGTTGGGCAGGAGCGTTGATATGTAGGGATGCTGTCCAGAGGGATCTAGACAGACTGGGTCCAAACTGCCATATTGCAAGCTGGAGCCAATCTATCTAACAATAAATGGAATAAATGACAGTTTAACTCCATGCATTACAGGCCCTGTCAATAGCCACTTTGGTGCAAAGTTGCCATTATGTTGTGGTATAAGGCAAAATGTTCCAGTTTGCTGACAGCATTATGGCCTCTGGTAATTATCCTATTTTTCTTATCTCTCTGAGCCATAGAATGAACAGAGTAAGTGCTAAGTGAGGACTTGTGGTTGAGCCAGTGTTATGTTGCCTTTTTTTCTGATCAACCCTGTTGAGCTGTGAAGGACATAAAAGTCCTCGGCAGAAATAGCTATAAAGCAGTTCCATGAGAAGCTGCTTTGTTGCTTTTATCTGTTTGATTTTTCCTTTGGTAATCAATGACAGAGCTGATTGTTATTTAAGAAACAAGAACGACACTTACCCTCAAGCAAAAAAAAAGAAAATCACTGCTTCAAATTGCAACTAATTTGAAAATGTGTAAGGATATATGGTAAACCAAGCTCTTCAGGACTGAAGAAAGAATCCTCTCTAGCCCAAGTTATGCCTTTAATTTAAAAAAATTCTGAGCATGGTACAAAGTATTGTACCATGAATTTGTCTTATTCAATCAAATTGAAGCCAAAGAAAAGCTGGTGAAGCTGAAAGTCAGTGAGAAGAGTCTGTGCAGTACACCTGTGTTTATCAGCTCCCTGTCTTTCTTGAACTCAGTTTTGCTTTAGCAAGGGTCCAGCTGCTGTTTCAAGACTAGAAAATGAAAAAGTCTGCCCTTGAAGGTATTAGACAATTGTAGGAGAGTTTAACTGGAAATGAACTTTTAAAGTTCACTTTGAAGTCCCTTATTATCTCTGTACCAAAAAAAATGCTAAAATGACTTCAAGTGATATTTCCACTGATGGTTCCATCAGTGACTAATGGTTTTGTTTAGATCCTATTGCAAACTTCTCATAGTACTGATGTGAAAACACTGTTTAATGACACTGTGCCCTTTGTTTATTACTTTTCTGGTATATATATGATTTGTATGAATTAACTTCTTTCACCAAAATTACCTGGGGGAACATTTCATAATATTTATAGTTTGTGTCATCAGAAGAAAAGATGTTTAGTAGACACAACAGTTGTGTCCAGCACATGTTGCCTCAGAAATGTCCCTTCTCTCTGCCAGCACTACACAAAACTCAGAAATCTGCATGGAGACAGAGGCACCATTCCTTCAACTCATCAATTAAATACCAACAATAATACTGAGTGCTTCCTTCTCTCTTATTTGGGAGGCTGGATTCCCTGTTGCGAGAGGGTTGGCAAGGGACAGGAGCCTGCTTTAACCACAATCTGTTTGCTACACTTTAGGGCCCTTGGGAATTTCAAAGGCTTTATTTAATGTTTGAGACAGGTAAATATTAGTGCCAGGTGGCAACCAGAATTTTTATTTTATAGGAAATTTCACTCGTTTGAAATTTGTTTTCATTCAGAGGCAGAATAAAATACCACATAACTATTTCCATGAAACAAATATTTCAGGAAAAGGCTGAGTGGGAGGTAGGTAAGGTAAAATATTTCACTTTGTCTTTTTTCCCTCTTCTTAACACAAGATTCAACATATTTAGAAATGATTTGAAATGACAAAGTAATTTCAAAGAAAAATGAAAAGGCTAAGCATTCCAAAACAAAAATAAATTGAGTTTAAGCCATCCCATTAATAAAATTAAATTCTTCACGACATGAATGTTCAGCTTTGCCTAAAGGTTGTTTTCGAATGAGAGAATATTACACCAGGGAAAATTATCCACTTTTTTATAGTACAGGATGCTCTGCTGCAGGGACTTTACGTGCTGAGGGAGAATGGGAGAATTCAGAAATATTCTCAGCCTTTTTGCCACCTTTGCTGTTGCCTCTTTTTTTCCAAATCTTGTATACCTGTTTGAGAAATAGCCAGGTGTAGTGTACTGGTAGAACTGGCAGAGCATGACAGACAGCCTGGTTCTACTGGGGAATCCATGGGGAAAAATTACAGCCCATGATCAGAGAGAAGGGATAAGTAGGAAAAATACTCTAAAATTCGTGAAAGAGAAATCAGGGAAAGAAGGATTTGGTGATTTTTAAAAAAAAAACCAGCAAACTGCAACAACAAAAACCCACAACAACAAATAAAACAAAACAAAAGCAATAACAAAAAAAAACAAACAAAAAAAAACAAAAAAAAAGAGGCTTATTTACTTGAGGCTGTAAAAGATTATTTTGCTCTTTTCCAGTAAAATTTGTTAATGTTTTGGATATAAACCAGGATACTGTTCCTCTTAAGTTATAGATTTCGGCCATGAGTCTGGCTTTTTTTTAAAACAAGATCTGATCAGGTGCTTAATTCCCTTACACAAACAGACTACCAAGGAGGAAAACGTCAGATTTTCAAGGATCCTGAGCATCCATCATCTGTTCCCTCTGAGCCCTGGTAAGAGTGGTGAATGATCACTGCCTCTCAAACCACACAAAAAAGTTATGATTTTCCTCATTTTTTTGGTGATGAATCTGAAATAAAATTACTAGCATCTCAGTACGGCTTCTTTTGTGTACGCATCACACACTGAAATCAAAGAGAAGATGAAAATAAAACCAGAAATTGTGTAGGGGTTGTGGTTTTGGATGAGGATGAAGAGACCAGCTATCCATTGTGTTCATCTTTTCCAAAATCTCAAGACTTAGGGTCAATGTTACTGCTGAAAGGGAAGCTTGAGTATCAGGAGCAGAGACAGAACCAGGTACAAATGTGCACAAGGTTTGGGGAACACAATATCAAGTTGGACAAAGGTGATTTTGCAAGACCTTTGCAAAGTGTCTTTCTGTAACTGCTACTGCTTGGCTGTCTTTTTTAAGGGACACCTTTAAAAATCGTTTTACTTCATCACTCTTCCCATAATAAGTCACCAAAGTCTGACTAGCTAGATCTCCAGCCAAATTAAGCTACTGTAGTCCTTTGAAGTCTGCACGGGAACACCAATTTATAGTCACCACAGGCCTAGCCCAAGGTTTCTAAATAAGAACAGACATATTAATTACACATGGAAACAGCCATCAATTCCAGATTGCATTGAGAGCCAATGGTTATAATTTGATTGTAGCTTTCCACTGTTCATGACAGTCCATGACATCAGCAGGTTATTTAATTATAGCTTTCTTCCTCAAACCAGGATTAAATGGTATTGCTCTCTGGAAAACTAGATGAAATTAATTAAGAAATAAGGTGTTGGACATTGTCTCAAGATGAATGGGCCCATCTGAGAAAGTACTGAAATATTGCTGAACATCTATAAAAAAAAATCTGATGAAATTGCAGAGACATCAAGATGATGAATATCCACGGTTTGTCAAAAGTGTGAAGACTGTTTGAATGGTCCTCCATTTATTTTCAATCTACTCCTACAGTTCACTTCCTCATGGAAGACCTGAGGGAGTACACAAAGCCCAGCCAATTTTTAATACGAATTTTTTCAGCCTGCTGCAAGTCTATGGTTTTGCAAAGACTCTGGAATTAATGAACTCTTGAACCTCTGGCTGCTCAGTAACAGACCCGTGCAAAGCCTTAAATAGAAACATGCTGTTGTTTCACATCAAGAAGCAACAGCCACACTTTCCTGATTGGTTTTGAACACCCTCTTGTTATTGCCTCAACAAAGATGCCATGGTCACCCTACTTAGAGTAGTGCTGTGCAATTCTGGAACGCCTCTCCCAGGCAAACCATTTTGTTTTCTCCAGACTGAAGTTAATGCCAGTATCCGACAATCCTGGAATTTATAGAGCATGTCCAAAACCTTTAAAAGCTGTTAGCTGAGTAAAAGCATCGCTGCACACTGGAGCTAAAGGTTACATTAAAGAAAATAGCCCTTCACACAGTATTTACTAGGAAGAAAACAAGGCACACATTTGTTCTTTCCCTCATAGCAGAACACTTGTTTTGCAGGTTTGCTCCCATTTATGGTCCTCCACTTTCCTAGCGGGTACTGTACCCAGCCACCACACTTTGCCCATCTTTAGAAGCTAGGGGAAAGCCCCTCCTGCAGCTCATGGGAAGCACTGCCTCAGGCCACCAGATTGATGCTTTGTTGAGCCCCCAGCACGTCTGACATGTCTGTACAGTGCTGGCCTCTTCCACAGTGCTGGCCTCTTACACAGTACAGGTTTGTCAGGAGATTTGGGCAACTCTCAGGATAGGGAATGGAGAAGTTGATCTGGCAGGTCTGAAAGAGCAGAAAGCCATTGCTATTATGGACTTCACTTGAGTTTGGTCAGGAGAACAGTAAGAACATGGTTTTCATTTAATTCTCTCTTCCTTTTAGTACAATCCTCTGGTCATTTA
The DNA here is from genome assembly GCA_013396935.1 of Baryphthengus martii. Classification (NCBI taxonomy): domain Eukaryota; kingdom Metazoa; phylum Chordata; class Aves; order Coraciiformes; family Momotidae; genus Baryphthengus; species Baryphthengus martii. The sequence continues at coordinate 94,195 of VWZK01010050.1, read as the reverse complement.
GCATTTCCCAACAGGGATCTGAGACTCGAAAGCACCACAAAAAGCAGATTGGGCTGCACCTGCGAACAACAGAAAAATCTCCCATCCCCGGCAAGTGGCTGATGCTGATGAGTACTTCAGCAGGCACTCCAGGGATGGAAGAGCAAGAGCTGACATCATCAAATTCAGAATCTTTTTCTCCATGCCATTCTGCACTTAGCAGGGTTTTCAAATCCTGTGGTGTTCCCAGAGATGGATTATCCTATGTAAATAAGAGAATTAAGAGTTTCAAAAAGCTAAATGTGGTCCTGAACAAAAGCTTTTCACTGTAACAAATAGCTTGTGGCTAAGCACGATAGTCTTCCCTTAAAGAAAGACTGCCTTCAGGGCAGAGCCACAGTGGGGCTGACACAGGAAATCCAGCCTGAGGAGACACCTCTTATGAGTCTCACTATACTTGATGTGAGGGAAACAGACAGGGAAACAGGGAGAAAAATAAAAGTCGATTATTTTTCGGTTCTTGAATTTTATTTTTTTTTTGTTCCAATCTTGTTTTGAAAGGAGCTTCCTCAGACTCATCAATTCCTCTCACATCTGACAGGCTCCTTCACCTCAGTATCCTCAAATATCATTAAGCATGGAAAAATTGGGAATCTCTTTTAGCAAAACTAAAACACAAATGAGCTTCCAAACGGTCTTTCCAAGTTTCTCCCTTTTCCCTTGCATACATATTGCTCCTGGGCATCTTTGGGCATGCTAGAACTTCATAACTAATTCTACTAACTGATTTGAGATCTGAGCTTGTCTTTCGTTGACTGACACTGCCAGCTTTGTGGATATTCTGCTATGAAGTATCACAGTTCAATCAGAAGCTGATGCTCAGCTATGAAAAGTGCAGTGGTAACAGCAAGGACAGGGATGTGCTGGATTAGGGACTGAATGCAGTAGCAGCAGCAGGACCACCGCGGATTCAAAAGTATCATCAACATCTCAAATGAAGCCCGTCAATCTGAAGAGGTACAAGTTTAATTAAAGGCATTTTATCACCCTAAATTTGTTGAATAACATTTGGCCTTTTGGAGAATAAAAGCTATAATTGCTGGGTTGTCTCTTCCCCTTTTTAACGGAAAAAAATATCTTTTTGTTGTTTTGATACCTAACTAGAGGCCATGAGACAATCAGTGTCCTGCTCTGATTCACATACTCCAGAGGAAATTGCTTGAGATAGGACTGTCCTGGTGGTACTGAACATGGAACAGGCTTGTGCTCCAAGACCTGGGGGTCACAAAGTACCTTCTTCAAGTTACATTAGTTGATGACATAACAAAGCTAAGGAATACAGACTCCCATACATGGGTTGTACTGTGCATGTCAGACATGGACCCTCTCCCAGCTTGCATGAGGCGCACTCACGGGGATCCCTTCTCAAAATCTAACTTTTATTTACTTTGTGAAAATATCTTATGATAGCAACTCTAGATTTTTATGAGGTGAAAGACAATCTCATCTCTCTTTGTTGTTTACTTCATTGTTTTTTTAAATGGAGGTCTGGTTACTAATTTGTTATTCTATGGAATGGTCTTTGAGTAAATTTCACCATTATCTTGTTGTTGAAACTGAGCACAGATTGATGAATGATCAGAGAGGTCACAGGAAGTTCAGTTAGACTGGGATTTAGTTTATGACAGTCGCAACAAGAAATCCAAGGGCAATCAGGAGAAATGATGGGTTACGAGATCAGAAGTACAAGCAGTGTTCTTCTCTGTCTCTCTAGTTGCAGGGAATAATGAGAGAAGAGACAGGAAGATCCATCAGATCCATACTTGGCTCCAAGACTGGTGCTACCAGCAGGACTTCGGTTTTTTTTGATCATAGGCTGGTTTACACAACACCAGGCCTGCCGGTGACAGATGGGCTGCACTCAAAGGATTTTTGCACAGGAGTTTGTGGGGCTCATCCAAAGAGCCTTAAACGAGATTTGAAGAGGGAAAAGGATAAAACCAAGCTCAACAGAGATAAGCCTGGCAATGGCACATCAATGTTTGTGGGATGGCGTGCTAGCAAGGGCCTTTAGTCTACCAGCCCAGTGGAGGCAGGGGATGTAGTGTCATGTGATAGCAAAGACAGAAGAGATATTGAAAGGCTAGAAATCATGGAAGAACCTGGGAACTACAGGCCTGTCAGCCTGGGAAAGGTTATGGGGCAGATCATCTTAAGTACCATGATGCAATACACACAGGACCACCAGATGATTAGGCCCAGTCAGCACGGGTTTATGAACGGCAGGACCTGCTTGAATAACCTGAGCATCATTTAGGACAAGGTGATCAGCTTAGTGGATAACAAAGCTAGAGAGGAGTCTCCATGGATGTGATCTGCGCGGTGTGCTGTGGGAAAATGCAGTCTGTCCAATCCTGCGTGAAAGCAGGATCCTCAGCAGCTGAAGAAACATAAGATTTGCTGTCTATATTCCTCTTTCTATTCTACCTAATTAAAACAGCTATTTTATTACAGCATGCCTGTAGCTGTACCTTTCTTACTAAAACCTAGAAAGAACCCTGTACCAGCAGACCCCATCAGCCTGATGAAGATCAGACACATGCAGGTATCCCTGCACAGTATCACGTCACAGTTTATTAAGACTCTCGCCTATCTCAGTTGTCCTCACCTTAAAATTTTGCAGAAATGTCGTCATGCTTTGAAGATGAGGTCTAAGGCTAATCATTAGGGAGAAGTGCTACCTGCATCTAGCTTAGTTTTACAGGAAGAACATCTGCAGGGATGAAAGGACAATATATCCCTCATTGGGGCTGTGGTCCTCCTCATGTGAGTGAGTGAAGCTCTGTAAACTACTCTGCATCTCCAGGGAGACTTAGTCTTCCCTTCTTTTCTGCAGCCAGGGTCACTCATGGCCCCATCTGCAGTGACAAGCTACTGTCGTGAGACATTTTTGACCTGCACTTTCCACTCCTACCCCCTGGGCTTCCCATAGGACTTCTGCCCTTGAGTCACAGAGTAGTCATCTCATCACCCTGCCCTGGGCAGCCTCTTGCCCAAATATCACTGGCTTCCCTGGGAATGGTCCATTGATGGTGGCATCCCAATAAGGGTCTGTGTCTGGAACAGACAAACACGATCCTGTAAACTCCTGACATCAGCTACCATTTTTTCTCTCAGTATATAAGATCCAAAAGGTTCTCCTACATCATATCCGTGTCACTGTTTTTAAAATCATGTATTAAACTGTTCCTTACGACTAAGAAAGTACAAAAATAATTTTAAATAGTCATTGCTCAACACGGTAATATTTGATATTATGAATGAAGCACAGAGGCTCCTACTGTCTCCAGCATATAATATACTCTCAACGTATTTAGAAGACTTTAATGATGTAGATTAGAGAGGCCAGTAGCTGTTATATTTGTAAGTGTATTTGGGGGAGAAATAAACGACGTTATACAAAAATAGCATACTTAATATAAACTAAAAATAAATAACCCTCTGCAGAGACCATCTTCTCTAAATAAGATCTGTGCAATGAAGGTCTTCTGTAGATAAAAACAAACAAATAAAATCCCCAAAACAAACCAAAACAAAAGTTTGTGGAAGTTATTGCCTCTGGGAATCTCTCACAAGTAGTAAGTTGCAACAGTTAAAATTATTCTAGAAAATAACTCTAGACAAAGGACTAGATCTGGCATGGAACATAAACTCTCCTGGATTAAGTTATACAGGACCTGGTCTCCATTTTCCTAGAGAGGTCACAGCTATGACTGAGTACCTTGTACTCTGCTTGCTCTGTACAGAAAGCCCAGGTTTGTGATAATGACAAGCCAAGACCTTGAGTTCTGAGTCATCTCAGCTAGCTCATGGGAAATTAGGAGGTCTGTAAGACTCATCCCTTTCCAAAACAAAGGCATCTCACTTGGAGGAGTAGAGAGGTATCTCATGCCCTTGAGCAGCCAGGGCCCCACATCAGCCTGTCCTCACAAAAGAGGTGCCAGGTACTCTGTCCTGCTCCACATCAACCCTTCTCTGGTGCTCCTTCTCCTTCAGCAACTGCTTAGCCATTGAGAATCAGGTTCATTCCCTCAGGGGCATCTGGATCCCCACATCTCTAGTGGACAGATGTGGCTCGGTTGGATACACACTGACACCCTCACTGAAGCACCTAAAATCAGGTCAACAGCAAATTTTCTTTGAAGATCTAGACTCATATATCAACTAGCTAAAAATAAACATAGGGCACTTCTCTACTCTAGAGAAAACCATGCACAGTGACCCATTGGACAGATGAGGCAAAACACTATAATCGCAGAGCTCAGGGCTAAATTGAAACATCTCACTGCTTCAGTTGTTTTCAAACAATGAGCTTTTAAAACTGTTTCCATCTGCTTCTTCATTTCACAAGGCCTCTAAGTGTACCACTAAAGATGGGTGAGTTACTCATGTATTACCACATTGGTGCTTGTCACAGCGACAATGTCCATATTGTTAAATGTTTCACAACTATTTAACTGGTGGGGAACACACTCCACATTTTGCAATGTGGCAGACTTCTGGCTTTCAAGCTGCTTAAACACTTTTGCTTCAAGCTTTTTACATTAAAGTGAACAAAAGAAAATTTCTCCATCTCTTACCATTTCACAAACTACAGCACTTCATTGCACAATACTGAAGTCATGCTAGTTAGGGCATCATCATTCCTTTCAGAATAGAGATACAACGCCAAATAAAATCTCTCCAGAAACCCTTAAAATGATCATTTGAAGGAAACAGAGCTATTCAAATCCATTTTCTTGAGGAATTTCTTTCAAATTCTCTCTCTCAAGTACAGCTGTAATCCACCTATTCTCAATTCAATTTGCTGTTTTACCAAACCAGTTGACCAAATTTACACATTTAGAGTAAATTCAAAGACCTGATTTTTGCTTTGGACAGCTGAAGTAAGTGTTCCACTCGCATTGACAAGAGTCGTGCAAATGTGAATTGACATAAATTAGAACCACTGTGGTTTTCTTTGTGAAGGTTAGTTTAACCAAGGTTATCACATGGACACATTCTAGTGCTGAAAAATTGAAAGAGGCCTCACTAATCTAATATCTGGTTTTAAATTATAAAACTAAAACCTCTGAGAATTTTAGCTGACAAACCTGCAATCATTTTCCAAAACCTCATTTCATCTGTGTTTCATTACGAGTTTACAAAATTAAAACAAAAATCCTTCCCCAGCAATCTTGGCTTTCGTGCTCTTTGTCAAGCAGCTCAGTAGCAGCTTTTCTTTCAAGGTGCTCCCTCACTTGGCATCGTAATGTTTTGATTGCAACAGTGCAAAAAATTGCCTTCCAAAAGATGAAAAGCAAAACATTTTTTTGCCTCAATTTAATAATATCACCTCCAGAATGAGTAAGCAAAGTTTTCAGCTACTGCAGAATATGGCAAGAGTCTACTCTGAGCTCTGCCATCATGAATCCAGTTTTCACAGAATAAGAAAAATGGCTTTTAAAAAGCTCTCTGAGATGAAGCTGCAACTCTCCAGATGCTACTCCCTCCTCCCCAGTGGACAAGTGAAGAACAAATGCTTCATTATGCCAGTGTTTACTGAATGCCACTTGTTTTCAGAACAGCCCATACCACAATTGAAATTACAGAAAGCCTGAGTACTCTGTGTCCTTAAAAAGAGGTGTGAAGACATCTGAGTGAAATGGAAAGCACATAGCGAAGATATCCTGCTTCCTGTAAACAAGTCGGCTGTGCAAATCTTCTTCCATGGCTTTGGGGCCCCAAGGATCAAAGTTATCTGTAACAGGATTAGTCCAACCCCCCATGGAGAACGCCCCCTGACGAAAAAGGACTAGAGTCTTCTAGGATGCTTCACACTCACCCACCAGTAACTAGACCACCAAGATGACCCTGCTATAGAATGTAGTGGAAGCCTCCTTAGCATGGGTGAAGACTTCCTCAGGTCCATAGTGAGTGCTTTTCAAGGCAGAAGTTACACTGCACTCCTGGGTACCTCTCAGAACTCCCCTGAGCAGTCCTATGAGGTCTGTCAAAGCTTTGTGTGATCCCAGAGGGTTGTGAGGAAAGGGACAAAACTCCTTTGGTCACGAGTCTCAGAAAGAAGACTTGGTTGAATACTTGCTATTTATACTGCCAGAAAGACAAACTTCTCCTGCTGGCCCAGAAAAAGCCATCTGATGGCAACCACATCCCTAAGAGGTGTGTGGCAAATGACTCTGGGGAACAAGACATGCTGCCCTGGGGAAGAGCTGTGACCCAGTTAGATCTCCCAAAGCCGATGAGAGTTCTCCTTGCAGGCAGCAAAAAGAGAAAGAGGAAAAACTTTATAGGAAATACCTTCTGGCCCGAACCAGCCAGGAGCAGTTGCTGTGCCATAAAGATCCTCGTGTTACCCTGTCTAATCAGATCAAAAACGAAGCAAGCTTTGTCAGACACCTTGGCACTGGATATCTGAATGAAACACAGTTTAATGGTAATTACTCCTTTTCCTGCCATGGACCAGAGCAATCAGTTTTATCTCCAGTCACATCCTCAAGTCTCCTCACTCTGCAGCAATTGATTCTGGCAGGACTTTTGTCCCATCTGGTGCTTTGTGACTCCTCCTCCCTATTCTTTTCCCTTTCAACAGCTCCAAGACGGATTAATACTTTCTCACCTCATGCTGAGATTTCTAGAAAGCAGCTCCAAATTACCCAGCTAAGAAATAGTGAGTCAAAAAGTCCAGCAGAAGGACCACTTTTAGGAAAGAGGTTTTAGCTGTGAGGTTTTCTGTATTTGCTGCACATGCTGAGTCCCCATACAGTCTATTTCCTTGTTTTAGTTCCTACAGCCTCCCTAGGGCCAGCTTCACTTCTCCTCAGTTGTTTTCTGAAGTGCAACCATTGTTCCCATCACTGCAGGCTCTACCTCACTCTCTGCTGGAAGGATTAAGCCACCAATTCATGCATTGGTGAATCATTTTAAGGCACACCCAGGTTTTTTTTTTGACCAGTGAGGACCTGCCTCTCAATCCATGTCTCTCACCTTGAGAGGAAGCCTTGTGCTGAATTAGTTCTTTTTATGTACGTAGTAAATACAAGGAGAAGGTGGGAAATATTTGCTATATTTTGCTTTAAATAGCATATCATAAGATCATCTGATGAATTGATACCAGTGTTAGTGTCAGAGACTGGGGTGTTACAGTGGAAACTGAAGGCAAACTGCAAATCGATGCTGCAAACCCGCTCTCAGAGCTACAACAATTTTATTGACAATACTGCCAGATTTTTCTGTTGAAACAGTAGTTCTGCCCCTTTGCTGTCTCCCCTTAGTTTTATAGTGGACAAAACTCACTTTTTATTTTAAAAAGCTACAGGAAGGAATGAAACCATCTATGTAAGCCCATGGGACTGTCTCCACCAGCAGAATCTCCTAAACTATGGTAAACCTACTGCTGGTAGAACAGAAATCACCCCAAAAAGAGTGTGTGATGGCTATAGTGGAGGGACTTCCTTGGCAGATACACACTGGCAGCTACTGATGCTTCCTCCTATTTATTTTCCCAGTTAATCAGCTGACTGTTTAACCAGAAGAATCATATGCTGTTTTCCACAAGCCACAGTCATCTTATCTGCTCTGAAGCAACACAATGATCCAACAGTTCCTTCTAATGTATCACAACAGGAAGCTGACTAAAAATCATAGTTCTCTATTAAGCATAGATTACAGAGCTAAAGAGCTGCATAAAGCTGCAGAACAGGATAATTTGCAGAATTCTGCGTATTAGGGAATTATATGAGGGTTTTTTTTTTTAATATGGTAGCTAATGTTTTATTTGAGGCATTCGTTACTCTTCTTAAATGTGTCTTATTCTCTAAGAAGGGCCATATAAACTACCCATTCCCTGCAAGAGCTTTATTGTACATACCAAATGTCATAGGCTTGGATGAAAAATCACCACTTTGGCTGGAAATCTTGTTGAGAAAACTTTCCTTTTTTTTTTTTTTCTTTCTGTCAATGCACCTCTTAGGCAAGCATCGGAAGTTCTTCTTAAATGAACAGAATTTTCTAAATGGTTCCTTCTGAAGAAACTGCAGTTTTGTGATCAATTTTTTCCTGGATTCAGCATATCCTAAACCTTGACAGGATTATTTTTATTACAGTGAAACAAATTTATAGTCTTGAACTCTGAAAATCGCCAATACTAGCAGATGTTCTAACACTTTCTGTTGAATCTGGAAATCAGCTTAGTAAATACCTTTTTTCCACCTCTCAAAAAGATTTCTATGAACTGCAGAATCATACTGCAGTGTGGAGGTGGAAATTGTAAGCAAAGTGACGCTGCTCTGACTTTAGTGACTATGACCAGATTTGAAGATGTAACAGGATTCAACAGAGCGGGTTTGCCACATTCTTGGTAGTTAAACAAGTTCCCAGATGAGATATGAATGACTTACATACTCATCAGAACACAGTTGGATTAATTTCTTCTTTTCAAAGAAAACACCTGAAAAACTGTTGTATTCCTCCTTGTGTTGTTTTTTTTTTCCTTTTTCTTTTTTGAACTGGGCCTGATTTCAGGTAGTTCACCATGTTCTGGTTTACAGGCTGTTTGCACAGTAATCACTGCTTAGTATCTAATGTATTTTAAACAAAGCATCTCAATGACTTGTCCTTGTCATGTGTTTTTGCTCTCCTAATGGATGTCTTCTTTTCATATACAAATCTAGAGAGGGACATGACTCTAATTACGATTCTGGAGGATAGGGAGATATGCTTGCTACTAATATATGTGAAACACCCAGGAGTTGCAACAACTTACATGAACAAAGCAGCAAGCTATTAAAGCACTCACAAAAGAGAGTAATACGATGCCAATAGTAGCTACATGACTTTACCATGAATATTCATAAAGCTATTAGCACTTGATTTTTTTTTATACTGCCACATTAATGCTGAATTAAACTATACCACAAACATGCACCTTTAGTAATCACACAAACATATCTTGGAGATGTTGAGAGGTATTAAGCAACTGATAAGACCAATGTGTAAAACGTATTTCAAGGACTGTACCTGCTTAGTTGGTCAGAGGCAAATGCAGCAAAGAATTCAAACATAAAAGACAATGATTTTCATCATATGGCTGAACACAATCATCATATGGCTGAACACAAATAATTATACCTTCAGCAGCACGACACTGTTGTTTATACTAAGGATAAACCATTCATACAGGATGTCTCTTGTATGAGGTGCAATGGATAGCTTTGAATGAGCAAGTATGGAAATTTTCATTTCATAGAATTTCATAAAATTTCATTCATAGAATTCAAGTCCATTCATTCTTCTTTGATCTGGGTATGGTCTTGGATTTCAACAGTATCAGCAGCTGGTGAATAAGGGGTTGGCTATCAACATAACCATGTGATCTGACTTAATTATTCAGTGCTTACCTGATCTCCCAGGAGGCTGTTGCCCACTTCTCTGTGATGGTCGGCTGTCTCCTGAAGAATGGAATGACCCTGGAGACTGCTCAGCTCTGTGCTTCTCCCCAGGGAAAACTGTCTGCACAAGACCGTACTAGAGGAGACCAGCTCCAGGGCAGGCCATTCTGCACTGGGCAAAGGGAATTGCGACCGAAAGAGCCGGCAAGGAGCTCTTTTGGAACTCTATTTGGAGCTTTTGCAAGCCAGGAGAGAAGCTGGGCTGTGCTGGGCCCGGCAGCTCTGGCATAAACGGGGCAGCCATCCCGGTGGCCACTCTGAAGGAAGCAGGAGCTCGCCAAGGGCCCTGCTGGGATCCATACCCCCTCTCTTTATAAAGAATTTAGGAGAAAGAGAGGAAACAAAGGAAAGTCAAATTAATTTTGCCTGGAGCAAACAAATTGTATTTTCCCGCTCCCAAGAAAGAGTTAGCAATGGACAGAGTTTTCAGTGCAATAGGCTTAGAGAAGGCAAAAAGTGCCAGGTTGTTAATTAAAAAGTAAATAAGGGAAATTAAGTGATGTGCTGAAAACAAAGGCAAAAATGAAGAGGCCCTAAGTGAGGGACAAGGACAGAAAAGCAATTAAGAGACCATTTGGAAGTAAACAGGAGAGGTGACAGAAGATAAATCATCCTCCAAAAAAACCTCTCCAGCTCATTAAATGCTTCAAAATTATTCATAATGAGCAGTTGTCATCCCCCTCATCCCCTCCGTCCCATGCTTCCCTTTCCCAAGCTTTGTGCTATGTGCTCACTGGCCTTAGGAGGACTCCAAGCCCTGACTGGCTGGCCACTTTTCCTCTGGCCACAAGGACTGATGACATGGATAACTAATCCACTACTCTAGTTGATCACAGGTTTACAATTCCTCTCATCACCAGTCCCAAATCCACAGATGCTTTGCTTTACTTTCTAACAATTTGTTTGCAAAGTCTTAACACCTGCAACATATTTACACTCTGAGATGCAAGACAAAACTGTGGGTGAAATCCTGGCCTCACTGGGCATGTGGTGTTTACATGATTAGAGCCGACGTGCCAACTGCACATCCCTCAAACCTCTGCTTTCCTGTGGCAGGCACTGGCTGGTGATGTGAGGTGGGATCTAAGAGCACGAGGCTGTGCCTGATGCCTCGTATAATGGATGCAATTCCCCCAGCGCTTAGAAGGGTTGGAATTAATCATTTAATCCCAGAGACTTCCTTTCTTGATATCGAGGGATGATGCACTTTGCATTGTGCAATTTGTTTGCTCTGAGATTGAAATATAATTCTGCCCTTTTGCCTCCAGTGCTGTCTGCTGCCTATGAGCAGAGCCATTTAGCATGTGTGGCCAGAAATGTTAACTGTTCTGCACCGCTGCCACTCCTACATTCCTTAATTTCATTAGTACTTGCATCTGATGGTACTTGCCTTGGAACAGTCTTCAGACAATCATTTGAGGAAAAATCTCTTTTCTCCTTACTTTTAACTCTACCCTCAGAATATGCTTCATCACCCTCCAATGTTCCCCCTCTAGAAAAGAGCAAAACCAAACAAATCAGAATTTGAGACAGACACTCTATTACAAGCAGCACCTCCGAGAGAGATTAAAGTCGCCTTAGCAGATGGTTAGAGCTTCTTCCAATGTAAATGTTAATTTGTGGAAGAAAGCCACGTAATTCTAGACATTCGCTTGAGGTTTACAGAGGTGTTTTACATGTGTCTCTGTACCTAAGGCTGAGACAGGGATGCACAACCAGCACAGCAGGGTGTCGAAGCGCTCCCACTGTGCTGGGACATATCAACCCCTCTGGCCAAACGAGTAGAGTGAAAAACCCTATTTGTTCTTCACATTTAAACCCTTCACAGCTATCTGTCTATTTTTTGTTTGTCTCTGTTCATCTCTGTTCCCTATCTCTGTTTCCCCACTGAAGTACCAGGTATTGGAACGATACTTGTTCTATTATAAGGTTAGCTAGTGCCCCAAAAATTCCAGTTTTAGAAAAGGAAATTGCTTTTCTAAACCCAAGGAGAAGGGTGGGTGGGAGAGTGGATTCTGCTACATCATCAGTTTGAAAGAAAAAGGGTGTAAAAGGATGAACTCTGGTAGATTCTACATCGTTAGCCAATTTTATGCATGCTAATGTATTAGTGTCATCAAGTGCCCTGGAGGTTAAAGACCTTATAACACTTCTATCACTTACCATGGGGGGCACTTGGGCATATTTTGGGTGTGGACATTCCTTAGAAAGGAGTGTTTAGGTAAGAAGAAAGGACCAACTGTGTTGCAATTCCTTGTCTTCCTGAAAAGAAGGGGGCATCACTGGTCTCTCAACTGCATTTTGCCTCTTTAACAGCATCTCCAACCTCTATTGACCTCATGCTGGAGCAACCAATATCACTATAAAGATTTTGTGCGTGCAATTAATGGCTAAAGCTTGGAAGCTTAACTCCTGGTTGGTTGTTTCTTGTAAAGAAAGATGGATGAGATGGCTCAAGTGAAACAACAGTGGGCACAGTACTACACTGTAGCTGTGTTTTCTAAACAATATAAAGAAGAGATATTTCCACTAATGAAATCTTGAAAAGATAAAAATGGTGCTATTAAGGTGCAAGACTCAAATCTGATGGTTAGAGCAAGAGAGATTTCACCAACATGATGTTTGTTTTCTGCTAGGTTTCTTTTGTGCTCTGCGGCTTGTTTTGAAGTATCTCAAAACTAGAGTTTTTCTACCTTTCTGTCCGTGTCTTTCAAAAGATTAAAAGTTGGGGAATATGAATCGTTTACACTAAGTTACAAGTTTTCAGGGTCTGGAAAATATAATTTCAAAATATTTTCCATGGGAATCATAAACCAGGTCTGCATTTGTGCAGAACAAAGAGCTCAGGCCTCAGTTTTGGATGCAGCATAGAGGCTGTGAAAATGAAATAGAGCTCCATGACTCACTTTGTTAGTCTGAAACAATTAGGAAGACAGCTGTTGATTACCACGTTTGTGTACATGTGAGACAATTGTGAACCACTTTTGAGGGGACCAGAAATACACATGGGCAAAAAGACAGTAGATAAGAAAAGCCACTTTATCCTCCCATGAATCATGACTGTTTCTAAACCTGCATCCCAGATCCACTCCGGTCATTCTTACAGGTCCCTCACACAGGTGGGAAATGGATCCTTTAATTTTCAACAGAGGAATCAAACATTTTTTTGGTAGAGGGCTTGAATCATCCTCCGGAGGTGCTGGATTACCCCACTGAGCATGGAGGGACTCTGGGAACTAGTTTAGACTAAGTATCTAACCATTAAACTAAGATCCGTGGGATGACCTCTAGTAGGTCACAAAAGTTTGTATCAAATAATTAACCAAGAGAATACTTCGTTACTCTATTGTACCAACACAATCCAGTCTGTATGATCTTCTAAGTATCCCTGGATTCAAAATACTGACGATTCTGGAAAAAGTCTTGCTGCCATAGTAGACCATGGACATGACTTTGCATCAATTTTACTTTGTAAAGAGCATTTATGTTGCAGATGAAAATCTTTATTCAATACAAGTAGATTTACAAGGCTAAATATTATGAGAATGGAAGTCATTGCAGATAGTAACATTCATTCATATCCAGGCTTTGATTTGAAGATACTGTTTAACCTGGAAGGCCACACTGCAAATTAACCTCAGTATCATGATTTACCACTGTGGATTTACATAAGTTAACTCAATCACCTACAGAGCTGTAAATATTAATTGAATATTGGAAACACTCACCAGTTAGAAGTTGTACTACTTGGCTTTCTGCTCTGAGTATCAGTGAAGTCTTGGTTGTAAGTGGTATTACGAGGTGTAAAATGATAAATATTAATGACTTGGAAATGACAGTCTATTTAGTTTTGTCTTTCTTGCTCTTCTGAGCAAGTATATATATATATTTTTCACTCTTTAGTGTTTTGATGCAGGTTTCAGCAACAGCCTCAGCCTCCGCTGCTGCTACAATAAAACAGTATTTTGAGAAACACGCCTGTCCAAAACACACAATATGGTTCCATTTCTGAGTTTTGAATGCATCTCTGCCTGCCAAAAGCTGTCTCCGTCCCACCATCAGTGCTCCATTTCAGGGCTTTTAGAGGAGGATGTATCTGCTGAACCTTTGGCAACCCGAGCCATACATCTTGTACTTTATGCTCTGAGCAGGGCAGATGGCAGCACTTACGTTTTAACTTTTGCTGATACTTCCCACTGTAGAACTTTGTTTTCAGTGGTTTTAAAATTTCCCAAAGTTTTCTGGTGTGTCTGCCCCCAGCACAGGTTTTCTGTTTATCTGTTTCTCATCAGTGCTGCGGGGATGGTGAGGAGACAGGTCCTCCTTGTGCACAGAAGGAAAGGCAACTTCTTCTCCCAGTCTCTTCTCTCACAAAGACATCATGATGATATCAGCCTTATTTCCTAGGAAGCTGAGCTAAAGCCTACATCGAACTAATACATTATTACTCATTCCAAATCACATTTTTCATGTGATATATTATTTTCTGAGGAGAAAGGAATATTAAGCACATAAATCTTTCATTCATTGACAAGATAACAGATCTGCTAACATAAAACCATTTTTGTTTTACATATGAAAAGTAAGTCTTTTAACCAATTTAAGAAGAAAGCATTTATCTTCTTTTTTTTCCTATTGTTTTAGTGAATCAAAAACTGAGAAATCATGAATTAATTAGAGAATGAGTTGGTTGATAAATTAATTAGCCTGCATGTTATTTTACTTTGAAATATCAATGCTGATCCAAAACTGGCAAAGAGAATTAAATTCTACAGACAGAATGTTAATATGGTGGGAGCAATTCAATCAAAGTAAAAGACCAATTGTTTGATAGTGGTAGAGGTGGAGAAAGGGGGATAGAAGACCTATTCGACCCCAAATTGAAATGCTTTTTAAATGAAATTGGGTCCACCCTCGATAAAGCAACCTTATACTGCATACTGGCGTGTTTGGTGAACTGTAGATTATCACATCAGTATAATACTACTCTGCGTTCCCATTTCCTAATGCGGTTCAATGGCTTCAATCCAAAATTGCTTGCTTAACGCCTTTGTGCATCTTCTTTTTTTTCCCTGCAGATCCTCTCAATGCATTTGCAGTGAAATCCCATAGCTTTCCTATTCTTCCAGACATGGCCAAGCAGCTCAGGTGCTTTTGGACCAGTATGGAAGCCACCCGTTTTTCTCACATTGAGCAGCTTCTCATCTTAGCTGTGATATACGGTCCTGAATGATTTATTAGAGAGTGATGTTTCTCCCTGGTGTTTTTTTTCGTTTGTTTTATTTTTTTTAAAGTTTGAACAGCAATTGCATTTAGTTGAGACAAGCTGATGACAGTGACAACTTAGACGCTGTGCACAGCTCATAACTGAGAGGAAGAAACTGCAACATGTTCTAGGAATAGTGAATGCAGCTTTGAAGAGCTGTTAATTTTCTTCAGCAACACAGATTGTTTAAGTGGAAAAATCCCTTGAACGTATTTTGTGTTCTGTCCTACCTGCAGTACATAAAGCAATGAGCAGTTTACCTACCATGGCGAGCTGCTTAAGACTCCAAGAGGTTTGTTTGGGTTTTTTTTCCCTCCAGTTTTTACCTACTCTATTAATATAAAACATTTTCAATGAGAATATCCACCAGATTCTGCTTGTAGGAATGATCAGGAGGATGGTCCGTGTCAACTATTTAATGTATAAAAACATCTCCCATAAGAATGTGACAAGTGGGGTTATTTTACAAGACACACTATTTTTACCTCAAAATCAGGGTTTTCTAAGAGTGACGTAAAATATGATCGTAGTGGAAAGCACTACTTTCTCCCAAAATCAAATGGAATATGTGATGGATAAAGGTTTCAGAACTAACAGGATCAAATCCTCACCAATCCTGTTTACTCTGATTTAGATGTAATTCTGGGCTTGCTTCTCCTTCCAGAAACCTGAAAATCCTATTTTTACAGCCCTTGGGCCAAACTGGCCAGGCTGGAGCATTCAGTGAAAATGGGAATTTGTAATTCCAAAAAAAAACCCTCGAAAACTGAAAATGCAGCCACTTTCTAGTGTCTGAATGCCATAGGTAACACAATCTTGATGAAGATCCCTATAGGATGCCTAAAGCACCCTTGGGATAGGATTAAAGCTGTGTAACTGTATCCGTTTAATATTTAGTATTAAAATACCTTCGCGTAGGCAATGTCTATATTGCCGTGCTTGGGATGCTGATAAATCCCTGAGTTCAGGTGACATAACTTGGCCACGTATCAACTCTCCTTTGTGGCAAAACTTAGGTGCTCACCACCAGGATGTGGGAGAGGAATCAGAAAATGACGCAAAGAGTTGCCCGATGTAGGTAACTGGTAGCAGGCCCATGACACGTCACAGTGTGCATCAGAAGGTGACTCGAGACCCATATGCTGGGCTTCTGCAGAAGGCAGCTCATTCCTACTGTCATAGGACAAATCCCACCCTGGAGAGTCTCCGAAGCAAAAGCAGTTCTAAACGCTCAGCAGCACAATAGACGCGCTCAAAAGAGGATGAGAACAGAGCAGGAAATTTGTGTAATGGACCTTGAAGAAACCAGGAAAGTACTATTGTTCTGTGTAATTACGAATATAATAGCTCCTTTTTGGAAAGAAAGGGAAAAAAAAATCATATATGTTATTTTTATATTACCCTACTGCTCTATTACGTTCTATTCAGACCATCTACAACTGGAATGGAATTGCTATGTATTAGACAGTGATGAACTATCCAAATCATCTGTTTTCCCCTTGTGAGGAGAAAGAAATATCACCATAACTTGTTTCTCTCTCTTGATTGCACCAACAGCCCTGGACAAGTGTTCCAGGTTTGTGATGGATTCCCAAGTACAAACAACGACCACACGCACACAATAGCTCTAAGCAAAGACAAAAGCAGCTTTATCGGCTCCACATGTGTGCAATAGCTCTAAGCAAAAGCAGCTTTATTAGCTCCATAACACAACAAAACAATTAACATACCGAACCTGCGATGATAAGATGTAATCCGCCGAGCAAGAGGAAGGCCGATATCATGCTGCCCGGAGAGGGGGGTTGGCAGGCACAGTGCGTCTACAGGGCGTTCCCTGGTTCAAGATGTGCATCACGCTAACCTTCCTCCCTACCCCGCACGGCATGACATATATATAGACCTCATCTGGGGACAGACCCTTTCCAGGCTCTGAGTCCATGAACCCATGGCCAGCGTGCGCATGGAGGCCAATCCCACACCACGCCCCTCAGGGTTAAAAACGGTTACATAACCCAAAACACCACCACGCGTGTGTGGGGGTCCTGGAGAGTCTTAGGTGGTTGTTACTTCATCGTCCTTCAGCTCCCTCTGTGTGTTCTTTGGCTGAGCTCCAAAGCTCCTCCTTGTTTCAGCTCCTCTTATCAACTGCTAACCACCGAGGACTGGTCTTCGCAGCTGGGTTCCTTCTTTAGCTACCTCCTGGCTCAGTCACTAGTTGTTTGCTTCAGCGTATCGCAACAACAGATAATTCCTGTCCATCCCTCGCACAACAAGCAATAGTTCTTCCCTCTGGAGTAAATACACCACAGCAGCCCAGATCACTAGCGTCAAGTTTACGTGGCCTGGATCACAAACCCGAAGTGCAAAGCTACTCACTGTCCCTCACCTCTCCCTCTGCTCAGGAAGCACAGCACTGGCCTTTTGGAGCTCTTTGCCAGTCTACCATACCTATACCATTTTTCTTTATCCCAAAGAAAAATAGCTTCATTTAAGAGAAGTTTCTTGTTTCTGGAAATGTTAAAAACACTGATTCTCTGCTCAAGAGCTAGAGGGTAAAGCCAAAACCAAGTGGTAGATCTTTACCACCTCAGTAACCACACCACCAGTTTTGCCCTGGCCTTGCAACAAACAGGTCCTTTGGTTAGACAACGGCACCGGTGACAGAAAGGCATCTAGGTTGAAACCAGCACAATCTTCACTCAGCAGTCACCCTGCTGACTGGGACATGGGGGACAATGGTTGCAGGTGAGTAACAAGAAAAGGGGGAGTTGAGACGTACTTTCCAAACCAGTTCCACCTGTGTTGCTGACTATGCCACTTATCACCAAATGCATGCCTCTCCACCAGAGAAGAACTTAGATTGGAAGGTACCTCTGGAGGTCATCCAGTCCAGCCCTTCTCAATGGTAGGATAGCTTGAAAGTTAGCTGAGGGGACAGGAAGCATGCTCTGCACTTCTTAGCCGTGGAGACACTGAGGGTACACACTCTTCTGCATCTCAAGGAGTTATTTGTGTATTATTACATGGATAGGGATCATCTTTTATAGCACAGATTCCACCCAACAGGCTGACTGGGATGCTGTGGTTTCTGATCGTGAAGTCTGTCTGAGCTGAAGCACCTCCCAAAACTTTTCTCCAAGTCTCAAACTCTCCTCGTTCCTCCTGCATGGAAGCCTGAGATGCAACTCTGCCTTTAACTTTTAACCTGTCCTGCTCTACTTGTTTCCTCCTTTTCTTCAATGCCTCTCAGGTTCTTGGAAGGTGGGATCCCCTTTCCTATTACAAGACCAACCTAGTGCAAAATACTGGCCCTCAGGACTGAGGGTAGCTTGAAGAAGTACTTTCACTCGCAGATCTTTCTTGACATTTTGGTGACCCCTTATGGGCGTGTTGCTCTCTCAAGAGGCCAGCAAAACTTCTTTCAGAGTCTTTTTCTAGGACACATAAGATACTATCTGCATGGGGCTGCTTCATGAGGCTCTTCATACTTTCATTCTGTTGCCACCTTCTGTACACTTGACCACGTGTGTAGTGCTTGGCTGTATGTCAATAAACGAATGGTAATCAAATCACAGCCTGCCAGAGACAAACCTTTGCTTTCAAAAGTTAGTATAAAAAAAATAGAATACAGAGTCTGACTCAGAAAGCAAATGCTGTCATGTTCCATCTTTCTCAAGCAAAATATCAGGGGAGAAAGATAAAAAAATGGAGAAAACTGCTGATGTTTAATGAAACACTTGAGAACATATGAAAAACAGAATACATAATGTATCCCGAGGTAATAGACCTCAGATCTATGAGTAATATTTTGATCTTTGATGTGTCCCAATGTATTTAACACGTTTCTCTGCATTTGCTGCACAAAACTTGGGGTAAGCTACTCAAACTTAGAAATATCATAAGTAGTATTTTAATGAATTATATTTCAGCACATTCGTAGGGAAAGATGTGAACGTTTTCTGAGCATAAACTATCCTCATTCTAAGATGGGGAGAAAACTGTCCTCCACTCTAGTTTTCATTTGGAATATGTTTATTCAACGTAGTTCCTTGCAGTGAACATCTTTAGTTTGGCACAAATCTTACATTATCCTAATCCTGTTAATGAAGAAATGTATTTAAATATGGATTAAAAAGTGCTGCAGTGGAGGTACTGATGTATCCATGAAGCTTACCAGCACTGTTCACAGCATCGCCTTTCAGTCTAATTTCACTAACCTGAAGATTGGTGCCTTCATCCTTCTTTTCTAAACCTAAGTATAAATTACTCAGCAATATGTGTTGCCTTCTATGAGTGGCATCATTCCTGTCATTTTAAAAGACCACAGCAATTCCCCTCAACCCTTTGGCAAGAGTGATTGTGGCTCTGTGCTTTCAGGGAAGAGCAAATAGCTGATGAGGTGCCTAATTTCAAGATAGGCACTATAGGAGAGATCCACACTTTCTATTGACTAACCTTAGATGGTCTCATGGTGCACTGGTTGTTTGAACTTCATTTTCAAGCATTTAATTCTTCCTGATGTTGGTCAGGAGAAGTAGGAACTGGAATTTCATTCCCTTAGGTGCTCTAATAAGCTTGAACATTTCAGTCCTTGGTTTTGTTATATCTAAATCCTCTTAAAAAAAAAAAGATTAAAAAAAACCTCTGTATGGAAAAAGCCAGGAGAGACCCAAGCAGATGCTCATTGTTTCTGTACGAATTCATTATTCTGGACATCCTGGGAAAATCAGCTGTCTGGGAAACCATTCAAGATGCAATTTCCCAATCAATACAAACTATCAAAGATATTTGCCTACACATACTGCAATCCATCTCTGAGGGCATTAGCAGCGATGCAGAGCACAGGACAGGCCTTACTGGTCAGAGATAAGTCTTCGTGCATCTCTTGATTAGCTAAAATACGATAATTTTGCCTGAAGAGCCGAATGCTATGAACTGAGATTAGAGTCACCTCTTACTGCTGCAAGTGAGCAGAAAGGGGAGGAATTGGGCAGAACGGGAGATGCCTGCTCAGCGGTGTGCACCTTTTTGTGAACACGGCTGGGTTGTGAGCAGACGCAGGTCTTAGACTTGGGAATGACAGAGTCTTCTGCTGCATGAAGCCCTGAGGTGATGAAAGCTTTCATTTCTAGCCAAGCAATGACTCAGTGGTGTTTTCTCATAGGTATACCTGAAAGACTCAATTTTGTGACCTTCCTAATTTGAGTACTTCTTATTTTATACCTCAAACTTGCAAGGAATTAAGATCACCTTTAAGACTGGCTGAATTGCTAATTGGGCTGCAATTGGCAAGTGTCTCAGGCCAGTCCAGTAATTCCATTCCAGATGAAAGTGAGGGGTAGAAGCGCCAGCAGAAGGTAGGGCTTTCCCAAAGGCACGAGTGCTTCTGGGTTAACATCTCATTTACCTTGCTCATTGGTCTCCACTGACCAGAGGGAGAACCTAGGAGTGAATTCATTCTATGCACATCCCTAGAGATGTTCAAGATGAGACTCGACAAGGTTCTGAGCAACCTGATCTAGTCCCTGGTCACTGCAGAGCGGTTGGACTAGATGATCTTTAGAGGTCACTTACAACCCAAACAATTCTCTGGTTCTATGATAGTGGGTGAGATAATATATGGAAAGGGAGGGTGAGGGAGAGGGCTCTCTTGGAGAGCTCTGACTTTCGGGACACAGCAACCAGGGCCCAAACACTCAACAGGGATTCCTTCCTCCTTAACTCAGCCTGGCACTGTGTGGTGCTCCTGCTCTGTCCTCCTGCCCTTCAACAAATGTTCCCAAGTCTTTCATCATGACATCCAAAGGAATGGTAGAAGACACAGATGCAAATAACCTAAACACAGATACCCCATATCAGGGGCTTCGCATCAAGCAGTAGGGGCTGCAGAGGGAGAGAAGGCTGCTTTGATTTCCTTGGGCATGGAGGTGGTCCCCCAAGACTCACTGGAAGAAAGTGTCCCTCTCTTTCTGCTGATGAAAGCAGAGCTCATGGTTTGTTAAAGCCTTTGTGTCAGACACAGCAAGGCTCTAAAATTGCTCAGAAGTCAGCATGGAGTGAGTGGGAAAGGATGACAGTGAGACAATAAACCAAACAGATAAAATAGCCTCGCGTGAGATGTGATGAAAAAGTCTCCGGTTTCCACAGCATCCAGCAGCAACTCTGTCACCTTCCTCCTTGGGACACACGTTTGAATTCTAGCACAAACAGCCCTTCTTTGTTTAGGCAGCTACTTTTGTAAGACTTCTGTGTAATAAACAATCCCCATAAACTCATTTCGCTTTTATTTTTTAACCTTTTCAGCTGAATGAATTGGCAGGAAGTGACCTACTTGAAAATGAAGTTGTCACAGATGTGAGTTTAGAACTTGAGGGTTTTTTAAAAATGCATGTATTATAAGATTCAAAACTGGAAGAGAAGATAGCTAAGGCATAGAAAGAAATTTTTCTTCAAGTGATTATCAAAGCAGCACGAAAGACTGTCTCTTCTATTCTCCCTTCTCTAAGTTTTATTGTTTTCTTTTCTACTTTATTTGGGCATCTGAACTGCTTAGATCTCCCATGGATTTCATCCTCAGGCAATTTCTTTTTCTTCACTTCAATCTCACCATGCACAATGCTACATCCAGGGCTAAACTCATGGATGTTTGCTCTAAAAATGTCAGCTTGCTTTTACAAGTTGTTGTCCAGAGTTTCATAGATTATTTAAGAATTTAGAATGAAGTATCCTAAAAATTGTGGAATCAATAAAAAATAGAAAAGTCATAAGCAAAATTTTTGAGGACCTCAAAGACTTCTGGAGTTGTTGTGAACTCCTCTTGAAGATACTTGAGGGAGGAAAGAGAGATGCTGAGATTCAAGAAGTGGAAATAATGAATAAGATGATGTTGTTACAGATTTGTAAAAGCCATTTAATATAACTACTAAAACTCAGTAGTTGTGGTAATAGTAGAATTCATTTAAATTTTGCTGAAACTATACCCTTTCATCCTGTTGATTTCTGAATCTGTTTTTCAAATATGTTGTGTTACTGAGGAAATCATTAATATTCAATGAAGACGTAGCCATATAAATTACCTAGCTTCTAAAACAGAGTGAAAAAGAGGATGATTCATCAATGTTTGATCACAAGTTAAGAAACTGTTTCAATTAAACACAGCTCGGAGCAGCCATGAGCATCATTAATCCCTTTCTGCTGTGGCAATGAACACTGGAAAGGTCTGGGGGACCAGCTGAAGGACCCAGTGCAAAATAAGCCTCATCCCCCCCCCTGCAGGAGAAGATCTGGAAGTAGGGGCAGGAGGCAAGGCTGCCCAGCCTCACACGCAGAAACTGAGGGCTGCTCTCGCACATGTCACAGAGGAAAAAAAAAAAAAAAAAGGAGGAAAAAAGACTGAGTTGAACAGTCATGTGTCTGTCACTTTCCCATACAACCAAGAAGGGCCTTTGTGTGCTCCGTGGTGTGGGTTTGGGACTGTTTAACTCCCTTTACCTTCACAGATCACTGTGAGGGAGTTTTCAAACAAGCTTGGACAACTTGAAGCAAAAAGCCTTAGAGAGTGAGCTCCAGACTCAGCTTAGTTCGAATCAAATCAATTGATTTATAAATATATTTGTAATCTAATACGTATTCAGGAGACAGAGTCTCTGTATCAGAACACAGCAATGTCAGCATTTTTCTTCCAAGACTGGTGAACTTAGTCATCTGAAGTGTCTTCTCCTTGGCAGCTCTGGGTCCTTTGAATTGTGAGGAGGGTCCACATTGCAGGTTTTTTTCTGGTCAAGCTCAGACCAGTGATGCTCACAACCTGCCTCATCTTCTGGAAATAATTTGTGCCATAGTTTGTAGTTGTCTCTGGCTATTCTGTTGGTGATGGCAAATGTGGGAAAAAAAATGGGTTCGTGTATAGAACAGGCGGACGCTCTCCATGTGAAGCAAATACCATTCTGTATTTGCTATTGAAATGCGTTGTTAGAATGTCATTCACTGTTATTGCGGGGTTTTTTTGAGGAAAAATGGAGCAAATACTGCATCTTCCATGTTTCTTGTGAAAACTGTTTGGTGAGCTATGGTAAAGCATCTCCAAGTAGCTGCAAGTCCAGATCTTCTTGCTTTTGTTTTGAACAAATACAGATCTCAAAATGCCACAGAGGTGCCTCTCGTCACAAGCTTCCTCCCAGCTCTTCAGGTGTAGAGATGGCTTTGCACGGATTTGCTTCTTTCAGTCTGACACCTCCAAATGGTTGAGAGCACATGTGTTTTCTCCTCCAAGGACATAACTCTCTCAAGTAGTGCAAGAAGTTTGGCAGGACTGCGCTCCTAGACTGCTCCTCTAGAGCTACTAGGCTTTGAGGGTGGCCTTGCCTGCAGTATTTACATTATATATTTACATTCAGTATCTTAATACTCTGACATTTATTTTCATTTCAGCTGGTCCCACATCCTACCCATACGCTTAACAGTGTGGACAGAAGTGGTCCTCAGATCAGGATTGAAGGAGCTCACTCTAGATAAAAATGCAAGTGATACCAGTGTCCTGGCAGGAAAGGGAACAGTGGTGGAAGTGTGAAAGATGACAAGGTGTCAGAAGAGGGGGCAACCCCATTACCTTTTCAAATGGAAAACCAAAGACCAACATTGCATTGTCTACCAGATGATTAAGTGTGAGATCAGCCTTGCTTCTGAATGCCCAGGAAAGGGCATTCCTGTGGCACACAGGTCTCACTGCTCCCCTTCTTTGCCTGCCTGTTAGCACAATATAATTGAGCTACAATGTCTGATTTCACAAGCAGAAGAATGCTCTCTCAATCTTTATGGCTGGGGGGAAGGGAGAGATGCATAATTATGACATATGCTTCGTATGCATTAATATGTACAAGCATATGCCCTGAGAATGTAAACCTTCATTAAAGGAAAAAATTAAAGCTGGCAAACTTGTAATATAAAATTTAAAGTGCAGGTGAAAGAGTAAATCAGTAACCTGGCCACACTTAATTAGAAAATCAGGATGCTGTTGTGAGTCCCGTTAATTCTTTCGATGCCACTCGGAGGCTTCACCAATAAATAATCTTGCAGTGTCAAAATCAATCACTGTGTTACGAAGACTCCTCATCTGTGATCGGAATAATTCTATTTCCCCTGGAGACATATACCTATGAAAAATTTAAAAGGTCGTCATTCATGGGCTTTCCTCCCAATGCTTATAAAGTTATATCTTTGGATAAGAACATTTCCAGTGTTCTTGTCATGATAGAAATCAGAGATACAGACAAGATCATTGTGCTTAGAAAGATTGAATCTCATCCCTAATTTTTTCAAGTTATATAAAATTACCGTTCGGGGGTTGTCTCAGTTATTTGTAGATCGCAGTTATTTGTAAAGGGATGAAAATAGATGTCAATACAGATGAGAATGAGGCTCTAGTATATAGCATCTAATTGGATAGCATAAGGCTACGGAAGAACAATGCCAGATGCATTCATTCCATGTGAAATGCTCTGAAATGGTGTATACTGAAAGAATTCAGATTTGCATTCTGCGCAAAGTCTTATGTGATCACACAGAATTTGTTCTTTCCCTATAGCACATCAGCTGTTTGGTCATGGGATAAGAATCACTTGCTAACACTGTAGCAGCCAATGTGTCCTACCATTAAATTATTGGCCTTTTTACTGGAAACCAAAACATCATCATAAAATTCAAATAAACGTTTCACAAGGATTATCACAGAGGATGTTTCATATTAAACCCATTGAAAAAGCAATCCTCTGAGGTGTGTTTCATAGGCAATTGCTTCCCAAATAGTTTTCCATTAGTGTCAAGATTCAAGCCACAACAAGCACCTTTAATCTAGTTCCTGAGCTTGATGAGGGACATATCTGGATAAAAACTCCAAAAGCACCTTTCTCTGTCACTTCTACAGGAAATATCATCCCCTATTTGGGTTACCTTGGGTCTAATGGTCTCTTGATTCAGGAAAAAAATTCTTCACACTAGTTGTTGGAAATCACATGGTCTAACTGGAACAGGAGGTAACTCATAGGTATAAAGCCACCAAAATCTTATTTCTGAGACAGAGGCAGGTTTGGGGAAAACTGAGGGAGGGTTTGTTTGTTCATAAAGGACATTTTCCATGCTCTAACAAATCCCTAGGGTAGGGACTGGGCAGCACAAAGGCAGGAGCTCCAGCTGTTTCTAGGTCAAGATGTAGCTCTCACTCCCTTCTTTGAGCCTTTTCGCTCCTCTCCACATTAAGAAATGAACCCAGAAAGTCTTCCTACGAGTCAGTTTTGCTCATTAGCCATGAAATGTGCTCACTTCCTGAAAAGTTCATGGTGTGATGTCTGGGCATTGCAGGTCAAAAAAAAAGTGAAAATATTAACCAATCAATTTATTTTAGAAACTGAAAAAAGTGAGCTTGACCTATTAATAATTTTTTCACTCCCACCCAAACTATTATACAGGTCTGAGATGAAGTACTTGAATTAATTAAAATTTCTGAAGAATGGAAAGAAATGCTTTTTAATTTTCTATCTCTTGCTCTCTCAGAAAAGAAAATCCCTGTAATTTCATAGGTCAAGCTGTGATTACCTCCATTGTGATAAAACGCTGAATTACAGAACAGGTAGGACTTTTCGGTTCAATTTTATCATACTTATCATGGAGTCCTGGGTGGTAGAAATTGACTTCACAGGAAGCTGGGAGCTTGCAGGATTTCTGTAAAACATGAGCTTCATCAGCAATCGTAGGATGGGCAAGCCTGGTTTGATATATCTTGACCTTTTGTTCCATTGTTATTCCCCTACAGAGAACTCACGTAATGAAAAAAACACAAGAAAACAATTTTATATCGAGGGCCTTCAAAGTTCACACATGAAAGGGAATGCTGCAAAGCTGCAGCATGAAAAATCTGAATGTTTGGGTTCCCAGAGTGGCTAAACAACGTCATTTCTACCAGCTTGTTGATAGGCAGAGTGAGGAGCTTCCCAATTCACACCAACCACACTCGAGGTCTCAACAGAGGTGCCCACAGCAGGTAGGCTACGTGAAGCCCCTCGCCGGATCCTTCGAAATCACTCTTTTCTTCAGTCACCCTCTCAAGCAGCCCATGTTGACTTTAGAGGGATCCTCAGACCACTGCATCACAATCTTTATTTGTGTGCTGAGTCTTACAGACAAAGTCTAGATACCCTCAAGAACTGGGAAGAGGCTCATGCCTGTCAGTGCTTTGGGGAATACTCTGAGTCCTGAGGAGCATTTATGGTTAACAAGGAGGCCTGGTATTAATCATGCCTTTATTTAGCAAATGAGGTGCCAGATCCCCCTTGGATCCAGTTACATGCCAGTGGATGGTCCTTGGAGAGCAAGTTTACCACTACCATGCAGGCCACCCTGGGGCAAGCAGAGCGGTGGTACCAGCAAGCTGATTCCAGCTCCCGAGCACTTCGCTCTTTCTCAAAAGAAACACCGTTAGCTCCTGCTCAACTCTGCTCGAAATGCCTGATGTAAGCTGTAGTACCATGCACCCCGACAACACCGGTGCTGAGGCAACACCAAGGTTCACTGAGAAACCGTGTGCACAACTGACCTTGGAGAAACAAAGTGTAACAACGATGAAACGGAAGATAACCCAAACGGTTATCCGAGCTGCATTCCAGCAGCAATGCAAAGCTGTCGGAAGGGAAGGATGAAAGCAAGGATATGCTGCTGGAGAGACTGGCTGATTTCCAGTGAAGGCATCTTCTCCATCAGAGCGGCCAGCCCAGCTGTGCCTGCCCGCTGCCCTGCGCTGGCAGCCCCTCGGGAAGCGAACACACCAGTGCTGGAGTGCCCAGCTCCATACACCCTGCATCCACTGGGTGAGACCCTTCCCAGCTTCCCGCATCCCTCACTCCTGGTCCCGCCACTCTCCCACGGTGGGCCGAGGCTGCCTCAGCGGCGGCTCGGAAAAAGACAGACCTGGTTGGGGAGAGCGAGAAGGAGCTCGCCCAGGCACGGAAGGCGGCCCCGCTGCCGTGCCCGCCGGTGTTCACTCCCGTCTTAGCGCTGTCCCCGGCCCCCGTCCGCTGCCCGCCCTCCTGGCTGTTCCACAGGCTGCGGAAAGCGGCTCTCCCCTCGGGGCGGGCGCGGAGAGAAGCGAAAAGCGACATCTACACCCTTACATCCACATTCGCACCCTATACCTGCACCCAGCACCCTGAATCCGCATCTGTCGCCAGGACGGGGAGGCCCTGGGGACTGGGAGCTGCAGCGGGAGGGAGCGGGGAGCCACCCAGGACATCACCGGGAAAGCGCGGCGGGAGCTGGGCGGGCGCTCCTCGCCGGGGCGGGGGCTGTCACGAGGCTGGGACGATAAAAGTGGGGGTAATTGCATTTAGGCAAATGAGGCTGCCTCGGCCCTCCCCGTCACCAGGTCTATAAAGTGGCGAGCGCTCCCGCCGCCGGTCAATGCGCACGGAGAGCAGCGCCTGCCCTCCCCGGTGTAGACGGTGCGTGTGCCTCCAGGAGCGGGTCGGTCTGGTCCGTCCGTCTGTCTGCGCGTGTGTGTCCATTCGTGTGTACCTATACGCATGAGGATGCGCTTGTCTATATGTTCGTGCGTGTATATTTCTATGTGTCTGCTTATATATATGTGTGGGGGGGTGTGGTGTGTTCTATATGTATGTGCATCTTGTGGGTGGGGGTACCTACATGTGCTTGTGTGTCTCCGTATGCGCAAGCATGTTTTTTGTGCCTGTCCCGATGCGTGTAGCTGGATGTGTGTGTACCTCTGGACACGTGTGTCTGTGTGTGTGAAGAGCTGTGTCTCTACGAGGTGTGCAGCTGTTTGTAACCGGAGGTGTATGTACCTGAAGGTGTGTGTGAGGGGAGGGGGAATATATCTGTGGTGTCTATATGTGGGAAGGTGTGAATATCTGGATGTATAGCTAGGTGTGAGAGGGTGGTTATGTATCGCTGTATGTAAATGTGAGGACGGGTGCGCTTGGATGCGTGTCCATCCGTGTGCTCTCTGTGAGGGACGTGCATACACCCAGAGGTGCGGGCAGCAGTCGCGGGGCTGGTGTGTGTGAGAGTGTAACCAGGTGTCTGTACAGCTCTGTGTATTTGGGAGGGTGCATCCCGGCGCGCACCGCGGGGCTGGGAGGTGTGTGCGGGACTGGCTTCCCGCGGTCACTTATCCCACCGGGGCTGCCGGTGCNCGGGAGGGTTCGCGCTGAGTTTCGGTCGCTCTCGCTCCCTTAGGAGGAACTGCCGCTGCCCCTGGAGCACATTCTGCAGAGGATGGCCCGGAGACCCCGGCCCCAGCAGTTCTTCGGCCTCATGGGCAAGCGGGATGCCGGTGAGCGGGAGGCTCGGTTCCTCTCATGCCCCCTACATGACTCTTCTCCTAGGGCCGCCCCAAACTTTACAGCGCTTGTTACTCGGTCTGAATGCGTTAAGCCTTTCTCAAAAGTTGCGATGTGATTTGGTTGGGTTTGGTTTTGGTTTGTTGTTTTGTTTTTTTTTTTAAAAAAAGAAAAAACATCAGATAAACTTACCGCTTGGAAAAGAGTGGGCTTCTCAATAAAGTGCTAAGTGCACACCAGTTAAAGCACCAGAATGGAGTACCAAGATAATTCACGGATCGTCATACGTGCCACTGAATCAATCTCTCGAGTGGGGGAATCGGTTGTGTATACAATTATTGTTCTGTTCTCTGCGTGTTTAGTGATCCAAGAATTGATCGAAGAAATTGGAGCTAAACAGATTTAAATTGTGTGGCTTTAGCTAAAACAAGTTTTTGCAGTCTCTTCAAAGAGAAATGAAGTTGTAAATGATCACCTTAATTACCCTTAAGTAGAATATGCGTAGTTTCTGTACTTGATTTTTCGAAGCATTGCAGTAGCATCGTATACGTATATGCAAAACCTCTTCAACTTCTTTTTTTTTTTTCCTCTTTCCTTTCATCTTCCAATCAGGATATGGCCAGATCTCTCAAAAAAGTAAGTTAAAAAAAATGCAAATATTTAAATAATTATTAGAAGCTATTCAAACAGGGAATAGTGTATTTGAGGGGATTAGTTAGAAGGTGAGTGGGTTCAGCTAAGGACTGCCAGCATTGGTGGTGGAGAAATGTTCTGTTAAAGGATTGAAATTCCCCTCGGTGCAGCTGTGAGCCTGTACCTCATCTGAGCTGCCACAGGCTTGAGGATTTCGATCCACATTAACGTGTAGCTGTTGCAGCTATCTTATTTCCCACAGGAGGGATTCTGTAAGCCTCTCCGAGGCAAGGCAGGCTTACTGCCAGACTCAGAGATGAGCAATTAAGATGGCAAAATCTGGAAAATTAGAACAGCGAATTCCCAAATCCCCAAGAATGATTCCACAAGAAGAGCCCATGTCATCGCACGCGAGATACTGTATCTGTGCTTTCTGTGTTGTCTGGTTGGGAATTAGAACCCCTCTCACAGCAGAGTGGTTGGTGATAAGCCTACTTTGCCCCGTTGATAAGAATATCTTGCTTTGCTTCTGTGTGACGCCAAGTGGGAGATGGTATCAGCGATGTGATGTAACCTGCACAGTGATACTTTTGTTCTCTGAATTTATCTGAAGATGCTTAGACAGGAGCTGGAAGATTTTTAGTAAGTAAAAATGATCTTGTATACTGTGAGATCTCCTCTTGTCCACAGACATCAATAACTGTCCTGGTGCTCTGTTAGCCCCAAGATTTTTTTTCACTAGAGTTATGGATTAGAAGACCAATCAAAGACTCTGATACAAAGCTCGTGCCAAATAACTAAAGTCTAAATGCAGACTAAAGTAAAAAAAGTAAAAAAAATAAAATCTGAAACCTTCAGAAACTGCTTCAGCTTGAATTAATACCTGTGAGGTTTGAGGAGCATTCATCTTGCTTTGTAGATGAATTAGCCAAGCAAAATTCTTTTCAAAGAGAAATTTCTAAGTTTGTCTGAAAAGTC
This sequence comes from Baryphthengus martii, assembly GCA_013396935.1. Classification (NCBI taxonomy): domain Eukaryota; kingdom Metazoa; phylum Chordata; class Aves; order Coraciiformes; family Momotidae; genus Baryphthengus; species Baryphthengus martii. Next base: position 64,484 of record VWZK01010050.1, on the reverse strand, counting down.
ACCTTAGAAAATGGATCTTTTTCGTTCTTTATCTGAAATTATAGCTACCACTGTATCTGATGTATGTTGTAGTCCAAAACTTGAAGTAATTTATCCTCTACACAACCAGTGCCTCAAGGAGTACTAATGGGACAGGAAGGTAATACCTGAATTCATAAATATTCCAAAAATAGAGCCAGACTGTCTAGCTCAGACGTGTTCAGACAGAGTCCCATTGGTTTCCTCTCTGATAAGGGCTCTGCCTGACCTGCAAGGAAGATTTTTCTTCCATGCTACAGAAAAAACCACCAACAGGTAGAAGAGATGCATCACCCAGATGTAGGCTATACCAAGACATGCCTTCCTGTGCACGTGCTCAAATCAATAGGAATTGTACTGGAAAAGGAATAAGAATTGGTTATTTGCCATTGTTTTTCCAACTTCTCCAACAAAACAAGAAGTCTGAGTTAATGAGAAGATGTCCAGTAACTGGCCTGTGACTTGGTCTAACCTGTTTAGTTGGATTAGTCAGACAGATGTTCGTTCTCCATTGTCTGAGAGGGGTGTGAACAACTAGTCTGAGATGAACAGTTTTGGAGCCTGTGTCTTCCTTACCCGTAAGAACACATTATCTTAAAAGCCTGCTTATTTAAAATGTATTAAAACACCCCCAAATATATTTTTTCAGGGCATAAAACAGACTCCTTTGTTGGACTTATGGGCAAAAGATCTTTAAATTCTGGTATGTATATGACTAAATCTGGTACTTGGTGATATACAGCATCTTCAGTCTGTTCTTCTTTTTATTCTCTCCCAGTGGATGAAAGAAACAGTCTTTACGTAGAGTAGGACCAGAGTTCTCTGGAGAAGGATCAGGATTTTCTTGATTAACCAAGACATTTGAAGGTCTGCTTCACTCCAATGCAAGGTCGGGTAGAAGTCTCCAGAACACTTTCCTTGCTGTGCTGTCCTTGCCAGCAGCATGTTCTGCTGGCCTCCAACACGCTAATACAAGGAAAAAAACCCTAAATTTTACTGACACAGCAAGAAAAACTCAGAGGCTGAAAATATAAAGCTCATTTAAACCCGTGATCCAAATCCAGATCTCCCCAGGTAAATTGATATCCTCATCATCTCTGGAGATCACTATTCCTCGAACCTGGAGCGGGAAGTGGAAGAGCATGTATCTGTGGTTACCACCAGCTCTTCCTGCAGGGCCAGCTGTTAAACATTCCTAGCCTCTTTCAGCTTTTCATTTTTACCTAAAAAAATTTAAAATAATACTAATAACAAGTATTTTAAGCTTTGACTAGATACTGTGAATTTCTGTTTTTGTCCCATAGCATCCACACAGGGCAGGATCCTTCTCCCTCATGGGCACAACTCCTATGGGTAACTGGTAACTGCAGATGCCAGGGCTTTCCTTTGTGTCAGGGCTGTACTGAGGAAATACTTCATCATAAAGTGTCAGTTAATTCCCCAGAATGGGAATTTTTTTAAAAAAAAAAAACAAAAACCCAACCTAATATGTATTTCATGTCTCTGAAATAGTTCTCACTGTTTTGTTAAATGGATGATAAGAGTTAAATTACTAGCTGACACCTTTATATTGTGTGGATACACGCTGTGATTTCTATTCTGCAATTATGGTTGTCAGTAACTTTTTTATTTTCAATTAAACCCTGCTCAGAGTAGTAATATTGCTCTCTGCATCATTTTGCAAATTGCTACGTATCATGGATAATTTTGTACAATTTGATCTGTGCTGGCAATAGCTATTAAATGCATAATACCTGTAAATATAGCTGCTATCTCAAAAAGTAAATAGCCTGGAAGTAATAAATTGGGTTTGGTTTCCGTTGGGATTATATTTACATTATTATGAGAATGTAAAATACAGCAGATGTTTAAAAAAAGGCAAAGATTTTATTGCCCTCATTTCAAAATTGCTGGTATAGTCAGAATGCTGTTATGTGGTGGTTGCAACAAAGGGGAATAATGAAGTTTTACCCTGTGGGGCTCTGTAATACCTGCCTGACAGGTAAAACTAGAACTCACTGCTTTTCTGCCCGGTTCCCTGAGAGGAAAACCATATGAAGTTGTTTTTGATTCTCTGGAAGAAAGAGAGTTTATACCACCATGCTGCTGGGTGTGAGAGTCGTGCTGGTTTAAAGCCTTGTGCAACGAATCCTGGTACCAGGAGGCTGGTGTCTCAATCCTTGCTGTGGAATAACTGGGTCTGACATTGACTCTGTCCCAAGCTGTGCAGGCTGTTGGATGAATGCTGCAGGTAGAAGCTAAAAACAGCAACATGTAGATTAAAGATACCGTAGATCTTCCCTTTGGGGTGGAAGCAGAGATAACTCTAGTGACCAGCTACATCACCCTACGATCAGGCTCTGCCCAAGAAGGGCTCTCTGAGTTTCCCTTTCATATAAAAAAAAGCAAGAGGGAGAGATCTCCTGCTACTAAATACATTACTGAAGACTATTTTGGGCTGCAGTTAGGCTGAGGCTTGCTTAGATCCCGCTACAGGTTTACTGAAAGGCATCACCGTGCTGGGCTTGGGGACAGGGAGGGTTTAAACTTGGCAAGGTGGAGGTGTGAGTGCAGAACGCCTCAGCAGGTAGATGGATTACTGGGAGGTAAAGGTCTTGGAATTAACGGTTCTTTGAAAGGTAGAAAGCCCTGCTCAGACCTTCAGCCTCCAGGCGGGTAGTGCAGTCTGAGGGGCAAAACCGAACCAAAGCAGCTCAGGGTTGGGCAGGGAGCCCTCATCTCAGTTCCAAACACACTGATGGGGTCTGGCAGTGACCCAGCAGGCGGCAGGTTGCTGGTGTTTCCTCAGAGGCTTATGCAACGCTGCACCATGTGGCTCATTCTGCCTTTTTTTTTTTTTTTTTCCAGGATCCTCTGAAAGAAGCATAGCACAGAATTATGAACGGAGGCGTAAATGAGACATTCTCATGCATTATTTATTAAACTTCATTTGTTCTAATGGCCAATGCAGTGTAATATAAACTAACCACTGTATGGAATAATTATTTATTTAAGAATAATTGATGGGGTTGGTTTCTTTGAGTTGTACATTCAATAAAATTTATTTTTTTTTCATAGTGTGGCAGCGATATATGTTGTGTAGGTGCATCGTAGTTCTGAAAGGACCAGCAACCCTGGTGATGTCTCACAACAAAGCACATTGATATGACCCATAAAGTTATGTTCACTAAACAAAGGAAAATATTCTTTTGTTCATTGAGAGCAAGTCTATTGGCTTCACAGCTCCAAAATAGAGCTGATGTACAGTCTAGTGCCTCAACTTGTTTTTCATGGATTATAATGTACTGTAATTTCTGTATCAAAAAAATATATTTGTATCACTGCAGCATGTTTTATGTTTTGTGACTATGTATCTATAGATTTAAACAAAAAACATAGTGTGGCAGCGATATATGTTGTGTAGGTGCATCGTAGTTCTGAAAGGACCAGCAACCCTGGTGATGTCTCACAACAAAGCACATTGATATGACCCATAAAGTTATGTTCACTAAACAAAGGAAAATATTCTTTTGTTCATTGAGAGCAAGTCTATTGGCTTCACAGCTCCAAAATAGAGCTGATGTACAGTCTAGTGCCTCAACTTGTTTTTCATGGATTATAATGTACTGTAATTTCTGTATCAAAAAAATATATTTGTATCACTGCAGCATGTTTTATGTTTTGTGACTATGTATCTATAGATTTAAACAAAAAAAAAAAAAGGAGGGGGTGGGTAAGGTCTGAATGGGGATCCGAGGTATTCATTTCATAGTCTGGAATTTTATGACAGCAACATTTTAAATAAAAACTACTCTGGGGATTTTGCAACATACTTTTTTTTGTGATAGCGATGCAATTGTTTCCCACGTTGCTTTGGAATGAGACTTGCATCCAAGCGACGGTGGTCTGAGACTGGAAAGTGACACCAAATTAAAGACTTCCTTTTGTAGGGAGGCTCTGAGTCTCCCCAGGCAGGTCTGGTAAGTGTTGGGGGATTTGCTGCTGAAAATGGTTGTTCCTGGGATTGCACGCAGGGTGCCATCTACCCTAAACCTGATTGAAATCAAAAAGTGTGTTGACTGAATGAAAAAGACCTGATCTATCCACCAGCTCCAAGTGGAATAAGTTGATGTGGAATTCATTTACTTTTGCAGGTTTATTATTGAAAGATTCACAATAAAGGCACCTGTTAGTTTGAATCCATGCAATATTTTTAAAAAGTGAGTGTAATTATATTTTTAATTAAAATATCTGGTTACTATATTTCCAGGACAGTCCCAAAATGCTACACCCACCTCACCAGCTGTTAAGGCATCTGGAGACCTCTATTTTTTTTCCACCTGCTAAAGCTCTACTTCTCTGTTTGATGCTCTCATATGAGCGTTCATCACAGATGAATCAGCAGTGAAAACAGCCAGCACATACAAAGCAAATTTCAGAATAAACGATACAGAGTGATTACTTGTTTTCCATTTTTGGAAGCAAACTCAGCAACCTCCACTTTCCAGTTTACCTGGAGCGTCCTCACAACTGCACCCTTTAAGAGGGAGCAGGCGTAAGACCAACCTCCTGCTAGGTTAGGAACAGCACTGAAGACCTGCCCAGGCTTAAAACAGATCCCACTTCCAGCACGCTTGTGTGAGGCATAGTGGTTGTACTGGTGCTCTGCCAGACTCAGCTAATTTTCAGACTAATAAATTTTTGGCTTGACTCTCACTGAGCTCAATGAGGGGGGAAGCTGATTTCTGAGTTAACAGGCAAAAGGACTGGGAAAATTCATGTTGAATAATATTTAGGGAAGGGTAAAAGAAAGAAAAAAACTTCAAAATGCTGTTCTCCAAGCCTGGAGGCTCACGGCTCGTGTGTATTGAATTGTGAGACAGAGAGGAAAGAAGCAGTCCCACTGCTCACTCCCTGCAGCCTGGGCCTCTCACCAACCTCTCTGCAGGAGCAGTCATTGCAACCATATTTGCAACCAGGGAAAGCCACACAAGACAGAATGGCTTTTAAGTGTATGGAGGACAGTGCAGATAGAGATTAGTCAGCAACAACCGCCAAAGGGCTGGGACTGAATTTTCTGGCAAAACCATGGAATCATAGAATGGTTTGGGTTGCAAAAGACCTTCAAAGATCATCTGGTCTAATGCCCTGTCATGGGCAGGGACACCTCCCTCTAAATCAGATTTTTCAAAGCCCCATCCAACCTGGTCTTGAACACTTTCAGGGAGGGGGGGATTTACAACGTCTCTGGGCAACTTGTTCCAAGGTCTCATGACCCTTGTTATAAAGAATTCCTTCCTTATATCCAGTCTAAATCCACTCTCTTGCAGTTCAAAGCTGGTGCTCCTTGTCCTGTCTCTATAGGCCCTGTTAAAAAGTCTCTCAGCCTGTTTTATAAGCCCCCTTTACATACTGAAAAGATGCAATAAAGTCTCCCCTGAGCCTTCTCTTCTCCAGGCTGAACAACTCCAACTCTCTAAGCCTGTTCTCATAGGAGAGGTTCTCCAGCCCTCTGGTCATTTTTTAGGCCCTCCTCTGGACCAGCTCCAACAGATCCGTGTCTTTCTTACGCTGAGGACTCCAGAGCTGGACACAGCGCTCCAGGTGAGGTCTCACCAGAGCAGAGTAGAGCGGCAGAATCACCTCCCTTGACTGGCTGGCCATGTTTCTTTTGATGCAGCCCAGGATATGATTGGTTTTCTGGGCTGCAAGTGCACAGTGTCAGCTCATGTCCAGTTTTTCATCCACCAGCACCCTCAAGTCCTTCTCCTCAGGGCTCCTCTCAAATCCCTTCATCCCTCAGTCTGTATTGCTACAGAGTACTTCCCCAGCCCAGGTGCAGGACCTTGCACTCAACCTTGCAGAACTTTTTGAGGTTCAGATAGCCCCACTCCTCAAGCATGTCAAGGTCCCTCTGGATGGCTTTGACATCTGGATCCCTTCCCTGAAGCATATAAACTGCACCACCATCATTTTTCCTAGAAGGACAGGCTGACCCTCTGGCACCAACACACTCTCCTGCTAGGTGGCTGTCTAATGAGTGGGTTTAATTTGGCTTTTGAAAAGGCTGATTTTAATTTCTGGTGGCAAAATAACATCAGATCTGCACTAATTTAGATTTTGAACAATTAACATTAAAATGAGCACTCATTTCTATGTTTGCAGAGACACATATTCCAAACTAGAACTAAACCAAACACACAGCAAAAAGGCACAGCCTGAAACATTCCAACTGCTTATCAACAACACAAGCAACTCCCTTCTCCTATTTCAGCACTGGCAGGGGCTGTTCCACCCTGCCGTGCCACCTCAGGGCTGTGGGGCTGAGCCTGCCCAGTGGGTCCAGGCCAGATGTGGAGGTACATGAATCACATGCATCTGCAGGCATCCAGCCCAGTAGCTGCCCGTCTCCACCACAGGCTCGCTCCCATCGTGCTCCAAGCCCAAACACTTGTCCTCAAAGGCATCCTGGAGACTCAAACAGGAATTCTTAGATTTTTTTTTTCAGTCTTTAGCAGTCAGTGATATAGTCTATACACTATTGAGTACTTCAGAGGCACTTTATAATAATTTCCATGGTCTTTGATCTGCCTTTTGAGGCTCCTTCATCTTTTAAACAGTTAGGTGCTGGTCAGCATTGTTTGCAGCCCCGGGCCACTCGTGCCTTGGATTGCTGGGCAATGCCAGCTCACCAGCTTTCCAGCTCCACTCCAGGCTTTGGAGATGCTTTCACTAAATCCCCTGCTGTCTCTGCAACAACCAACCACGGCTGTGACACAGACTTAGCTATTTTTTATAGCACCAGTCTGACACGGCTCAAGCTGCAGAAGCTAATCGATAACACTGCAGCAAGGGCAGCTGTCAGCAAAACACAAGCGAGTTTTAAATAAAGCGATACAAATCTTTCTAGGAAATCAGCACAGAGAGTAATCCCAGGCTGATGTTAGTAATTGTCCCCACTGGAGAGATGCTACAAGGCAATTTGATATCACAGCCTGCCTCCAACATGCTCTGTTCCCCTTTTTGCTTCTCTTTTCTCCCAGACATACATCATTCACAATCAGCTCCATCCATCATCTCCATCTGTCTACCATTGCCTGTAGACTTGTCCTCCACGGTGCAGATGTAGCCAAACTTACCCTGGGGAGCCAGAGCTGCGGTATACATAACCCCAATGGACTGGGAAGGGGGCTAGCCCCCCCATATGCACCTCACTAGGGGAGCTCAGGGTCTGTAGCACTTGCCCACTTGGCTGCCACGAGTGAGTCCTTTGCTGCATTCACATCGGGAAGCTGGTATTTTTCAGCAGGGTCCTAAGCAAAAGAAAAGGAAGAATCTGGAAATATTTGGACATGGAGATCTTTGTGGTGAGCCCAGCCCCCAGCCATTGTTAGCTACAGCCAAAAAACATGAAGAGTTTTTTTTAAATTATTGAAGTGATCTAAAAACTATGCTTTTTATTCAGAGTATGCCAGCAGCAGCAGCAGCTCCTTCAGAGCTACCAAGAGTCTTTATTTAAATGCAAACATTGTCCTTGTCCCTTCTTAAACTATGGCTTAGAGAACTGCTTCAGCACGAAGAGATACCCAGCGAGTCCCAGGGCAAACTTTGGTAACGGCCAAATTTTTCCATGATGAGCCTGAACAGTTCCCTTAGTCATAATATCACAGACTGCATTAAAGAACATCTCCCTGAGCACTGAGAGAAGAGCACACAGCAGCTCCTTCCCTGGAGTTGTACTGTGTCAGGATGCAGGGGCTTTGTAATTCCGGGTACAGCCCTGTGTCTTCACGTTACCTCCAAAATGACTCACTTCCTTTTACACAAAACAGCTGTTACTGGTAGAGCGGGGAATTTTTTTAAAGGTTGAGTTTAGGTTTTTTGTTTGGTTGGTTTTTTGGTTTGTTTTTTTTTTGTTGTTGTTGGGTTTTTTGGGGCTTTTTTTTTGTTTGTTTATTTTTTGGATTTTGTTTCTTTGTTTTGTTTTGTTTATGTTAGCAAGCATACAAATATCCTCAAACCTACCTACATCTTTCAGGGAAGATAAAACAGCCTCTCTTCACATTATTCTCTTTATGTTTTTGAAAGAGCAGAGACTGAAACATCTGTCACCAGCAGGGACATCCAGGCTGTGTGAAATTCATTTTTATTATTTAAACTGTATTTCTTTAGCTTAAAGGGTTGGACTAGATGATCCTTGAGGTCCCTTCCAACCTGGTATACTGTGATGCTGTGATATTCACTAAAAGTTATCACTGCTTCATCCTTGGTAGAGATCTGGTTTCTATCAGAATAAACCAGCAACTCAGAAACTTCTTTTTAGGAGAGTTATGCAGAGCACATGCAACAAACATCACCTCTTATTTTCTACATCCATCTCCGAATTAAAAATATCACCTCTTACTGCATATAGAAGAAATGTAACAGGAACAGACAATTGAAAAAACAAATGCTTCATCTGTGATGATGCTTCATGGTCTCCCAGAAGCCCGGAGGGAAGAAGAACAGCAGGATGAGGTGGCTTGGCCAGAGGTAACAACAGTAGTTGAGCTGGAATTGCAATGCACAGCCTGTACCTAATCAGCTGCTTCTGGAGGGTGCTACCTAAGTGCAAAGAAACTTAGGAAATGATAAAGGAGAAAGCTGAATGTTAAGAAAATCTCTGGCAAACAAACAAACAAAAAAACGCAACACTTTTTTTTTTTTTTTCTAACCCATTTCTTACATTGTTATTTCAGAAGCATAGCTGCAAGAAAATTAAAAGACATACCTACACCAACATATAGAATGATAGAATGGTAGGGGTTGGAAGGGACCTCTGGAGATCATCGAGTTCAACCCCGCTGCCAGAGCAGGATCACCCAGGGCAGGCCACACAGGAACACATCCAGGTGGGTTTGGAAAGTCTCCAGAGAAGGAGACTCCACAGCCTCTCTGAGCAGCCTGTTCCAGGCTCCATCACCCACACAGGAAAGAATTTTTTTCTAACAATATTCTTTTAACATTGGTTTCTACATGAACTAGTGTGCGTAGAAAACACCTAACTGGGAAACAGAACACCTTTAATCACAGAAATCAAATTTTGGCACATAGAAATGCTTTTTATTTTCCCTGTTCTAACATTAGGAAAACAACAGACATAATGCAATACTGTGTGCCAATGCATTAAAATTCAAGCAATACCCACTGGGAGCAAAACATGCTTGAAGAAGATACAGATTAATTACTGAAGGAACATGTCTATACAGTGTGGTTACATTTAGACTGCATTTAAAAGCAAAAGTTAAAAGTAAAATCCTGTTGGTGGAGAATCAAACAACAGTGACAGATTTTCTGCCTATCTGTTTGAAAAATAGGCTGTATATGTGTCTGTTAAGTTATGTGATGGGTACAACTGAGAAGTGAAGTTTTCAGTGTGATAGAAAAGAGATATTTTAAGAGATATTTTGCATATATCAGCAGTTATCTGTTTGAAGATGAAAAATTTTGCATATACATTTAACTGTCTGGGTTTTTTTATTGCTCAGATGATGTACCCATATACTTGAGTTTATTTTAATAGAAGTATACCGTATAGCTAAGAAATGATATTTGCTGTTTCATTTCCTAAAAATATTTCATTTTTTATATACCACTCTGTGGTAGATTATGGGGCGCTGTGACTACATCCAGAAATACAGACACTGCATTTATTTAAAAATAATATTCTAGGGCAGTCCTGATGCCACGTTGGCAGCTGGTTTGAGTGACCTTAAACCTTGACACCTTGGGTTTATGAAAATCATCTGAAAAAGCAGATAGAATTGCACTAAATATTTCCCTCTGTACCCTTTTCTTATGCAAGCTGGAAGAGTCGTAGGGCATTAGCTGCCAAAGAGAGGACATCTAGCTCGGCAGTACCTGCAACAGACAGGAATGGTCCTCCAGGCACCCTTCAGCTCCATTAAAGCCAGCCCTTCTCCATCCTCTCCCCAAGTTGCAGTCCTCAGCTGTCAAGGATGAGGAAGAGGAGGAGAGTTTCTAGCAGGGAAGCAGATCATCCCTCCGTCCCATGCATTCGTCTGTGTCAGCAAATGTTGTATACCCCTTTTCTTTCCACGGAGTGAGTCACCACTGTAAATTCATTAGATACATGAACAGCTTAGTTTTAAAGCACCTGCCTCTATTCAGAGCTTAGAGTCCAAGAAGAGTTGATTCACTTATCTAAGATTTTCAAGTGCTTTCTAAGGAAACATTTATTTTACCATCATTGTTGATATTGCTGCATCAAAAATACACAGCCACCTGCGCTGCAGAGGAGACGATTTATTGCCCTGAGTATGACAAACAAATCTCATCCACCATTTACCATTACAAGGGCAGAATGAATTTGGGCTGGAGCACTTTCCAGCTCAGACAACTTATACCTATCAGAAAAAAAAAAAAAAAGAAAAAAAAGAAAAAAAAGGAAAAAGAGCTTTGCCGCAGAACGGAAAAGTAAAACTTCCAAACAGAACAATACCAGATACCAAACCAATACCTTTATTTTGTCTCCCATCCAGAGCGTTTGTGCTGAACACAAGCTGATGAGCCCACTACCTATTACCCTTCAGGGGAAGTGTTACAGCTCTAGTAGATTTTCTTTAGTATTGATAAGGTATTATTAGCACATTTCAAAGATATTTGTTTAACATTAGCATGTTTTATAGGTGAAATACAGAGCCCAATGGGACCTCTTATTCTTTTTTCCTTCATGAAGAAAAACAATAGGTTTATATTTCTTAATACTAATTCTTAAAAAAAAATAAAAATTGTTCAAGAGACTCCTTGAGAAAGATGACCAGCACCAGCGTAGTGCTGCCACCTCTCACTTCCTCTGATGTTTTCCACAGGTGCCTCATTCTGGAATCACGGGATTATTCAAGTACATCTTATGCTGAAAAAGAAATGAAGTTTCCAGGCAACAGGTTAAGTGGAAAAATTTTAAATTATTCAGAAAGCAGAAGGAAAAAAAAGAAAAATGCAGGTACAATCTTCTACAAAATTCTATGGGTTTCTCTTACGCTTTTTTTTTTCTTTCTAAATGAGCATCTGGCACTGTCAGCATACCATATGTTTGCACACTCAAACGCAATCACAGATTCTCAAAATCACCAAATTGCTGGGAGAAGTGTCACCTTGTGTTAGTTACTCCCTTTGTCTGCAACTTTACAGAGCACTGAAACTTTATTCTATAAAATAATTCCTGCATTGCAGAAGATACCTCTTACCATGGCAACCCAACTGTGCCCTCTTTGTGATTTTCATCCCCAACTTCTTATTCTGTTAATGGCTTCATCAGCATAGACCTGAGATGCTGCTGCTACAACAGTCCCCAACCAGAAGGGATGCACATCACATTAATTTGATCCAAAGAGTCCAAGAGCATGGCCAAAGACAGGTAGGAACTCTCTTGTGTCACAGGCATATCATCTGAGTGCATGGAAATGTCCCATCTTCAGGAAAATTACATTTCACAAGAAAATTATTTTTTAAAATGTCTTTCTTCATGACAAAGGAGATTCCAAAATATTTTCTCTATGCATCTCAGGAGGAGTTTTTCTTTGAACTATCAACTGTTTGGTCAACCATTAGAATTGCAAAAAGCTTTCACCTTCCTGACACAGAAAGAGGGGTGCAGGAGCTCTCATGTTTCTTTCTTGTCTATTAGCTTTTTGGTTTTAATTTTCATGGTGATATTAAGGAATAAATCCTGCCGGAAATACAAGAGAGATGTTATTTCTATTTGTACCAGCGATTAGCAACTTTATCTGCAAGTGATATTTCAGAGATGCAGAGCAAAAAAAAAAAGTGATGGATTATATTATATCATGAAACATAATGGCTTGTCCTTGCTCTTAAGAGTTCTTTCTTAAAGCAAACTGTGAGCAGGGAATCACCAGCACTGTCTCAACCAGCCATAGGTTCCTCTCTCAACCAGCTTTCACTGACAAAATCGTGGTTGGAAAGAGAAGCTACCGGAGAAAGAAACTATGTGCTTAGCCATTCAGAGCAGCACTGTGGCTGTATTCCTCTCCTATCATTAACACCTTTTCAATACAGCTCAAAAGACAGAACAATCATGATGCCTTCCAAAGACAGGCTTTAAGCATTTGACCCATCTGAGGCAGCTCTTGTAGCATTTAAGGGTGATTATGGTAAATTTCTAAAGCTCAATGTTTCTTCAAGATGCTGCTATACTAAAACACTCGTCTATCTTTCCATTTTTGTCTCCTAAGAGCAAAGGAGATGAAAGTTATAATGGGGAAAAAAACGCCCCTGAGTAGATGCAACATTGTTTTAAGATAACACAATTGAAAAACTGTGATTGATGCCTCCTACACTTAGAGGTTTGATATTGATTCCTTTCTTATCTAAAATAGAAACAATTAAACAAGCCAATAAAAAAATCCCGAGATACAGCGTAAAGATGAGCCTTGAGTAAAAGGCTTACAGAGTAAGCTTACAGAATATCCTGGATGAAGCCACCCATTTCTGTCTGCTGAGTAATGTTATCACTCCAGATAAAACTAAATTTGCTATTTATCTATCATTTTTTTGTGTTTGAAGCAAAAGATGTCTTATCCTGCTCTTGTTTTTGCCTATTATTACATGCAAAGACATCTTTTTATATGCTGAAACACAGCACTGCAGGGAGCCGGAGATGTCGAGGACAAAATCGCTTCATTTCCAGCACCTTCGTGGAGGGGGCTTCATGAATCCCAGGATTTTGCAAACGTCAACCAGCACTTTAAAAGCAGAAGCTGAATAATATTCTGTTGACAGCACTGTAACAAGAAAAATATTTATTCTGAGCTTGTGCTGGGTGCCACCTACCTGTTTCTTATTCTCACAAACTGCTGATGCCCCCCATATAACACTGATTTTCTACAAATCCATAACACTCTCAGCTCCAGGCTCTGGCTAATGCGAAGCCTTGACTATATGCATCTGTATTAAAGCAACACATCTGCCAAGTTTTCCAGCCATCGGTCCTCAGCACGTGCGTGGACAAAGAAATAAACATCAGTACGTGATAAGCGACGGGAAAGGTATGAAGTCTGCATGACATTCTCATATCCCTCACCTGCTACAAACTTGACTTAATCTTTGGCACTGCAAAATTAACAGCGAGGAATTATCAGCGAGTCAGAGGGTTGTGAATATTGCAACTTTTACTCACGGGAATGATGTAGGCAGCTCTCATTCCCTCCTAGGAACTTTGATAGAGCCAGGTCATCACTGAAAATATATTTGCATGTTTAAATTGTTTCATTATCTCATAAATGCCTCTAATCAGTCATTTGCATACTAGGAGAAGAAAAATGGTAACAGAACTGAAGAGGCATAGGAAATTAAAGCAAATACCTCTTCATAATCTCATGAAGGAAAATATTTTTTTTTAAATTGCATTTATGAAAAAAGAATGTCCAAAAATTATAAAAAGTCCATTTTTGGCCACGATGATTAAGCAAACTACACCACAGCAATAGACTATTTCAATAAAACATTTGTGCAGAGAACATATTCCTACAGTGAGTGACTTACTACATTTATCTTTTCTATTTCAAGCTGGGGCAGTAAGCCATGCTTAATTTTAGACACGACAAGAGAACTGTCTGACAGCTCCAGCTGTTTTAGCTGTGCTCTGCACCAGAGCGAAAAACACCTGAACAAAATTCCAGAGTAATCACCCTGAGCTATACTGAAAGCAGTGAATTCTTCACCAGTGAAGGAGATGTCATTTAAAAATAAATAAACCACGCTGAGATGTCTGAATGAGATTCCTGTAAAACAGCATCCTCCACAAGTAGTAGTTAGAAGGTGCAGGGAGACCAGGAGACCTCTACATCATCGCACATGTTTTATGTTGTTTCTATCTATATGGAGCAATGCTACAGGGAATTCAGCTTACTCAGAGTATCTTACTCTTTACACAGAATTATAAAGGACAGAAAGATGATGCTCCAACCCTAACCACAACCCACCACAGTTAAGTCTGAAAAGAGAAAACCTCCCTCTGTAGACCGTGGTTAAAACATGACAAAAGCAACGGGAATCTTGTAGTGTTCCAGAGATTTTTCCTTCTTCCATATATGAGGTGTTCCATAAAAAACACTGTTGGACCTAATGCCACGTTCATCAATATTAACTAAGCAATTTACTTTTACATCAGGCCTTTTTTCCCCTCCATACAAGCCTTGCCTGGTATAATTTTAAGGCAGATACGTTTCCAAAGATAAACCAGAAATATTTACATAGATTATGGCAAAACTAAACTTTTTAGTTTTCTTTTGAGTTAAATGATTTTCCTGGAAAACCATTTCATGCCACAGAACAAGTCTGGCAATGTTATGCTAGAACAGACAGCTTGACCAACAGAAATGTTTGCCTGGATCTCATCAGCATGTGGCTAATCTGAGTCCTCAGACCAGGAACACACTTAAGGAGAAAATAAATTAATTTCTCAACCAGATTAAGCACACAAAATTCTGTGAGACTCCTTGTCTAGTTATAATTCCTCTAAACCGATCCTATGTGCTTCTGAAAGAAGCATAAAATTACCGAACAAATGCACTGTCCACCCAGCTATTGCTTTCTAGAAACTTCTAGCTTGATTTGCTTAAAAAAAAATAAATTTAAAAATCATAACACAGTCTTTAAATTACATCAGCTTAAAAAAAAAGTTACAAAAATAAAAGTCGCTAAGTGTAGTCAAATGTGGTGTTCACAAAGGCTCAAGTCTGAAAGGTCTCAGAACTACTTTGCTGTCCCCAGCTTGGTGGTGATGTCCCAGGAGGGAGCATGCCAGAGGACTTGTCCTCTTCTCTGTCTTTCCAAGAAAGAGAACTTCCTCTGCTCCATTTTAGGTATTATTCTACTTATTTTCCCGGAACTGTAGAATAAGGAGAGATATTTTAAAAAAATCCTTCCAGACTTGAGCACCAGAGATGTTCAAGATAGAGTATCATGAGCTAAGTCCTTAGCCGCCACTGTCCCCCTGCTCAAACTAGCACATGGGGATGCTGAGGAAGCGACTAATAACAAGAAAAGCTCTTTTGTGTCATTCTAGTCCTGCATAAATTTGATGTTAATATAACAAAAATTCTCTGGGAAATTAACAGGGCAATAAGAAAAACAAATGATGTGAGTGAGGGCTTCAGAAGCTCCCAGTGTGCTATACTGGGAGCCTTGTCTTCACCAGCTCCTGATCTGACCCAGAAGGGCTTTGCAAAAGTGTTGTCAGGAAGGAGAAAAGGAGCAGGAAAATCCCACGTACAATGTATGCCTACATAGCAGCTACCAGCTCTATGACAACCAGCGCCAGCCCCACCAAGTCCAGTTCAGGCACCAGTTGCAGTCTCACTGGGAACTGCAAGTTCAGAGTACACAAAGTGTGTCTTCTTCAGGGGTGTGCAGCAGACAGACCAGAGTGTGGGAGGGGGAGGTCAGATCCCATCACTAGTCAGAGTAAGATGACTTATCTTTTCTGTGTGACTTCCCCAGGTGCCCGTTGTCGAGGAGAGAAGCAGAGCAGTGCCATCATTCTGCCAACGTGCATCTCTCAGCCTCAGCTCTGATCAAATCCCCAAGCAAAAATTTGCTTGGCTCAGTGATGTGTTACAGAAGCAGTGAAGGCACGTGAGGCACGGGATCCGTTGGCATTCAGAGCTCTCCAAGGCATTGTTTTTTTCTCCTAGACATGTTGCCTACTCAGTAGAGCCCCCAAAGAACGTCACAGCATTTCTCAGTCCCTCACTCCACTGCTCCTTTTTAAAAGCTGTTTCATTTAAAACCAAATGGTCTAATACAGACAGTGTTGCAAAACTTTTTCTGCTCTTCACTTAGCCTGTAGCACAGTTGATTTTGGTTTGTGCTTTTATAGCTCAGAGAAACAGGGTGAGTCTGTTTTCAACTCTCCTTGGAGATAAATGATGTGCATTTAATGAAAAGCTGGGTGGCAGGGGGCGTGGGCAAGGAGCAGGATTAAGAAGTTGTCCTTGACCCCAAGTTTTGGAAAGGTCCCATTCACTTGATGGAGATATCCCACCTCAAATTAATTTGCTTAGACACCACCACGAGCAGGCGCGGGTCTGTGTGAGGCTCTAGGCTTCTAGGAGTATAGGATGGCTCCAGCCCCACCCTTCACCTCACATCTACCCAAACAGGATTCAGATTTTTGCTCTCATGATATCCACCCCCTAACTGCACATTCCCCATGTATACTCAAGCCAGCGTTCATCTTCCTCTTCCTCCCAAACTGTGACCTACAAGCTCTCACTTACCTGGTAAACACCGTAGGAGTCCTTTTTCCCTTGACTTCCCCAGTCCAGTCAGATTCTGAGCTGGAAGTGCTGGTTGGGTGTCCACAGGCACTGAGAGTGGCATGTTGCTCTTGGCCAGAGGGGTTTGGTGACACCCTCACACAACATTATTCAATACTGAGCGGCACCTTCTGACACAGAGCAAAGCACGGACTACGCTCAGTTTACTTGATCTGCTGCAGTTACACTCAAAAGAGATGGGAAGCCCATCTCACTGCTCTGCTTTATTCCTGCAGGGGAGAAGAAACTCCACCCTCTCCTTCAAATCTCCAAGACGGGCTGATTTCATCAGTAGTTGGGAGAGCCACTATAAAAACTGGCCAGTACACAAGTGGGAAGGCTTGCTATAGAGCATCAAGACACAATCCTCCAGAACTGGAGAGCGCCAAGGACAGCAGATGCAGCCAGGTTTCCCTATATACGAAACTGGAGTGTGGGGGCAGCAAGCAGGAAGAGGCTGGACGACATCACGATGACAGTCACAGGTGAGAAGTGTGCAAGTCTAGGCAGGGACATTGAGGGGGCACATGGATGCCCCATACCCTATCCTGGACTTCAGTACAATTACTAAGCCTGGCATTATTGCTACTTTTTCTCTGGAAGAGGAGGCAAGAAGAATTTTTCCAGGGAGAAGAACCACAGACAGGAAAAAAAAAAAAAAAAAAAAAAAAAAAAAAAAAAACAAAAGAAAAATCTCAGCAAGAGATTAACTAACAGAGATATCACAGCCTGTCATCCAGGAGAGCATGGCAGGAGTGTCATAACAGCTGTCTCACCTCAAACTGGGAAGCCATGTCTAATATTTTGACGGTAACCAATGACCTCTGTGCTCTGTGGTGTGAATGCTGCTGAGTGACAGTGATCCTGATGGGTACCTTGGCCATCTCCTCTACCTGCTTCTGCATGAAACATTTGTACCAACCTCGAGTCCAGAAAGCTCAAAATTCCCAGCTCTGTGTAGAGTCACCCCAAATACAGACTTTTTGGAGACCAGTGGTGAAAACGTTTATAATTCAGTGAATTTTTATAATCCACAAAAGACACTGCAGCTTTTTTGTGAGACCTGGATTCCCACAGTGCCCACTCAGCCCAGAGCATCAAGCCAAAGACAGCACTTCAGGATGTATTCCTGAAAGAGAACAAATTTTGGTATCTGCAGATGGCAACCTGTTTATCCAGGGCGCATCTTCACCAACTCCACTTTCAGCTCAAGGAAACAATCAAACCTTCCTGCCCTGCCCCTCTCCGGCTGCCAAAGGAGTTCCAATTAGTGTCAATTGGGATAATAGCTCCATTTGCATTTTTAGGCTATTATTAGCAAGTTGTCAGTCAGCCAGTAATTTGTATCACTCTGGTATAATGAGTATTTAAATATTTAAAAAGAGAATGTTCCTTTCTACCACCCCCTTCCTTTTTTTTTTTGTGTGTGCTAGAATAATAATGGGTTTAATCAAAAGTGATTTGTATTAATATACATTTTACCCCAGGTGTTAAGAGCAGTGGTGAGAGATGTTAAGTAATACAGTTCATGAATGTAGACATACACTTCTGTCAATGACAGAAGCAGAAATGGAGGCTGGTTTTGCAACCAGATCCTTCTGACTCTCCTCTTGGCCTCTGCAAGATGATTCTGGTGTAGGAACTGAGGTGACTTCCAATAATTTTATGTACCTAGGATTACAATTCTCTAAAGACTAATAGATTAGTCCTATCTTCACCTCAATGGAAAATTCCTTAGTTAAGTAACCTGTACCACCAAAAAAAAAAAATTTTAAATGGCAGAATATCCCTCTCCAGAGCGATCCTGAATCAGGTGAAAGGTAGTGATTATCAGATCCGCCAGCTCTCCATTGCCATTATAGCAGATGGTTGCGGGGCGATGTTGGTCCTGACAGGTTTGGAGTCTAGAAGGTCAGGTACATGCAATCTGCCACTGTTCATCATCACACAGAGCTCATAAAACAACTGGAGCAGCCATTTACATAAACAGGAAATCTTTCTAATGTATATGATGTACTGCATTTTATAATGCACGTGTATATGTACACACATGTAATTCTTTCAAGAAAAAAAAGCAGAGCTATGGCCTTAAGCCTTTCTGATTTACATCTGTAAAACTTCTTAACAGTACTCACTGTTCTCTCTGCACCACTATCTGAAATCTTCTAATTCACATGTTAATCATGATAAAAATAGGACAAAAATATCCCCAAAACTTCAGAGGTAAAATTAACAATGTTAATTCCCTGGGACAGTATTATCTTCCATGTTCACTAGAACTGACATTTCATACCTGGTCTGACTCATTTTGGATTTTTTTGATATAACTGTTTAATTATTTTCAAATGGATATTGAATGCCCTCAGTACTAATGCATTCACCTCTCAGCTGCTTTTCCACCAGCAGCACCAGCATGAGAAGCTCTGCACAATTATCTGGTGAGCAAGATCAGTTAAATGTTTTTATATTCTGCTTGGCTTTACCCCTTTTCTAATCTAGTACTTATTAAATGCCCTTTCATGACGCCCATACACAAACTGCACTAACAAGTGTGTGAAAGAACAGGCTAAAAGCACAAGGACAGCAGGACGGAGAGCTCATTTGCACCCACCTGCTACCAGCGGTTGCCATCTACTGGCTAGAAAAAAAATAATAACCAAATAAAAATTAAAAAATCATGCCTCAAAGCAATTGCTCCATCCCAATTCAAACTTTGACATCTCCAGGTACCATCAGTATCCTGTGTTGTAGCTCAAGGGACACTTGGAAAATCCAAACCTGAGCACACAGTGCAGGAAAACATAGCTGTGCAGCCAGCTCTCTCTTACTGGAAGAGCTCCTGGCAACTAGAAGATGGAAAGGGACACTACAAGGCAGGGTGGGTGAAATACCACCAGCAGATCTTGGAAGAGCAGCACACACAGACCCTGCTCATCTGTCCTCTCCCCTAGCTGCTACCCACACCTCTTGTGAGACACCTCAGCAGCATGAACCACCTGCTATCCTTATTTAATAATTTTAAATTTAATGATTTTAATTAAAAAAAAAAACAACACATTACTCACACCCAGAGGCAGGTTCATTCAAAACTTTAAGACTTTTCTAATCACAGCCTTTACATCAAGCACATCTTGACAGGACAAGAGGAAATGGCCTCAAGTTGCACCAGGAGAGGTTTAGCTGGACATTAGGAAAGCTATCTTCATAGAAAGGGTTCTCAAGTACTGGAACAGGCTGCTACAGAAATAAGCAGCTTCTCCTACACTTCTTTACACATTAGTACCTAGCCAACATACTCTATACTCCCCTCCCAAGTCAAAATATACTTTCCTGCTTCAAAGATATCAAAAAGACAAGTAGATAGCTCATAACGCTCAATGTACACTGACGACTAACCAGTATGTGCACGTTTATGTCAAAATATGGCCACTACTGGCCATACAGCCAGTCAGGTCATGGCCTTGGGTACCATCAAGAGGTTTCAGTAGCTTCTGGAACACAGATTCAAATGCAGGATTAGAGGGGGAGCAATAAATAGACAATCAGTCATTTTACAAACATTTTAAACCAGATTTGCTTGTATTTTGTCTTTTAAACAACAATTGGCTTTGGTTTCCTAGTCAAGAAGGACGGTAAGCTAGACTTGTCCTTATAAAGACCACGATGCAAGTCAATCTGCAGCACACATATATTTCTTGACCATCCTTTAAGTTACCTTTAAAAAAAGCAGCCCCCATGCCCAAGAAGTTAATAAAACGTTGGCTGGGGTAAAAAGTCCATGTGTTTTTCAGCAGGAGCTCTTGTGGTTTCTGAAGAAGCTTTTTTTTTTTTTTTCCCCATTTGTTCAAGCAAGGTGTCTGGTCCCGCTGTCTTCAGTGATGCTTTGTCTGACTAAAATCTAAAACCTGTGGTTAAGAGAGTTGGTTCACCACAAGGTCTACTTTTTCATCATACGGGTAGAAAAACCTCTCACAGTAAATGCAAAAATTCTCAGAATACTTACTCATGCGACTTCCATCAGACTGGTAAGAATCTCCTGGTTAACACTCCATTTTTGGGTTAAATAAATTTAAAAACTGAAGCCCTTGAGTTAGAAACAGCGACGTAACTCAGCTTCTCCTGTCTGTTCTGCTCTTCAGTAACACTCACAGTATCTTGCTAGTACTTTTTACAAAATTCGAACCAGCCAACTGGTGGTTTCATAGTAACAATTAAAGGAATAGAAATCTTATTTAAGTAACACCCAGCACCACCACTACTATAAACTCTAGTTAAGCACCTCTTCATAGCTATAAATTTCTAAATACCTTTTGAAAACCAGACCAAGGTTCTCAGGAATGCTTAGAAAGACATTTGAAAAAGAATAACATAGACAGGAATAGAAATCACCAAGCAGAGCAAGGATGAAATGCCCCTTTGCTCAGAGGGTCTGCAGCAGTTTGCTTCTCTTCGCCTTATTCAAGTCCTCAAAACAGGGCTCACATTAAAATATATTAAAGAACTGCAAGGCAAATGAATACAATCAACAGTCACATAAGGGGCAAAGGTCGAATAAAGCAGTTCCTTGTCCATAAAATTCTTTCCCATCAATACAAAGTTTTGGTACAGCAGGGTGAATTTTTAATAGTACACTAACTACAGAAAGCTCTGATTTCCAACAGCATTGTCAAAAATGCATCTTAAGGACCATTTAAGCTTTAGGTTTGCATAATTTGGCTGCTTCTCCCACCCCCTCCAAGAAGAGTGCATACAAATTGCTTGCAGCACTTTTATCTGGGGGGATTATTTCCACAGCCTATTCTTGGGTAGCTGACTTATAATGTTTCAAGGTGCGAGCAGAAGGATCAGTAGCTTTAACCCATCTGGGCATCCAGTAGTGGGGCAGCCAGTTGCTTTGCCCCGAGTAATGTTTTTCAAAGATCTGGCGGTAGTAATAACTTTCTTTTGTTTTAGGAGGATTGAAAGAATATTTCTCCACTGCCTTTTCCAGCAGAAGGTCGTCAACCTATAGACATAAGCAGAACAAGTTAAACTGCAGATAAATGTAACTTTACAAGTCAATTTGCTGCAAGTTGAAGACATGTGACGATTCACCAGCCACTGACTGCTCATAGGTTTAAAAAAGTACTCTAGAGGCAGAGGTTTCTGACATGTGACTTTTTGTCATAGACTCCCTTGATCTTTATGAATACATAACTATTTCCAGTGCTGTTGATGTTTATCTCTGCATTACACATGAAGCTCATTTCTCTTTCGGTTGTCAGTAAGCTCACAAAAACTTTTTTCCTACCCTTCTCCTTGCTGCCAGTCAACTGGAACCACCTCAAGCAGCCTTCTTATCATGGAAGTGATTTCCTTGCTCTTTTTTTTCCAGCACAAAGAGCTGTTGACTTTGGTTGTATAAACAAGCTCTTAGCAACAAGGCAACTTGGATGCCAAGGCAAAGACACCTGCAGTTGCCAAGTTGGCTAAGACAGGGAGGACGAATAGTTGCACCAGTTGAGACAATTGCTAAACCAGCTTCCACCGCCAATCTGCTCTCTAACTCCTCACAGCCATGAAATAAATTTGCCCCTACTACACCAGTACAGGCAGCACAACACTGTTGCCTCACCCAACTTCTTTCTTGCCTGAGAATACAGAGATAACAGCATGAGAAATAAGCAGTTGGTAGTAGGACAGGTTTGACTACACATACTGCTGCATAACAGAGCTCTGGTGTAAATTGGGATGTTATTCCTTCCTCTCCATGATTAAACTACCTCTGTATACCAGAGATGACTATCCCTTGTCTAAAGGCAAAATGCTGTTAAGTCTTCACTGGTTCTCAGTGCAAGAAGAGGCTTTAAAAAGCGAGAGCACTTAGCTAGGCACAGCTGCAAAAAATAAGTGACACGAAGAAAGGACATTCTACAATGATGATCTTGTTACTCATTTCCAGGCAAGTGCTTTCAGCTGAAGCAGCTGCCTTGCTTCACAGGAATTGTGTTTGCTGACACAATCTAATTTGCAATCCAGATACGTCAATGACGCTCATTTCCTTACGCAGACATTTCTGAGACTCTAGCATTTCAAATGTCTTTAACCAACTCAGATAGCTAGAAGACCGTTAATTCAAGTTTACTTTGCTCCTCCACCACGAAGCTGACGTGATTGTCACTCCCAGATTTATTCTCCCAACTAAGCTGCCTCCCCTTGTCAGCCACATCTAACACACTGAAATGTGAAAGACAGTAACAAAAAAGTGGCATTGTACCTGTTGATCAATATAGTCCTGCAGAATAGAAAACCAGGATTTCTTTACTGATGCTATACCATCACTGAAAGCTTCTTTGGGTCTCCAGAGTATTTCTTTGGGAAGCAAGTTGGAATCTTCAAAGGACTGTCTTAAAAGGTATTTTTCAATTCCATTCTGTTTGCAGAAAAAACAAATGTCGTGTGTCTCAGGAACTGCAGTACAAAGATCTGGTTTTAAATACTGAAGAAATAGTTCCCTTTCAGAAGGTCTGGTCAGAAAACGGTTCCCAGTAGTCCAACAATCCAGCAAAATACTTAAGAGCATGTCTGACACTGGCTAGAGAACTTAACCATCGAATTCAGCAATTTGGTCACAATTAGAACATGTGTCAGTGAATTTGTAAGCTTACACTCAAGTCTAACCCTAGTTTTACATACCTTTGGAGTTCGCAGTTCTGCTGGGAGAGATAAATAATAAGAAGTAAACCGATGATCCAAGAATGGGACTCTCAGTTCAAGGCTAAAGAGGGAAAATAAAAATAATGAATTAACCTGACAAAGTCATCTACTTACAAATTTCATCACAGTTCAGCTTTCCCTGTCCATAACAAACACAAGGTCTTCTGCTTTTACTTAAAAGAAATTTCACTTGCCTATTCATGACTATCTGCACTTAATTCACCAATCTGGAAAACTAAGTTCATGGTCTGCATGCACAGAGTAACTAAAGATCTTGATGATTTATAATGCCATCTGCTGGGCAGCTTGTAGTGCAATGAATTTAAAGACTGGGGTCCTGCAGGATTTGCCACATTTGTTCCACATAAGATAAAAAACACATTGGAAAAAAAAAAAAAATCTGTTTCTGAAATCCTCATTTGTTTATGCTTTCAAGAAACAAGGAAAAGGAGCCCACATGGTCACCATTAAACTATGGACTACTGAGCCTGCAGCCTTTGCTCAACAAGTTCTCTCCTGTACCAGTGGCAGATACGCATGTACAAAGTCTTCCTGTTCACATCCTCTTATGCACAGCACACCTTCTAAGGACACTAAAGGCAACAAATCAAATTAGAGTCATTGTAGGAAGGAAAACCCCCACTCACTGTTTCCTCAAGAGACATTATGCTGCCCAGCTTCAAAGTCAAATGGAAATGTTATATTGCGTTCTAGTAATTTTGTTCTCTGTAGCTTCTCCTCTGACAGAAAGCTTCAACTACTTCAAATAATACCCACCTTATCAAAACAAAACAAGCATCATTAAAAAAAATCAAGTACTGAAGCTGTTTCCACATATACTGACAAGATTTACATTTCAAGTCTTTGCTTAGTTATTTTTTTTTTCTAACTGGTAAAGGTACTTTCATCATTTCCTCTCTACTCTGAAGTCCTCTCTCCCTTTTCTCCATAAATCTGAACACTTTAAATTCAGTTTTAATTTGTTAATACAAGGGTTCTTTCCTCCTAGCAGTGCTGTGAAGCTGCCCTCAGCTTCTCTTCAAGAAATAGCAACTCTCCAAAGAGTAGCAGCCTGAGTGCGATATTAAACAATCTTGAATATGTGGCCAAACTTCTCAGCACAAAACAAACTGTGTGGCAAATGGCAGGTCTCCTGCACCTTGTCCATCTTTATAAAGTTATAAAAAGCCGGGCAAGCCATTCTGTAGCAGGATCAATATACCATGCAAGTTTCCCAAAAGGCAAGTTGTGTTTGCTTTGCCACAGGTGCCATCTTTTTCTCATCTATAACCAGCTTCCCAACAATATCCTTCTTTTAATTAACGTATTTCTTCAGTAAAATAATGCTCTTTTCTGCAGAGTACAATATGGTGATTCTTTAAGACATCAGTCACAACAGAGTGTATCCTAACATCTCTTTATGAGTCTGCTTCTCAATGTGTATACTTTCAGCGTGCTGATTTTTTTTTTTAATTCTTCATGCGCACATTGATGATCAGATTCAAGATTCTTCTTTGTCTAAACCTCCAAAAAACCCAAAGTCAAGTACAACTTTGCCTTCCCTCCTTAACTCTGTATATTTGTATTTCTAATTCCCTGCTTCTATAAAGACCAGCACCATGCCAGACAAAAAACATTTCCTGCATCAGCTGGCAACACAGTGGGCCCTACAGTCACAGACCAGTCTAAATTTTGCAGTGTGGTTTTGCTGTTGCTCAAATTCCTTCAGGCTACAATTTCAGTTTAATCTTGGGATACAAACCCCCAGCAGCCTTTCGCTTCAGAATCAAGAGGTACCGTAGGCAGATGAACCAGATGCACAGTGTCATTCCTCTACTCACTTACTGTTCAAAAGCAGCACTTGAATCCACTATCCTCTCTCATCTGCTAAAGCTTTATTTGGTAAAACATTGCCCATACAAATATCAATTGCTTTGTCTAGTAGAACAGAACTTTTAGGATCTTAGGCTTTTAAAATCACGAGTCCTGAGCATTCAAAAGACTACATTTTACCCGTGGGCTGCAGTAGTTCTGTCTGCACGAAGCACATCAAACAGGTAGAGCTCCTTCAGAAGCCTCTCGCTCTCTTCCGCGGCTTCTTCCGGAGATGGTGCCTGTAACGAGACAGTGATCACTGAGTGACCTCAGAACTAGCAAAGACTCCATACAAGAAATTATGCTCTCAGGAACTTTTTGGAGTTTAAAAAAAAAAAATAAAATGTTTTTAGATTATTCAATAAAATCCCTTGGATTTTAGGCCACCTCAGGAGAAAGTCTCAACAAATACGCAGCTGTGTATTACACAGGTGTGTGTTAAACATCACACCTTGAAATCTTAAGACTTTTTGTCGAAGAGGAGAACAAGCAGCTCAAGGCCTTTCTGTATAAGGAATATATATTTACCTTGTGGAAATATATATATCCTTGTGTCAGTTCATCTGATCCTTCTCCTGAAAAAATGACCACACTGTCCGTTTTCTTCCGTATATATTTAGAGACGAGATACATTCCTTAAAAAAAAAAAAAAAAAAATATAAGGTTATTAGAATACAGCTACATGTATAATGCTATATACATCCAGTATAGGTTTAAAGGTAGCATTTTGAAGTTTCTTTCCCACACTGGTTTCCTCCGTAGCAAACAACTGCAATACCCTAATGTAACACCTCATTGTTATTCACAGTCATCAAGAGCCAAACTAAGTGCTGCAAATACATCTAAACTGTGTTACTTGCCCTCAAAATATCAGAAACTTGTGTCTGTCTGATCCTGGGACTGCTGAAGGGTTCCCAGAGGAACACATAGAGAAGTTTTTCTGACTTAGTTCAAAATTAAGCCCATGATTAACTCCAGCGCAGTCCTGAATAAATCTTTTAGCTTTGGAGAACAAAATTACCAGCAAAAGTTGCTGTTTAACTCTTTGTAAGTGAGAGTTGAACTGAATGAAGCCTTTTTCTCATTTTTAAGAACCACTTATCATTTCTCAGAATTATGCCTTCTCCTCATTGCGTCTTTCCAAACAACATATTTTTATAACAAAAGTATTAGAGATCTAACGAAAAACAATCTAGTTCATTATTTCTCATACTAAGCAGCAATCACAAAGAAAGATGAGAGATGAAAAGCTGGCTTTTTTTAATTATTTTTTAAAAAAGAAACACCTTCAATATTTCACATTCCAAAGTCCTACCTTCATGTACCAAACTCCATGCAGGGACCTGGATTTTCAAACTTGTGCTGCGTGTTTGGCTTATTCACCTTTTTTTTGGGGGTTGGTTTTTGTTTATTTTTTTTTACAATGTTTTAGGCTGACACAAGATTAATTGGGTAAAGTGCTGCAGCTGGTATTACACAGGAGGTCACACTGGATTAGGGTTTTTCATTCTTATCAGGTTGCCAACTTGGTAAGAAGCTGCTGGTGACTTCCTTCACTTCTCAGAATCAAAACACATTATAAGAAGTCTACCTGGCTTGAGTGGACTTGTTCCTAAATTTGCTTTAGTATTAGAATTCTGCAAGGAAAGGGTAATCATAATTGTCTTTCTATAATAACATTCAGTACCTCAGACAAGCCGTAAAATTTTGCCTTCCCTCAAGGTTCATATTAATCAGAGCAGAAAACCTAGACATGTAAATCTAGTGTTTCCTCATAACTTGTGTTTTTCATCCCAAAGCTTCAGGAATAGCTCTGGATAATTGTTTTGTCTAGTCGGTGACTTTGAAATGAGTAACTGTTTTTGGCTCAATGCAGTATCACAGACAAGACTGGGGAGCAGAACATAGGAGTCCCACTTCCCAGGTTTTGTGACAACTAAAGGATCTAGCAGATGATTTCGCAAAAAAAAATTGAGTGATACCAGGCAAAGGTCGCTATTAAAAAAAAAATCTCACCAATCGAAGCTCTGACTGTTGTTATATCATACGTTTCCAAGGAGAAGATGACATCTTCAATTGCCTGAATTCCTTCTTCAGAATTAAATATTACTTCATGATGTTCACTGCCTATATGTGCCGCCACCTGTTTGTGAAAGGTCACAATAATGCATTGCTTTGCAATTGAAACATTTTTTATACATACATTGTGTACAAAAGACACATACACAGAGTGTAAGCACCAGCTCCCTTCTGCCACCATGGGAATGATGTCACATGAGGCCAAGGAAAGGCAATACTGCAGCAGCTCCTCTGACTTGCAGTGGTTCATTGACCAAAGGGAATAGTCTTCCTAACTAGGGTGTTACACAGACCCTCCAGCTGCTTGCTCAAAGCAGAACAGAATCTATAGATATTTCTATCTGTAGATAATCCCTAGATAGTCCAGATGTTCACCCTGAAGACAAAAAGCAGCTCAAAAGCCATGACAGTCTGGATACCTAAAGTGTAACCCAGATACCAAACAAGGCTCTTAACTCAGTAAACTGACAATTAACCTAAGTGTTTAACATATATACAAATGCCATCACATAGGAGATTTACCCTAAAACCCAGAGGCAGAATTGAGACAATTCCAAAGAACTGCCCTTTTGGTAACAATGCAATGGCAATCTGTCAAAAAAAAGTCTTCCAAATGCAAGAGAAAACAGGTTAAAGCTCAATTATCTCTTTTGTGAGATTTAACTAGAGCAGCAAATGTTGTACTAAATGATTTGCTGCAAACTGCTTTATATCAGAGCAATACATGAACACTCAGTATTACTCCTAATACCATACCATGGAGTGAGCACCATTACTTTACACTGTTTAGCATTCAGCAGCTCAGAGGAAACTGAAAGCAAGGTTTACTACACCTTTCTGGCAGCCAGTAAGTCAGGACTGTTTTCCATTCCGATGGCAAAGGTTTGTAATGGGTAACTGATGTTCATTTCTTTCATCAGTTTCAGAAGAACTGCTGCAACCAAGCTGGAATCTAAGCCCCCTGCCAACAAAATAAATTATTTGGTTAGGTGTTTGATCGTGGTTTTGTTTCCCCTTAAGGGCACTGAATTTCATGATTGGGTTTCATTTTTAAGCTGTGTGAATGCAAGGTACTTGTACAAGTGTACATTTACTTTTGCTTAACAAGAGAATCAGGCAACTTCAGTGGAACTTCTTCAGTGACAGTTAGTGCTTTTGGTGCTGGAAGCATCAGTGGAAATCCTTCTTAAGATACACAGAAGGTCTTCTGAAAACATCATACTGCTATAAAACATGCCCCTTTTTCTCAACTCTGCTATAATGTGGTTTATTATCCTTTCAAAACTGCTCTCTATCCTTCTCTTACCTACTCAGCTGGTACCCTACTGACAAACTATGTAATTTTTGTTTACTGCTTGACTAAAATAGAATTAAGTAAAAAGAACAGAACATTTAGCGTAAGGATTCTACTCTTCCCCAATCATTTTTCCAAAGTGTGTTTCACACATTTTGAGTGGAATTCATTTTTTAAACATCACTTCAAAATGAAATGGTTCACTAGTGCCATTCTTTTTTTCCCCTCCTTTCTCAGAGAAGGACACTGAAAAGCTTTGAATACTACTACTAAACAAAAAAAAAAACAAACCAAAACCGAGAGCTGCACAACCTGCCTAGATGTACTTTAGGGCTCCACCTTCTTATTCTCCAGAGTTAGTTCTGCTAATCCTTGGCTAGCTTTTCTTGCTGCTCCCCTTGGAAGCACTAAGGAAAACACAGTTACCTGTTCTCCCACACCTGCCTGCAGTAGTGACAAGCAAGAGGCAAAATCCTCTTCTTTTTGCTTCCTACAGTCTGGATGAGATTTTTCAGCTCAGTGCATTTGCAGCCATTCCCACCCTGATCCCGTCTGTGGGCAAGCTACCTTGTAGATAAACAAAGCAAACCTCCTTCTGTAGAAATCACATGCAGAGTCTGAGAAAAGGAGAGCACAGAAATCAAACTGAGTGTGTAGGATGGGGAAAATAAGGGAAATCAACACCAGAGTTTCCCCTGTGAGGTTGTAGAACTCCCCTTGTGATTGGAAACCAAAGCATTTCTTCAACCACAGTGTTTCTTCTCTGAGCATACTCAAAATTGCAAAGCACTGAGATACTTTGGTATTACACCAGTACAGGCACTTAGTTTGCTACTAATACCTTCTGCATGTGCATCTGAGGAGTTGCTGACTGTCTGCTAATTTGATATCTGAAATCTGGGTTTTGAACAGGCTTTTTACTGAGGGTGGGATCTTTCAACTCTGCAAACTTCGCAATTTCATTTACTTTCCTCCTACTTTTTATACAGTCAGTCCCATGTAACACTGAACCCTGTACCATTGAGCCATCAGATCACAACACTGATTAGCTAAGTCAGTGAGCACCTTCCTGTAACAAAAGCTATCACCTCACCTGCAAAAGAGGGCAGCCAATAACTCTGGTCCCCTACAATTTGGTAAATAAAGGACAGTCTAAGATGGAGGCTAAAGCAAAGAAGGTGACAAGTAAAAACTTCACTTCGTCCTGTCTGAAAAGTGACAAGGCTGCACAGATTGAGGATAGAAAAGTCATGCAGTGATTACATTTTCTTTTTAGACACCAAGTTAAGCATAAATATCATATGTTTGGGTATACTGAGTGATTTTTTCTAATAAGAACATTGAATTTCTTTTCTCTTAGTCAAAAATGGTCGGTATCTCAACCAACCAACATCTCAGCCTGAAGTAAACTCTAAAAGCATAAGACTTTCAAGATATTGGTGAAGTGGAAAACTTTATCACAAACTAGCAAGTTTCCTGCTCTAAAAACCAAATGAAGATCCCTCCGGGTATATCACAGCAGAACAGCCAGTGTACTTCTCTCTCACTAGGAGAGAACGGGCAAAAGAGGGAGAAGATACCAAATCATCGTGATTCTTGCTACTTACCTGAGAGAAGACAACCGATCCTTCTGTGAGCCATCAAACGTTTTCTAACAGCATTTTCAAACAGAACACGGATGTTGCTTTTCACCGTTTCAAGATCAAAGCCTGTCCAGAAAAGAAGAGGAAAAATAAAACTCAAAATCCAAGAAGTGTTACTTAGACTTCTCAGCATTTTAGGAAACAAAGATATTTTCAAAGGAAATTCAGACAAATGAGGGTACGCAAGTTCATCTTGGTACACAACTAACTACAAAAATAATTAAGTCCCTACATTACATAGGTTCTTCGGGTTTGTTTTTTTTTAATGGTAATCTTTAACAATCAATCAGTGCAGATTTTATAATCAAATATTCCAATTTTTTCACTTTTTTTTCCACTGCTGTACTACCTGAAGGCAGGTTTTCCACTGTATCACACACGACATGGAGTGGTTCATCTTTATAGCTGTGAAATTTTACTAATTCCACTGACGCCACCTTGCCAGAGGGTTTTAAATCCAACACTTCATAATGACCCGGGAGGAATGGTTCCACTTTAGGACATAAAGAGGTTGAGTGTTTTAAGTTGATAAGTCCTACAGATAAAAGCGGGGAAAAAGAAAGGTCAGTTTTGACCTAGGATGGTTATGTTACATCTTACTCAACAGCTTCTGTATTATAACAATACACAAAAATATTTTCTCCAGATGCTAAGTTTGGTATTAAAAATTATCATTTTGAGTTGGAGTCTATCCTGGTTAGAGCATAATTCCGCTTCTGACAGGTTGCACATACAGACCTGAGCCATCTCACAGTGAGGCAATTAAACGCAGTCAGGCTAACAAGAGGTTTGTAATAAAACCAAATCACTGAAGTGATTGCTTAATTGACATTAATTTAGCGATTTCATAACTCCTCAGTTCCAGGCTGCTCGCCACCACAGCTAACGAATGCCAAGAATCAAGACTCGTAGCCAAAACACATTCACATTCTTTTTGTGAAAGAGGATATTTTACACCTGCTGGTCACCTGGATGCCCCTTGAGAAGCTCCATAAAAGAGATACTGAATTGCTGTTAGAGAGGGACCAGAAAAATGCAGTGGATGTGTCATCTCAGATGAAAAAAAAAAAAATCATCAGTAAATTAAATATCACTAGAAAATTACCCAATGCTGCAGGAAATTTCATTAGTGTTTTAAAACTCTAGGCTTTTCCAAGTTAGCAGTTCTTGGGGCATTACTTCCCAGTTCACTGTAGAACACCAGGAACAAATTCTAATATAATTTATCATAGTATAAATCTAGCCTAACTCTACAGGCTACATTTAACTCTGAAGTAACATAAAACACCTCAGGCTCAATCCTGCTAGGATTCCAGAACACAAAGAATTATAAAATTAAATAAGCAATTTATTTTAGAGATATTAAGGACAATTAAACATCTTAGAGCTTTACCGTCTGTGGGGTTTATTTTAATGATGTGTAGTTCTTATACTGCTAAACAGAGTTCATTTATTACTGAACTTAGAGCTCACGTTCTCTTTACACTTAAAAGAAAAACCTGACAGAAGTTTGTCTCTGACAACAATACCTAAGACTATTTAGGCACTAAACACAACTGCTTTTACCTTTTGCCTCAGAACAGACACCCAAAAATCCATCATCAGTCAGCACCTTAAAGAGTGGTCTGACTCCATAGGTATCCCTTGCCAGAAACACTTTTCTGTTTGCAGTGTCCAGAAGGATGAACGCAAATACACCATCCAGCATGGATGCTGTTTGTTCTATTCCTCCTCTGTTGTAAAGATGAAGGATAACCTCACCATCCACTAACGTCTGATATTCAAATCCAAACTGCTTCTGCAACTAAGGAGAAATAGAAAGAAAAACATGAATAAGCACTTGAAAACAGTGATTGCTTATTAATGGAAAAAACCAACACCATTCCTGTAATTGTTTAAGAAAAAACCAAATATTTTTATTTTCCTTTTGCAAAGTCACAGTTCAAAAGTTATATTAATGTTTCTGCCAAAGAAGGAAATGATACTTTTGGGTTTGAAATATTATCCAGGATCATCTCTCAGACAATGCAGATTGACTCTGCAGTCTGAAGTAATTCACATTACTAAAAGTTTTCAGGATATATTTCTATCTGAGGATGTCCAACCGCAAACTCATGACTCTGGTCTTCAGAAGCACCACCCTCCCCATGTCCCATAGCAGGGAGCCATTACTTCAAAGAAAAAATTTTTAAAAAAGAAATAAAAGTCAACTCAAAGCAGGAGACGTAATCAACTCAAAAACAGAGATGTCATTTATTGTAGTCTCAGATCACCTGTTGCCACTTTCTGATCAGATAATGACATTTACATAAACTCTGTTTTCCTTAGGCTGTCACTGCAGCTCAGTGTTTTGGTTGTTTTTTTTTTTTACCCACAGAATATTTCCTTCTGCCTAACCTTCTTCCATTCCTCTAACCAACCTTTTCACTCTGCCTGTGCAGATGGAGTGGGGGAGGAAGAAATCAGCTGTTAAAGTTAAGTCAGACCAAATATTCTTCACAGTTTTAAACTAGAGCAAGGTAGATTTAGATTAGACATTAGAAAGAAGTTCTTTATTCTGAGGGTGGTGAGACTGGAACAAGTTGCCCAGAGAAGCTGTGTACACCTAATCCCTGGAAGTGTTTAAAACCATGCTGGATGAGGCTCTGAGCCCCTTGGCATCAGTGGTGACCGTGACAGAATTGCCATCAGCTGGGCTGGGTTTCATACTGCTTTTGTATATATATTCCATTTCATTATTTTCATTAAAGCTGTTCTAGTTTGCTTTTCTAATCGATAAGTCTCTCTCTCTTAGTCCTTTTCTCTTCCTCTGTGGGAAGGGAAAAGGGTTAACAGAGAGCATCTGTTATAGGTCTAGTGGATTGCCCTTAAACTGTGACACTAGTCCACCATGATTTAAACATTTTCCAAATATCTACTAGTTCTGAAATTTTTTTAAAAAAAAATAAAAAAAGAGAATTATGTATGATTCATACAACACTTACCTGTTTGAAATTGTAGATCTCTCCATTGTAACACAGCCACAGATAGGGGAATTTTTTCACCCGGATGGGCTGCATACCGTACAACTGATCAACAACTGCAAGGCGGTGGAAACCAAAACAACAGTTGGTGAAGCCATTGACGTTCTCAAACCGAAAGGCATCGGGACCCCTGTGTGCGATCTTCATGGCACTCAGACATTGGACAGAAAGGCATTCGTCACTCCCAAAGAGGGCCCAGATACCGCACATTCTGAGGCTGTTGATCTAACTCAAAGTGAAGAACCTGTTCAATAATGACATGAACATTATAAGCCACATCTGACACCTGGAAAACACAGATAACACATGTAGACTATGAACAGCTTAAATGTCAAGAGGACTGACAAAGAGATTAGCAGACTTTATAAACAAAAGGCAAAAACCAGTTTCCCCAGAATACGATAAGCAATAATTGGCAAGTAAGAAATCAGACTTAAATTTACCTTTAGGCACACCAAGGCCGTCTACGCTTTTGGGATTTTTTTATAGAGCACAACAAACAGAAAAAAATAATTGCAGGGCATCAGGTACAATCTGTTGAAGCAACATCATCTCAGCAGAAACATTAACAGTCCTTTCAGCAGATAAAGGGGCTCATAAAACAGAGAAAGGCTTTTTACCAAGGCCTGTAGCGACAGGATAAAGGGCAATGGTTTAAAACTGGAGGAGGGTAGGTTTAGATGGTATTTCCCCAAGACTACGAATGGCCCAGAGAAGAAAGGTGTTAAGAGAGCACTGTTGGTGCAGGCTGCTGACCTACAGGCCAAGCCATGGCGGCGGGGACCTCGTGCTCAGTCCCAAGCTCCCATTCGAGCCACCAAGTCTCCAGCTCCAGACACCCTGGGGCTGCCAAAGGCCCTGCACCACCATCGCTCCCCTCACACCTTGCTCTGCCCTCTGGCTTTCCAGGCACCCTGGGGCTGCCAAAGGCCCTGCACCACCATCGCTCCCCTCACACCTTGCTCTGCCCTCTGGCTTTCCAGGCACCCTGGGGCTGCCAAAGGCCCTGCACCACCATCGCTCCCCTCACACCTTGCTCTGCCCTCTGGCTTTCCGCGCTGGGCAGCTCGGCCCCAGCACAGGGAGCTGGGCTTGCCTACCGGCTGCCGGAGCTCCTCTAAGAGCCGATCGCAGGTACCCGGCGCGGGTTCCCCCCGCGCAGACCCGTTACCCCCGCTCAGCGACGCGACCCNCCGTTCCCTCACAAGCCGGGAGCGGTGCAAGGCCGGGTACCGCGGCCCAGCTTCCCTGGAAGGCCGCTCAGCCCGGCTCCGCTCCGGTGCCTTACCCCGTCCTGACCGCAGGCGCAGGAAGAGCCGCGGGCCGGGCCGCGCCGCTGCGGGTGATGAAAAAGGCGGCTCCCGCCGGTAGCGACTCCTCCCCCACCCCCTACTGCTGTTGAAACCCGCCGCGAAGTTTCATCATGTATCTCCCCGCCCCTCTGACCTGCCCAGAGCAGGTCAAGAGCCCACTCGCAGGTCAAGAAATCCGGGATTTGTCCCCTCCTCCAGACCGCTGGGAAGAAAAACCAGCACCGCTGGCATCGATGGGCTCACTGGGATTGCGAAGGCAACGTGTGACCATCGGCAACCTTGTCCCTTTAAATCTGTCCAGAGTTGTACCTTGTGTCGTGCCAAGCGATAAGAGCTCAGGCACCTGCCTTAAAGACGTTTTATTTAGATTTGGAGAGAGAACGCTTGGGAAATGTACACCTTTGGAAGCATTTACCGAGGATTTAGGATTTTGCCGTGCAAAACTTGGTTTGGAATAATAGATGCTATGGGTTAAAAGGGATTTTGATGCCTACCTGAACTTCATTATTGGACAGGTTTGACTCTTTGCTTTTGAGAGCGCTAACATAAATGAAATTCAGCTTTGAAGACCAGAATGTGAAGTGCTAAATATAAACCTTAATTCTCCACCCATACTTCAGGAGAACCATTAGCAGTAATTTGCATGCAGTGCACTTCCCTAGTGAGCTTTAGTGGACTTAGCATAAAACTGCAGCACTGTGCATAAAGTGCTCCAGGTTCTGCAGATCATCAGCAATAAGCATAGGCCATGCATAGAATTTTAAAAAGGACCTTTAAGAAAAGATTTTTTTGATGAGTCTGCTTAGGCTTAAGTTGTCTGGACATTTTAATTTTATGAGCAATTCCTAGTTGATAACTAGATCTCACACAGCGCCTTACTTGTAGTAAGTCACAACCCATTTGGTAAAATGAGACTTTCATGGAGAAACTGAAGCAGGGAGGATGAGAAGCAACTTGCGGGAAGTGGCCCAGTAAGGCTGGGCAAGCACGGCCAGGGAACAGTGATACCTCCTAAGTTCTCATGAACATCTGCATCCTTCAGGCACATGGGGTAACAGCCACATACATATTTACGTACCACTCTTTACTGCCACTTTTAAAACCTGAGGCTAACTGCTGCGTTTTACTATGTCTTGCATGTTTAATCCCCTATTTGAATGGAGTTGATGGTGTTACCTACGGCGCTAATGGCAGAAACACCACACGCAATGTTTTTAAACACTGGCAACGTTCCCCTTTGGTAGTTACAGTAGTGAGGGTAATAACGGATTTGTCCCTGTCCTTTTCTAGCCTTTTCTCTGCTGTTGTCATTACAGTCGCTTTACATTAAGTGTCCTTCTTCAATAGCCAATCTTTTCTTTCAGCAGATCTGCAGACAGGACCAGATGTAATTACACCCCAGTCTCACAGCTCTATTCTTCTCTGTCACATCTTCCCTCTCCTTTCTGCAGACATTTCCATGTGTAATAGTGTCTCCAAAGCATTTTCTTCTCCACTACACTCCTCTGAAGCTGATTTTTCCCTCCATTTTTTTGTTGAGAGGAATTGAAATTGATGCCTGCTGGGTAGAGAGAACAGGTTTGAATGTAAACATGGGGTGCCATGAGTAGCTAAGAGACTTTCAACTTTGTTGTATGATCTCTTCAGTACCTGGAGTAACCATCTGGACTTTCCACTTGGTTGTACCATCTGTTCAGTACCTGGAGTAACCATCTGGCCACAGGCTAAAACTATTTTAAAATGGCTGAAACCCACTGTAAGAAAGTTCCTGATTAATTAATTTAAAAGTACTTGGATTAGTTTTGTTTCTAATCAGCTGCAATGAAAGGCTAAGAGGTTTCTCTGGAGGCAACAGATAAATGAGTAAAGGAGAGGTCAAAGTGAGCAAGTAAATGAGTAAAAGGCAGAACGAGCTGTTGCAGCTGGTGACTGTTACACCGAGCTGGTCCCTGTCAGCTGGACTCTCATCTGAGCATTGCTCACATCTGAAGTCTGTGCTCCTCATTTTTTCCCATTAAAGATGATCACTTTTGTTGCATCCATTGGATGGGGTATCACCAGCATGCCTGGAAGACTGGAAGTGTATGAGTTCTGTGAGATCCATGACATCTGTTTGGAGAGGAGGCGGAACGGAGGGGAAAGTGGAGGTCAGAGGCTGTGACTGAGAGCGCCATACAGTGAAGGTCTGTTGCTTTCACACACTCAGTTACAAGTTCACAGCCTATGGTACTTGAGGCTTTGACAGGGAGTAGCCCTCTGAAGGAATCCCTCATGAGAACACGTTTTGTGATGGTGGCTCTCCCAGCATTCTCTTCCCATCCTTTGCTCTTACTGGAGCTGTGCAAGAAAACAAGATCTGAAGTAGAAAACAATGTCCAGACTCAAATATTAGAAAAGACTTTCCTTTTTTTCTGGCAGCATCACACGTATGCACTCTGCAGTTTCTCGGACAGGACTGAACACCCTTTGTTGATGGTGAAGGTGGCCACCAGCAGATTCACGGGCCAGGTCGTTATGATGGGCAGGACTGTAAAACATCAGAAATCCTGTTGCCGTGCCTCAGCTCAGCCCAGCACCCACCCTTTGCATGGCAGCTGCTAATGAGCAGCTGTGGAACACGTGCATTAGCAACATTTATTTTTTTTCCTTCTCAAATCCTAACATATGTAGTAATGGAGTCATGGGAATAGGCGGCTTCAAGTTTCCACATGCCTCAAACGATCCTTTTCTCAACTCCCAGTGACTGAATGTTCATGATGTAAGCTGGGCAAAGATCACCAAGAATCTTGTATTTTCCAGCTTCATTATTTTCCTTTATGTATTTGCTGCAAAAAACCTTTGCCACACATCATCACAGGCCCAAGCTGAATATCAAGTGGTAAATGGCAAATGCTCTTCCTGGAAGCAGTCCAGTATATTTTCTAAAGAAGGAACTGAACCTGAAAGCAGAAGGTTGTTTCTTGTAATGGAGCTGCACAGAAACATCCTTCCTTGTACCCCAGCGGCACTGGCAGCCCATTATACACTGGGAGAGACCAGTGGTGGGCAGGGTTCAGGAGAAGGTGGAGATCAGTTCCCCTTTGTCTGCTTTTTACCCAGTGGGACTGCACCCCACACCAGTGAGCGTTGAGCTTGCAGCTTTTAAAGAACTTATCAAACTAACAGAGTAGGGTTTTTTTCATATAATTTTGAATATATTTGTTTTCTGTTTTTCCTCTCCATTCTATTCCTTTGGAAGGCCTCTAAAGGACGTGCAGACTATTTGTCTCTTCTCCAGATAAAATCCTTTCTCTCATGGTAGAAAAGCTGTCTCTCCCACTGGGAATTCCTATTGCTATAGTCTCTCTTATTTAATCCTTTTTTTCTTTTCTTTCCGTTTAATTATGTTAAGCTTCAAAACAAATACAACTTACTCTGACCTCTGAGTTAGAGGTCACAGCACTGAAGTGTTAGAAGAAAATCTCTTCTAGAGGCTGGGCATTCAGAACTTCAGCCACACCCTAGGAAGGCACGTCTAGTGCGGCAGCAAGAGAGGACACAAAGTAAGATGATTTGTTATTCCTTGCACAAAAAGACAAAGTATTTTGCTGTAACTGCGGCGTCCTTTTTCTTTAACAGCCCAGTTCTTCCATTATCGCCCGTGTTTCTTAGCACAGACAAGAAAGGGTTGTTGAAAGAGCTGGGCCCAGCATATGGCCCAGCAATGGCTCTATTGTCACTAGGCTCAAGGCCGCAGAGGAAGGAAACCTCCCAGACTTTAACTGAATAGTAGCCTTGGCTAATGAGAAGGAACTCCCCGGAATTTATTCTCTTGGCCTGGGGGCTGGGAAACAAGCTACAAAACCGAAGAACTATGATATATGTTTATTTTAACCACTAGCCGAATCTGAGAGAAAAATGAGTTGTCTGATATTGAGTCTGTAACATCAAGTGGAGTAATTCTCTGGAGTTTTTAGAGCCATCATGGTAGAACTAATTGAAATTCTGGTTCTTTTTCATACAGTAAGATTAGACGTCAGGTGAATTAGCATTTTAACTAACCATTGGGGTCAATGTATCAGAATGAAGTGCAAATTACAGTCTTCAGTTCACTTTTTCATTGTAATTCACCCATTGTGAGATTTCGCCCAGTGCAATAGGTGTTTTAATACAAACAAGAATTTTTTCATGTCAAAGGCAGCTAAATTCTGCTGCAGAAGACTTGCTTAGCTGGTATAAAACTGTAAGAGCTAAATTCCTGCTTGAACATATATAACAGAGACTTACAATACACTGGAATATATTTTTTTCAGGTGGAATAACTGGCCATAATTCTAATAAAGTTCTTTTGACACACATCAGTTGTGCTGCTTTAGTCTTTTAAAGCACTGTATTTAATTTTGCGATTTGTGTCTGGAAGACATCAAAAGTGTCCAGTGAAATGTGCTTAACTGCACATATATGTTCTCCTAAATACGATTAAGAACAATAGAGGAATAAGAATAACAATTATTGAACACTGCATGAGGATGTTGAGGTTTTTTTTTGTTAAAGAAAATTAGGTGGTCTTTGAATGATAAAAGATTGAGAGACTGTTTTAAAACTTGTGACTGCAGCTGCTCTTTCCCATCACTAGGTCGAGCTATTAACTCAAAATGAGAAAGCAACACCCCGCTAGTATTGTCACCAGAAACAGAGGTGTAGAACAGAGCAAAGGTTTCCAGTGAAATAACTAGACCGGCGAATATAACACTTTACAGTGTGGAAAATAAACAACGGCACTATCACATACACTATTTTCTGTAAAAGAAAAAAAAAATTAATAGCAAAATATTTTTTCCTCTTTTCTCACAAAAGTACACACTAAAATAGAGCTCACTTCACAGGATGTATGAGTGTCTTATAAATACTGTTAAGCAGTGTTGAACACTTCAAATAATCACCTTGTATCTTCATTATAGCGACTTTTCTTTTTTTTTTCCTAGGAATTAATTCTGAATTCTGTACAGAATTCTGTTGTTGTTATTGCTGTCATATAAACAGTAAAATGGAATGTCTCTCCTCCCTATTCTTCCCCTGCTAGAAACTCTTAACTTTGTAAAAATAGTTTTGCCTCTTTTCATATAGAGAGAAGAAAAAGGGTTCTAATAAGAAAAAGTGAAGAAAATCAAAAAGAGTAGAAAACCTAAGGAGAAGAAAACCAATTCTAAAGGAACTCAAACCGCAGTATTAATTCAAAACAGTTAAAAGAATGAAACAATTAATGATTGCAAAAGAGGAGTTAGTTCTGCTTTCTAATTCTTACTGAACAATACCTCATCTCTTATCCCAGATGCCAGATAATAATGTATTTCTACTCCTTTAACCGGACAATTTCTAATATTCTAACATTTTTATTAAGCTCTTTGTTGTTGTGTTGTTTTTTTTCTCCAAAGAAAATAAACATGAGCCAAGTAAAATCTTATATCAACTCTCACAGAGATACAATTATACAGGAATGATACTTCACAGCATCCTGACTTTGAATCTTATTTGAGCTGACAACAACTCCTTGAACTTCTTTGCTTTTGCCAGGAACAGCTACGAGATCGGCAAACAAGAGAATGTATCTGCAAGTGTTAGCTACTCCTCAGCCTGTTCTGAAATGCATCTCCTTGTTAGAGATTGCATTATTAGAGAATTTATTATTTTCCTATTATTGTAGCATTTGATAGAGAAAATATTTGCACTCGTCCTGGCTGACTTTTAAGGTGCACACATACGTACAACAGACGGAAATACACTTATCTCTGCAGAAATATATCAGTAACAAGAATAAGAGAGATGTAGTTTTAAGTGCTTAAGTAGGTTTTTCTATAAATAAATCAAGACCAGAAAGTACATTGGAGTACAGGAGGCTAATTATTAGTACGCTGTGATTTATGTCCATGCCGAGTAGCATTCCTTGAGGAAAATCTCTGGGCAAGGTTTACAGAGTAACACTGCCAAGAACTATTTCTAAAGAGCAATATGGACAAACCTGAGGTTTCTGTCCATCCACAGCCCAGCCCTCCAAAGGAATCCCAGCAGACTCCCACCACCTCCCGCAGTGCTGAAAATGAGCGTCATTTTCGCAGTTTTGTCCTATGGAAATCTCCTTCTGGTGGGCTGCAACGCAGTTCTCAACTTGCTTTGAACTGAATAATTGTGAAATAATAATGTCAAAGAATGGTCCCTAGCATTGTTTTATCCATAGGAATAGGGATGTAGTCCAAAGCATTCCAAAGCGGGCTTTGTAAGCAGGAGAGAAACATTGTGAAAGGCACTTCTCTTGCAGAATTTCCAGAATGGTAACTTATTACAATTTGTCTGATACTTCCAATCAAAATACAAAGACATTGAATAGTATTTGATTTTGATAATGAAAAAAAAACAAACCCAACCTTTACTTCAAACTTTTTTAAAGCGTTCTTTAAAATTTCACATTTTTTAGCAAGATCTGGTTTTTAATTCCTCCTTCTGCCACTCCAGATGTATACTAATTGATAACTTCACAATGACCTATTTTACATCAATTATTCATCGCAATCAGATCTGGGTAAGGCAAATAGCAGCGCAGAGACCGTACATTGTTTAAATACAGGACTTCCAGCTTCGCAGATAAGGAATGTGTATTATTCCGTGGCAATTCCACTATTGTTTCTGCGAGAAAAAGAGTGAGTAGAGTTCCGTATCATAACAGGATGTCAGACTTTCAGCCAACAGGTGTTCTTACGGGTCAAAGGAAGGTGGAGTAACACAGAGAACCCTCTTATTTCTTTATTATATCATAATCTGCTGTCGTCTCATGCAATAATCAAATTTCAGTAAATCAGGCAAACTAGTTTTTCAACTCCATAGGTGGTTCTGACTGTCCCAGGACACCACAGCACCAAATTGGTGTATCCAAGTGAACAGAGAACACAAAAGTAGCTTTCATTCAAAATACATGGAAGTTAAGATACATCTTGCCAATGACCCATAAAACTAATGGCATGAACAGAGTCCACGTGAAGACACTTTCTAATGGAATCAAAAAAAGTTATCCAGGGAAGTACGTAGAATATGATCTGGTAAAGCTGGTTCTTTGCCAGCCATCAGCACGTAGAAAGCTGCTTCCAGAAGGAAATCACAGATTTCACTGCAGATATTTATTAGCTATCTAATGAAATATTGAAATGCTATGCACGTGGACAATGACTTGCCAAGTCACACTGCTTCACAACAGCTGTAGCTTTTTGCCTTCAACCTTCACAGTGTGTCAGCTTCCTTGTTTAGAAACCTGTATCCTCAGACTCCTGCACATGGAAATGAAGAGAGTTGAGAGCAGCACCTGATCTGGGAGCGGGATTTTATGGTAGGTACATACTCTGGAATGCTCTCCAGAGCATTTAGGGCTGAAGCTGCCCAGCCAAGTAGCTCATGAAGACCTACCTAGTGATGAGCAAAGGGATTAAGGGCCTGCTTTGCCCTGCACCTTTTGGAAGCGTGGGAGAAACAGTCTTTATGTTGAGTATGGCTAGTCCTCCTAGGCAGAGAAAAATCGCTTTCTTTTGTATATACTGACATGAAGACCAAAGTGATTTATTTCCTTTTATATTAAAATCCTGCAAATTTAATTTCCCTCTCATTTGTTCCCAGCCACACATGCAGAAGGTAAGTGGTTTGAATCTCACTGCCGTATTACCAGATATCTTTAAGGTCCCTTCCAACTCAAGTCATTCTATGATTCTACAATTATCATGATGCCTAGAGAAGCTGTGGATGTCTCATCCCTGGAAATGTTTAAGCCTAGGCTGGATGAGGCCCTGAGGAACCTGATCTAGTGGGAGGTGTCCCTGCCCATGGCAGGGGGTTGGAACTAGATGATCTTGATGGTGTCTTCTAATTCAAGCCATTCTCTAGTCCTTGTGGTGCAAACTCCTTTCGGTATCTACCAGACAGGGGGAGAGAGAGGGTTTCAATAGAGAAGCAATGATTGACGTTTGTTAAATGACAGGACATTCCACCTTCTCCCTCTTTGAAGTTTTCCTTTCAGACAAAGGGGAAAATGGCTCAATGAACACATCAGTACAAAAAAAGTGTAGTACTTCATGCATATATATATATATATACACATATACAGGTATGTTATATGGGCCATAGTTCTCAACAGTTGAGCTCTTGGGATGCGAGACCAGGCTTTAGAGTTTGCCAGGCAAAAGGAAGCCCTCCGTTCAACTCAATCATACTGCAATATGAGACATTTTGAAAACTTGGATCTGTTTCAGGATTTTAAGGCACCCCCTGAACACCAGTGGACAGACCTCCCGTCAAAATTTAATTGGGGGAGAAGGGAAATGGGAAGACAGACAGCTCTATTTTTTCAGCAATCTTTGCAATTTTCATTGTCTTTTACTGTTTGTAGTTAAATTTCTTAATGCCAAACACTCAAACTTCTCCCTACAACAAGTGTGCTAACCTCACTTTTGCCCTTTTTTCTACGATGAAACTAGCTCAAGGAGATACCATTCACCAAGTTGCTTGTCATTTTTATTTTAAGGGTGCAGCAAACCATGGGATGAGACAGGAATGAGAAACTATGACCTGGAGCCATGTGG
Source organism: Baryphthengus martii (assembly GCA_013396935.1). NCBI lineage: Eukaryota > Metazoa > Chordata > Aves > Coraciiformes > Momotidae > Baryphthengus > Baryphthengus martii. Next base: position 21,603 of record VWZK01010050.1, on the reverse strand, counting down.
AACATGGGAGCTTCTTAAACCAGTACAAAAGCCAGCACCTCCTGTACGACCGACTGTCCAGAGAAAAAGAACTAAAAATAGAGGACGAAGGGGCACATCCCCAAGGGATTGTTTTGGAGAGAGAGAAGGCAGAGAGCAAACACACAGATTTTTAGCCATGAAGAGGCAATACTATGGTTTGGAATGAACCCCTGGAGAGGCTGGAGGAAAGACAGAGAACCATGGGGAGGGAGGAGATGGGGTGAGATGTCAATAGCAGTCTGTGCAGCGACCTCCATTTACAGAAACACCACTGGCCCTCGGTATGGACTACTTTTTGTTTGCATATACCTGCACCCTAAGCCGTTTATTTCAAAAATAAAATTTAAAAGAAGTAAAACCTCTACCTATTAACTACAGAGCTCCAATAACTACCTGCTATATGCAAAATGCTATCCTTCGGTTACATTGCAATGTAAACCATCTTTTAAATCTATAATCCCTCTTCATATTTAATAGATTTTTTTTTTTCACCTAAGGAGAGAAAAACGTCACAGCCGTTAAAAAGGTAGGCAGCATTAGCACAGGGAGATAAGGAACGATTTCCGAGGGTTCGGTTACCTAGCAACGTTGCCTTGCAGTTGCCTAATGGTATTTGGGAAGTGCAGAGGCTTCAGAGCGGCTGAAGTGAAGGGAATGAGGGGCTGGAAAGCAGAGGAGCTCCGCAGCCCGGCCTGAGCACGAGGCGCAGCTGCTTCCAGGCAAGACCAGGCAGACAAGAGCAAGGTAACGCCATAGAAGGGTAGAGGGACAGCCCGAGCTGAGGCATTTCTTTCCTAAACGTGCCTGAAGAGGCAGAAAAAGAGGCAGCACGGCTAAAATACCTCACACCACTTCCAAACCGCTAAATGGTCAAGGGGAGGTAACGCGCTTCCCGCTCNGAGGCTGCGGGAACAGCAGGTGCCTGGCAGCCCGCAGAGGGGGCTCCTCGGCAGGCGGCCGGTCCCTCAGGACGCTAGAGGAGGGAGCGGGATACTCTGTGGAGGGGGAATTTATGGCTCGCTGCTCCCCACCCCTCTGGCTACTGCTCCCGGTGAGGGGCACTTCCTGGATTGACGTCGCAGTTGCCTTGAGTAGAGCTGAGTAGAGGTCTAGAAAGCCACGCTTTGGACGCGGTAGCTTGTTGCTGAAGGAGGGTGTCAGCTTTTGGAATGAGGAAGGACGCTACTTATCTCTGTCTTCCTTCTCACTTCTTCTGTGGATTGTTACACAGCTTCTTTCAGCGCTGTTGTTGGCCACCGCTACCAAAGTACCTTGCTTTTGTTGTCTGTGCTTTTTGGATAGAACAGCCAGAAGTTTTTGATGGAAAAGGTTCCTCTCCAAAGGAATGCTTACAATATTATTTTTTAAAAACCAAAACAAAATATTTTTGAAAGCGAAAAATAGGATCTGTGCTTAGTTGGTAGGAAACTGCAGCCATTCAGAGTAATCCTTGATGCAGGCAATGTGAGCAAACTGTTTACGTATAGGTTCATTTTAGAAGCATATAAATACGTAGATATACAGCATCTAGAAATAACGGGACTTAGTGAGCAGAAGACTTTTCCTGGGCATTGCACAAGTAACCACATTTTCTACATTTTGTCTTTTTAAAGTTGTTCTGATGTGCTGCTTGACTGTTAAGGACGTGGTAGTAGAGATAAATTTTGTTGCTAATGATGCAGCTCTCAAGGGACATTTAGATTCTGTTTTGTCCTGAGCCCTCACATCAAGAGGGATGCAAGAGTGAGCCAGCGGTGTGTCTAGGCTGTCCATATTTCTTATAGCTAATTTATCAAATATTAAAGTGATTATGGAGTGATACTGGGAAAAAAAATGCACAAAAAATATCTATATGTTTCAAAAGTCCAGCTTTGGGGTCTTTTTTTGTTGAATGTGTTTGTTTTGGCTTTGGAAGGTGACTGTAACCCTTTGTTGGAACAGCTTGCAGAGTGAGAATAGTGTTTTAGATGGATATGTTGAAAAGCTCATGACCAGGAACACCCAGAGCGGGGGCAGGGACCCCGTTAGTCTCTTCAGAGGAAGCAGCTCCCAGCTCTGTCACTGGAGGAGTATCATTGCCCAGGTGTGACACACATCAGGATAATCCTTACGGGATTGAGCCGTGAACTACCTACAGAATATGGGACATAGGATGAGGTACAGGAGAAGAACGTCTCGTGACTCTACGAATCTTGTTACGGGATGCTTAGGGCTGGGACTCAAGGAAGGGAACAAGATGGTTTGAGGAGGGAAGTATGGGAAAACAGAAGCATAAGGAGATAGAGGGCCTGGTCAGTTGTAAAGGAATGGCTGGTCTACTGACCATGCTTGGCCATGACCATGTTTGGCCATGCCCTGTGCCAAATCACCCACAGCCTAGCCTCTTTTCTCATGAAGCTTCATTTCTAACTGTTTTTCAGGATGAGAGGCCTCTGTACTATGTTCCTTTGTGCATACTGAGATCTAAATGGCGTAGTACTATCGTTATAGGGACTTTTGTGTCTGGTCTGTGAGAGACTGGAGTACCTGGGAATTATTTTGAAGTCTCAGCTTTGTGTCTGTCTCTGAGCGAGGGCCGCTGGTCTAAGGGGTGCTTACTGAGTGAACTGAATGTCTGAGGCTCTTTGCTTGTCACCGGCTGGACCTGAGGACATGGAATTGCAGCAGCCTTGTCTCCTTGGGGCTGCCAGGTTTAAAATGACTTTCTCAGTAAGTTTGAAGATGCAGAAATCATTGGCTCTCAAAACTCAAATTTTGAACCAAATCTGCAATGTCTGTTCTGATAGAACTGTAAACATTCGCTGGTCTGGTTAATGTGAATAGTTACCTACAGGAATATCTAAATGGATGGATTTGTTGAAGCCTCCAGGCTAGAGCAGTGGAGCAGAATTTAAATTTAAGCTTGGGCTTTTGTTGTAGGTGTTTTTTTGAATAGTGTCACTTTTTTTAACTGAAAGAAGTGAAGATTTAAAGAGGAATAAAAATGGGTATCTTTTAGTGTCCTGATTGGTTTTGCATTTACTTTTTCCCTCTCCATGTCATAGAATCATAACATCACTGCACGCTTTGGGACCTGAAAGATCGCCTAGTCCAGCTCCCTGCCATGAGCAGGGGCATCTTCTACGACACCAGATTGCTCAAAGCCTCACCCAGTGTGACTTTGAACACTTAAATGTTTTGCACGTCTTGCCCAGAATAAAGCCCTTCATAGAAAAGAATTTCAACAAGGAGTCTGGGTGTGGATGGTTATTGTAAGAACTGACCTTTTAGACAATTTCTGGTTCTAGTCTAATGCTGTAGCCTTCACTTAGTTTTGCTGGCAAGTTAAAAGACTCAACTTACATCAAATATCAAGATAATATAAAAAAAACCCCACGTTTTCTGTCCTTTTTACCGATGGGGTTTGTAAACATAGGGATACACACACCTGTATCTAGAGATCCAGTCTGTTGATATAAAATTGATAGGACAAGGAGCAGATTATTTTCGATTGAAAAGTGTAACTGGAGGCATTTTATATCAAATACGAAGTACAGCTTCAGCATCTGTCCCTACCTGCTCCCAGAAACTCTGTTCCTCCTTGTGGAATACTGCCAAACCAACTTCTTATTTCCAAATGTGATGAGTGCACTTTAACATTTCCAATACACTTTTTCTTCCCCCCCCCCAAGAATCCAATTTAAATAATTCTATAGTTTAATAAGCAACAGTTATTTTCAAGTGATTTATTTTTTTATTTTTTTATTTTTACTCTCCAAGGAAGATTAATTTTAGCAACTGTTAGAGCAGATCACTGAAATTGTGTGGCAAAGAGACACCTCATATTGGGAAGTGGAACAATCGAGACTTTTCCTTCTAGAAAGTGCTGTAGCTGCACTGTGTGCATGCCTGGATTTTTACTTCTTTTCCCTCCTTTTAACATGGTAAAGGCAGGCATTGTTTTATTCTGGCCCTTTCCCTTTGTGTATTGGAAATTTTGTGGCGACTTTGTGGTGATAGATGGGCAAAGTGAAAACAATAAAAAAAACCCCTCTACTGCAGTGGATATAATAATAATTCTACTTTTCAGTGTCACAGGCTGCTTGTGCCTATAGGCTTTTCCTTAAATGTATGTTTGTTTTGTAAGGCACCTGATCTAAGTCCTCATGGGTTTTTCCAGTAGACTCTGGGCAGCCAATGAGAGAATTGGGTGCAGATTAAATGAGTTGGTTCGGAGGCTGCGGCTCTTTTCTGATCGAAGGGTTTTTATTGATGCTCTGTACATTCCATAATTTTCTTTTTTTGGCTCTGTAATGAGCTAAGTTGGGTTCTGCCCATTGGCGTTAAGAAGGATCCTAATGGTGGGAACATCATCAACTTGTTTGTAAGGCCCTGGCTCGAATCCAGTATAACAGTCCATGTTTTTGTAGCTCTCTAGAAAAATATCTTAGCCCTTTGCAAATATGAAAAGGCCTCAGGCCTCAATAGCCTGAAATTGGTTTGCAGCTGTTTTATATATAAAAAGTCACACTTGTTTTGGATGTATAAGGCTCACTTTACGCAGATTTTGTTTAATTTTATAAAAATAATTAGCCAACACCTTTAGTTTTGGAGGAGCAAGGGTGTGACTGAAGTGAAGGGATTTTTTTATTACTGGACTGCAAGGTTTTTCATGTGTAGAAGAAGACTCGAGGCTGATAGATTTTCTTCTCTTCTTCCAAATGCCTTTTGTAAATTGGGAGTGTCTGTCTGAAAATTCAGATGTTGTCTTACTCTTTCTTTCTGAAAATTTATCCTTAGTACTTCTTAAAAGTGGAAGTAAAACTGCCCTACTTTAAGAGTAGATTTGTTTTTATTACTTTTCAAAATCTGCTTGTTTGACATCTGTTAAAGAATTCCTGTAATATATTTACTCCTGGAGTTTAAATACATTTCGTGACCATATATTGTGTCTTGATGGTAGGTTGCTGTTGATCAGCATCCTTTAGCTTTATGTAAAACTTGGGTATTACATTTTAAAGCACAGATTTATTGGGGTGAAGAGATTGAAGAAGTGAATATATATTACGATTTTAAAATTAAGATATTGCACTTCAAATGTATATATTCTTGTTTAAGTATTATATAAATATAATGATTTTTTTTGTATATACAGTCATTATTGTGATTTATGACCGGCCTTTATAAAGAGTATATGATAGGCCTCTTGCACTAAATTTATCAATGATTGCATGATTTTAGATGATTATTTGCATTGCTCTTGTACTTCTGCTTCCATGCAAGCTCAGGGGAGCTGAATCTGAGCTAGAACTGAGAACCTCTACTTCCAGAAATGTCATCCTCGATTTCTTCCTGCAGTTTTAAATTCGATTTCTGTGTTAAGCAGCTTGAAGCTCAATCTATTTTTCATTTCTTTTTGACAGTGTATTACCTTCAGGAGATGGCCTCTTCGAAGTCTTTGATGAATCTTCTAACCTTCACTTTTGGGTCAGCAATAGGATTTTTTGTGTGCTATCTTCTCTTTAGCCTTATCCTAGAAGAACAGGTTAAGATCAAGCCTCACATCCTTCACAATGATCCACATGGTCAACACTCGGCAGACACCGATAACAGTCAGCTGCAAGGACAAATGAATTTCAATGCAGACTCTGGACAGCATAAAGGTATTTTGTTACACCTGACTACTTCCATAACACACCCCCTTTCATGCCCTGCAAAATGTTGCTTTCGTCACTGCTGAGAATTTGTATGAATCCTTTTCTTTCACTTCTCCTGTGCTCTGGTTACATCTAAATAATATGTTTTGCGTTTTTTTGTTTTTTTTTTTTCCCCTGTAGAGCCCAACTAGTTGTCCAACACCTGTATCCAGTCTTGCTTGGAGCAGAAACTTTGCTAATGATTTATTGACATCAGATGGTGATTTTGCTAAGCAGATAGTTTTGCTTGTGTTGCAGATGTGGCTGAATTGTTTTTTAGGTTTGAGAAGCTGGTTTTGGACCACTTCTAACTTTTGATCTAGCTTCTTAGATACAGAAAAAAAAATAAATAAAATCACTTTCTTGACATGATTAGTAATTGTAGTGGGAGGGTAGAGGGGGTGACTGTGGGCATTGTTTGCCAAGCTGATTATGTAGCAGTCCAAACACATACTGCTGTTTGCAGTCAAAAATGGAGAAATTCTCTTGTACTCTTTTTTTTTTTTTCCCTCAAAGAATGTAGACCCTTCTACATTTCAGATGTACTTTTACCTTTGACACATCTCATTAAATGAGTTCATTCTAAATCCTAATTACAGATCATGTCCAAAGTGGGACAGTTTGAATGAGGAAAAAAAAGCACTACAATGCAGTTGCTAGAGAAGGTATTAATAAGTAATTTACTGTTTAAACATACTTAAACTGCAGACTCTGTCAGAGGAGCTTGTGAGTGTTTCACAGGTAATTGTAGAACATTGTTGCAGAGAAATCTGATCTGTCCTTGCAGAAAGTGTAAGCAGGAATATTTTAGGACCAGTTATGCAGATCTCGGTCTCCTTGGAATATTGTTTTACATGAGTTAAAATTGCTCTATATGCATCAAGTGAAAATGTTTCTTTGAGGGAAGTGAATGCTTTGGCAGCTTGGAAAACATTCTGTTATGCACCTCAGATAATTGTGTCTATTTTGGTGGATTGTCTGCAAATAAAAACATTTTAGCACAATGCTCATACGAGTTTCATAGTATCTTTTTTGTTTTAATCTGATATTTTTTTTTACAAATAAGATTTAACTTGATTTTAACTTGATTTTTTTTTCTCTTTCTGGCTTGCCATCTGCTTTTTTCTTTCAAAAATATCTTACTGTTTTAGAAATATTTATTATGTTTTGTTTGTTAATGTGAATATACATAGAAGAGCTTAGTAGCTTTTTGACCTTTCTGTGTTGTAATCATTAAGCTGTGTTCATTGTGTGTGGCAAAAGTAGTCAGCTTTTTAATTTTCATTAGTCCTCCAACATCATGAACAGATACCCATTTTGATACAGCTCTCTTCTATCCCATGAAGTAGCTTTAAGAATTTCAGTTTCTTGGGTTTGGGAGTCTTGTTTGTTTTCTTCCTGAATTTAACATTAACTTCATTAACTGGTACATTTGGAAGCAAACACCTCTTCTCTGTCTGCAGGTCTTTTCTGATCTAGAAGCAGAACCGGGGGAGGTTGCTTGCTGTTTTGTGGTCAAGTCTAACATAGTTTTGGAACTTTCCTCTTTTTTCAGATGAGAATAAAAATATTGCAGAGGGACTGTACCAGAAGGTGAAAATACTATGTTGGGTTATGACTGGACCTCAAAATCTAGAAAAGAAAGCCAAGCACGTTAAGGCCACTTGGGCTCAGCGTTGTAATAAGATACTTTTTATGAGCTCTGAGGAAAATAAAGACTTCCCAGCTGTGGGCCTAGAAACCAAAGAAGGCAGAGACCAACTGTACTGGAAGACTATTAAAGCTTTTCAATATGTCTATGAGCATTATTTTGATGATGCTGATTGGTTCATGAAAGCAGATGATGATACATACGTCATATTGGACAATTTGAGATGGCTTCTTTCAAAATACAGTCCTGAACAGCCAATATACTTTGGAAGAAGGTTTAAGCCTTATGTGAAACAGGGCTACATGAGTGGAGGAGCGGGATATGTTCTGAGCAAAGAAGCTCTGAAGAGATTTGTTGCTGCATTTAAAACGAAGAAATGCTCGCACAGTTCCTCCATTGAAGACCTCGCACTAGGAAAATGCATGGAGATCATTAATGTGGAAGCAGGAGATTCTAGGGATACAAGTGGGAGAGAAACCTTTCATCCCTTCGTTCCAGAACATCACTTAATCAGAGGATACTTACCAAAAACATTCTGGTACTGGAATTATAATTATTATCCTGCTGTAGAGGTAAGTCCTTAGGAGCCTGGTGCCCTTTTATGAAGTAGCTGTTATGAAGCGTATGAATGAGCAGTTTAATAGCACATCAGTGTATTTTAGAAAAGAAGACTTATTTTTTTTTTGTGATATCCTGTGAGATACACCTGTGCGTCGATGTATTAAATAAACCAATCAACTTAAGAAGCCAAGAACTTAACGCTCCAGGAGAGCTAGAGAATCTGAAATTATTTTTGCTGTTTTGCTCGCTTCTGTGGACAGCAAAAAATGAGGAAACCCTTTTGACATTGTTTGTCCAGTGTCACCGCTACTGCCTTCCTTGCGAAGTTGTCGATTCTGCTTTGTGCCCTTGTTTCCTGACACAGTGTCCCTAACTTCTCCAGCCAGCCAACTACCAGTGTGCAGTGAGCCTCAAGACCAGCGTGGTTTATTCCAAGCTGGCTGTGCTGGGGCAAACAGCACAGCTTAGTTACCTTAAAGCCTCCTGAAAGGGAAGGTGGCACTGATACACCTCTGTCTTCTACCCTACAACAAACTTTGCATAAACCCTCTGGAACCAGAACGGATTTAGAGACTCGCTCGTGGCTGTAGTTGGTTAACAGTGGTTGTAGTTAGTTGGTTAACAGTGGTTGTAGTTAGTTGGTTAACAGTGGTTGTAGTTAGTTGGTTAACGTCTAAGAGATTATCCAGTTAAAGGAGGGGCTGGTAGGTGATGGTGTATGTGGCTGCCCTGCCTGCTACTCTTTTTCCCTTCAAATGAAGATGTGCTGCAGTGTCCTTACCACTCTGGTAACTGTGTGCAGAGTTCCCTGGATTGAGCGCTGGAATCTGCCCTGATAGCATTTTTTTTTTTATTTGAAAGTTGTTAAAATACACGTTGGAAGTGAATTCCATTGAAAAGATTGCAGAAGAATGAGCATTGCCTAGAAGTGAAATAAAAGCATGACCCAAAGAAAGAAATATTAGATTTCCTTGTGTGGTTGTATTGGACTCTTGTCTCCCTCCTGTAGTAGAGGCAAACATGGGAGTGGGCAAAGCTAATTATTTTTAATTCTTTTGTTGTAGCAATAAAAATAGCCTGTAGAAGCAGAAACATTCTTACTGCAAGAACTTCATTTTGTTCTTTGTGTTCAACATCTGCAATCTCCAGTTTAAAGAAAACAAAAAAAAGAGGCGGGGGGAGGCGGGAAGGAGGAACCAGGACACTACTTGAAATTAAAGTGACCTAGAGGTATTCTGCATTGTAAATTTTAACAATCGTATAATCTGTGATGTGGGTTTGTTTTCAGGATTATAATCTCACTTTTAAAGGTGGTATTTTTCAGCAAGCTTTGCTGCTGTGCTTTGTGCATAAGTGCTCAAAATCAAGGACAGGATGTGGGATGTTTTACACAGTAAAGCTGGGAGAGGAAAAAAAAGTCTAGTTTTCAGTAGATTCTTTTCATTGTAAAGACTTTTGTCTGGTATCAAAAACAAGCTATAGTGATTATATTATATAAGTATTGAAAGAATAATAATTATATAGCAATTGTTTTCTTCAGTGTCTTTTAAATATTTAATCTTCGTTCCAGTTAGAGTTATTATTAGCTGGAATATTAGCTGCTCTGCAATCAGATCTGTTGGAAAAAAAAACAACACAAAACTATCTTCCAGAAAAGTGTTCTCAGAGCTGAATTTGAACTAGAAAATACAAGTTGTAACAAAGGTGTTAACAATGATCTTAATAATGCATAATAATGTCAATGAAATTAATACAACTTTCTATTTATTTTTAAAGTTTAACAAATAATTTTGGAACTATTTGTAGGAAGCTAGATACTGGCAATTTTGCCAAATATGTGAACACAGACATAGGTGCCGCTTCTGGGTTTTGTTTAAACAAAAAACACACAAAAAAAAAGTAGTATGGAAAAGCAAAATTAGTGAGGGCAACTAATTTTTTTTTTTGCTGGCTTGATTACAGAAGCAAAAGACTTTGTCCAGCCTTATTTTGGAAGGGTGCTTTGGTAGATGTATTTGATACATTAAAAAAAATTCAAAAAAATAACGTTAGGCAAGCAAAATGTATCACTGGCAATAGTGACTTCCTTATCTTCAAGTATGTGTTCAAATTCTTCCTGGATCTTTGCAATTTTGCCTGATTATTTTGACTTGTTTTGTATTTTAGGGTCCCGGATGCTGCTCGGATCTCGCAGTTTCATTCCACTATGTTGATTCTGTGACTATGTATCATTTGGAATATTTGATTTATCATCTCCGCCCATATGGGTATTTGTATCGGTACAATCCTGATTTGGCAAAGAATCCAGAAGAGCAGAACAAAAATGAAGCCCTGGAAGATAATCAAAAGCTCAAGGAAAAAATTGCTGAGAATTAATTGAGAGTTTGATGAAAACAAAAGGAAGCCAGTACAAGGATTAACAGTCTCCTCAAACTCCTGTGTGAAGCTTGTGGACTGAAACGACTCCTGGAGATTCCTATTTCACAAATCACATTGACAGTTTTTCCTGTCACTGTCTATGTACAACAGCCTGGCTCGGACTATTTGGGATGGTGTGACCTCGCAGCCCCGCTCATCAAGATCTGCGCCCTTAAAGCTGTGAAGCAGGAGGTTGTTCTGCTACACTAATTTCTGCAAGGATTTGTCTAAAAACCGGTGAATGGGTTCAAAGTTAATCATACAGTATTTCTGTTCCTTTTTCTGTTCTCTGTTTCCTCCCAGATGTTCTGTTAGGTCAGTTCTAACATTAGAAAGTCAACGCTGCACGATCAAATCCTTCATGATGGCTTTGTCTAGTATTCTCAGTATCTTTAAAGTCACCTTGTGTAACTTGTCCTATAAGGAAGAGAAGAGTGAATATATTCAGAGTATCAAATCAGCTTTCCCTTAACAACAGAGAAGTTATTATGAATAGGCAGAGATCCACCCACAAGAAGTGGAATTCCCTGCTACGAATTATGTTAAAAAAATTTGAGGCTCTTGTACAATTGTATAAAATGGGATCACCGGTGGTTTAGGGAGAAAGAATAGTATCCTAGCAAAGTTACAATGGCATTATAATAACTTGGTTTCAGCCAGTATAACAACTAGTTTGTTTCTGTTTAATTTGCACATCACTATACTTGGAGATTGTGGTGTTACTTAATTCATTACAATTTTACAGACACGAACAAGTCCTGTTTTAAAACTGTAGCAAAGCTGATTTGACTGCTTCCCTCCACATCTAGCTGAAGTATTTAACTTCACTTTCCTGAAGGGTTTTTTTTTTTCCTCCTCCATTTAAAAAAATTTCTTCTGAATCTGCTTCTTGTTACCTTTTTCAGAGCAAAGTGTTAACTGATCCTTGTTTCACTCTTTTTGAAGCTGAAGCACATGATTATTCAGGTCAGGCAGCCTGAATGCAGGAATCTTTCAAAAAGTGCATTAACTTTCTCCACTACTCTGAGTATTTCTGCCTCTTAACTGAAGATAGTTTCTTGGTATGGGACAGAATAGGTGTTTTAATTAATTTTTTTGGAGGCCAAGCCTATGTTTTATATAGCTAATGTAAAACTTTCTGGTTTCAGATTGAGTGAATAGCAGTATGGGGGATGGAGTTAAGCTTGACATGTAGTGTGTCTTTATTCTGCACCTGAACAAAAGTTTCTTCATCTTTTATCACTTTTCACCTTCATCATATTGATGAATTTGGACATAACCTAATTACCTCCAGTCATTGTTCTGGAAAGGGCACATACTGGTAGCAGACAGCCTTATTTGCTACTGCTGTCCTTCAGGATGCTCCTGGAAGATGATGTTACCATAAAGTACTGGAATTTTTTTTTCCAAAGATAGTTCTTGTACAGATTTGAGTTCTGTCTATTGTCCAACAGGAAAGAGTCGTGACTTTTTTTGTGAGCATTGCTCTGCAGCATGATGGCAATTCTTGAAATAACTCGTGGAGTTGAACTGTTACATACATCTCTGCCTCAATATAGGCTGAGTTCATATATCAAGTATAAGTTAAAAATTAGTTCCTGCAGAGTTACATCTGCTGGTCTTTCATGAGCAAGACTGCCTCTGAAGTGCTGAAAGGGACATGAGATTTCTTTTATGATAATTGACTTAAGTAGAAAATTATAACTGCATTTGTTTAAAAAAAAAAAAAAAAAAAGGAAAACGTCTCCAGTTCACTCTAATCAGAAGGATGCTTGTCTGGAGGGGAACGGATGGTACCGTGCTGAGAGGGGCTTCCTTCTGTGAGCTAAATGTTTATCCCATGTGCAGCACAAACCAACAATATTGTGAAATCCATATGGTCCTGATAACTCAAATGGCCTTGTTCAAACAAACAATTAAAATTTTCTGGAATACTTCAGGAAATTGTAAAATGAAATCGATTCCAACTTAATCTTTTTGTAACTTCAGCTCATGTAGAAGATCTAGTGAAGTACTGTACTGCTCCTTTATTACTGCTTTTTCATCTGTGGGCATTTAAAGATTATTTTTAATTTTTTTACCACAACAGGCAGAACTCATCTTGCACATTTTCTGTTTGCCATGTGGTGCCCTGTGAGAGAACATCATTTCCTCTTCATGTTCCTTGCTGTTACAACTATCCTGTCTTTAGGTTTCCCAGTTTGTCATGCATAAGTCTCAGGTGGACAAGAGGAAGCAGACAGTGAGATGTTCGAGCTCCACACAGATTAGTTGCTGAGGTGGCAGCTCAAACCAGTTGAGCTGAGCTCACGGGGAAGCCTTTCCTCAGCAGCAGTTCTCCTCCTCGTCTGCTGCCCAACTGGGGCGTGTGGGTTTAGAGCAAAACATGTGTGACTTCAGAGGGAATGGAGAAATAAAGGAACAAATTCCGTTTCTTGAGGGAATAAGGCTAAGAACATAACTACGTTATGATAATCCAGAGAAATGAGTAGCTTTTTCTTCAAATATCCATTCTTGCTTTGTTTTAAAGTGTCCTTTTTCTTAAGTCTCTGAATCTGTGTCCTTTGCCTTTCAAACAGCACTGCAAAGAATTTTTCTTTCTTTTCCTTCCAGACAAGCTCTGGAAGTATTGTGTGTTACATTCTGTGATGATAACAGAGGACTACTGTTCTCTGGAATTTTATTGCCATAACAATTAGCTGGTACCTCTGAAGTAATGGCTTCGTATTTCACTCCCTTCAAAGGCTTCAGTAGAAAAGGTTGGAATGTGAACAGTTAGTATAATTTTCATGGACAATATTACACTACTAATAGTAGTTAGTTATTTCGCTCTCAGGTCTTGGTGCTTTGACAAAGTATTTATTGAGTTTGAGTATTTCTGCAGCCCCAGGAGGCTTCTGTGTTTTGGGTGGATCTATCTTTCTGAAGCAAAGCAACAGAGGCTCTCTTAGGCTCTACTCTTTAGTGCTCTGTGGGTTTGCTTTGCTTTCTAAAAGAGGTTTCTTCATTTCATAAAGCCTAAAAGATTCTTTTGACACCAGAGTGATTTAAATGACCCATCTAAAAATTTTGAAGTAGTTTTCTTGAAATTGAGGCAGCAGTTGTTTGTACTTGGGTGTGGGAAGGTCACACAGCGCAAGAGTAACATTTTAACCTTGTGTTAAGCGGCTTTAGTTCCGAAAGAATGAGAATGCCAAAAAGTTACCTTCTCTTCCTAATCAGAGGGTAGTATTCATCTTTATTTGCAGAAACAGATTGGTTGTAATCTTTCTTCATTCTGGTTCATTTTTTTCAGTCTATATTGGCCTTACTTAAGAGGTTAAACACTGGTGGTGTTGGCACCATCTCTCATTTTTCAGAAGCTTTTTTCCAAATACCTTTTTGCCTTTAAGGACACCGTTTTCCTTTGGTCTGGGGATCCATGTTTAAAAATCACGTTTTCTTCACATGTTGCCATTTCTTCTTTCATGCTTCGAGAAGTCTACGTTTTAGCTTGTAGCTGATAGACCTCTTAGAAACTGTTTGCTGTCTGCACAGAGTGTTTTATCTTTGTACAGCAGGAGAGTGTGGGTGGTTTGTCCGGTGTACCTGCTCCTGCTGTTGATGGTGCACGCACAGGTGAAAACAGATCCCTCAATACAGGACCACTTGGAAAGGCAGTTTTGGCCTTTTTTTTTTTTTCTGTCAAGAAAACCTTCTGTGGAACTCAAAGTGTAATTTTCTTTATTTTACCATAATGTATTTAAAGTACTCCATAAATATTATTAAATGATCTAAAAGAATTGAATATTGCTGCTGGACAGTATACTCCACTAAAACCTGTGAATGTTTCACTTTGCGGTTCTAGGTAGTCGTGTCCCTAATGGCAGATATAAGTTGGTGACGTGTCTGGAATGATCACCATAAGGATTTGTTTCTTTAGTACCTTCTTTGAAGTGCCTTTGATAAATTTTTAGCATCAAAATTATGTTGAATTAAATAAATAAAATAACTTATCTCATACCCAGCGCGCGTCTGTCTTCATTTACCCCTCCTGTGTGCTAGTAGAGTAGCACAGGAGCACAATGTAGTCTAATAAAACCATTCTTACTTTTTATTTCCTTTTTTCTTGGATGGGTACAGGAAAGTCAAGGAGCTTTTCCCACTTGCTGTGTTTTCTGTTAGTATTTGTGTGCTATTAAATAGCGAGCTAAATTGAAACCCAAGATGGAGGTTTTGTTTTTTTTTTTGAAATGTAAGATTAATCAAAAGTGCTGGTACTGGAGTGACATCAGCAGACTGCTGTTTCTGCACTGTCCTGATTTATCCATGATTCTACCTTGTTACAGAGTCCTGAGTGAACTGACTGGAGCTGATACCTCAAAGATAAAGCAAAACTGTTCAAAACAATACCGGAACAGGTTGCCCAGAGAAGTTGTGGAGCCTCATCCCTGGAACTGTTTAAGCCCAGGCTGGATGAGACTCTGGGCAACTTGGTCTAGTGGGAGGTGTCCCTGCCTGTGGCAGGGAGGCTGGAACTAGACTATCTTGAAAGTCCCTTCCAACTCAAGCCATTCTGGGATCAAAATAGATCCAGCAAATTGGAGGGTGACGCAAATACTGGAGCAGAACAAAAGCCACAGTTAGTACTCTGGTGAAAAACTGTTCCATAAGCATGAGTTTGCTTGGATTGTTTGTTGCTTTTTTTAAAGTTTTGTTTTGTTTTCTTTTCTAATGTAACAGGCTCTGCGTATTTGATTACCAGAAGTTGCAGACACCGGTGAAATATCTTTAACTGAAGGTGAGCTCTCGTAACCTGCTTGCTTACAGAAAGCTTCATTGGCTCAGGGGAATTTTTCCTGGAGTTTTTCTTTGTGCACTGGTGTGAACTAAAAAGAAATTTAAGTAAATATACCCAGGAACTGCTAAGTTTGTTCTAAGCTGCAGGGAAGATAAGCCTGCGTGTTGCACGTTCCAGCTCTCGCTGCAAAATCTTTAACAGTGTTCCTTCCTTTTTGATAGTGTTTCACCTTAATGAGGCCCTTTTATAAATTCCAGAAATTTGATAGTGAGGGTTTTACTCCTCATATAGCTGTCAGAATAAGTGAGAAAATCAGAGCCCTGCAGTTAACATTTTTGTTATTCCACACATGAAGTAATTCAACATAGACTTAGGACCCAAACAGCTGGGCCATGGGATCTTGCTTCGAGGTGTTAGGGTGGTATTTGGCATTTATAATGGAAAAGTGGTTATTTAATTCAGAAATGTAGCCTGAGCGCTCCATTTTTTTTTCAGCTTTCTAATATATATCCCTGCAAGACTGCTCGAAATGCCAGTAAAAATAAATGCTAGAGATTCTCTCAACACTGGTTAGTCAAAAAGAAAAAAGGAATTTGGATCTGATGTGATTTTGAGCTGTGATCCACATGCTTTTAGCTCTTCTTTCCAGACTCCCTCAGCCACCTATTGTGGTGATACTTCAAGCCATGAAGTATGGTTCCTATTTTCCTTCCTCCCTTCAACATGTTTTTCTATAAGCTTTATATATTTAGGGAGGTGGAAACCTCAGGTGCTGGAGCCTGCGCTGATGCTGACCAAAACTTCATTACCCCAGTGTCCCAGTTCTACTTGTGTTAGACAGCTCTGGGGCTGAGAGAGTGTCAATTCTTTCACATATTCAAGATGTTACCTTCTTTGGAGGTGTGATTTGTCTCTTAAACAGATTCCCATCTTTTGTTTTTCCTCCCCTTTTCCTTTCCTTTTCCTGTCAATAGTTTCACCTTCTGCTCTGCAAAGTGATTTTTGAAGAGTAGGTGATACCAGATGGATCACTGTAATTTTCAAATTGTGATCTCTGTTAATAGAGTTGGGAGTTTAGCAGGAATGTTGGTTAAATAAAAAGCTGATATAAGCAGCTTCTTAATTTCCTTTCATTTAAACTCTCAAACTTTACTTGAATGAGCACGTAAGTTTGTGTGGTTTCAGGTAGTAGAGGACTTGCGTCTTCCTCCTCTAAGAACCACCTTGGGAGGAACGGCTGAGGGAACTGGATTGTTTAGCCTGGAGGAGGCTGAGAGGGGACTCACTCTACAACTCTCTAACAGTAGATTGTAGTGAGGCAGGATTTGATCTATTCTCCAATGTAACAAGTGATAGGAGAAGAGGAAACAGCCTCAAGCTGCACCAGGGGAGGTTTAGTTGAACATTAGGGAAAATTTCTTCACAGAAAGGGTTGTCAAGCACTGCAACAGGCTGCCCAGGGAAGGAGTGGAGTCACAATCCCCAGAGATATTTAAGAGCTGTGTAGCTGTGGCGCTGAGGGACGTGGTTTAGTGGTGACCTAGCAGTGCTGCGTTAATGATTGGATTTGAAGGTCTTTTCTAACCATAACTGTTGTATGATTCTATGATTCTCTGGCTCTTCTATTTCAAGTGGAAGATGTGGCTGTAAACAGGAACCCATATGCTTCCTGGGTGTGTAGCCAAGGCGAGCACTGCAGGGATTATCATAAAATCATACGAAAAATCGTGCCTGGGGGTCTGGGATTTTCCCCAGCGCGAGTGTGTGCATCACCAGTTTGAACATTTACCACTGAAACCGGCAGATTTCACACATTCTGTTGAAATTGTAGCTGAAACATGAGTAGTGTTTTAAGGACAGGTAGGGTACTCGTGTCTAGAACAAGTTTTCAACCACCGTTTAGAAAATCAAATGCTGCTGTTCAGAAGCTGGCAATGGTTCAACAGGAACAATGAAGCCTTTGTTCCTATTCCTCAATGTTACTCCATTTTTTTTGCAGATAATAGCTGGTGTCAGTTTACCCAGATTAGAACGTAGTTTGTCAGTCTAATCAACAGCATCCTGCTTTTAAAGTATTTCCCCGTTGGCCGGCTTGGGCTTTATCACCTTCATTTTTGTCAGCTTCCAAAGCTGCATTTTCTGCACCTAGTTCAGACTCATTCAAGTAAATATTTCTCAAAATGTTTTGGCCATGTTTTCATTTTAGCTGAGCTTCGTCATCTCTAAATGCAGAACGTGATTTATCCAACGTAGATGGGAATGTTCACAAACTCACACCAATCCCAGTGGGAGAAAGTCTCGTGGATCAGCTGTACGTTCTTGCTTTAAAACCATCATGACAAAAGTAGCATTTGGGGTTTATTAGTTACTGTACAACTACTAATACTTTCTCCAGGAGAGTAAGTGAGATTTGTAGACCCTTTTATTATTTCATATAATCCCGTGGTAATTGCAGAAAAAATCCCACTGTAATGCAGTTATGTGAGTCCCTGCTTTGGCCAGCACTTCAAGCTTTCAGCAACACTGACTGCAAACCAGTACCTTACAGATGTGTGGTGCCTCCCTGGTTTGATCTAGTCTTTGCCATACTGATCAGTCCTGCAGCAAAGTTTCAGTATTGCTGAATTCTTGATTTTATTTTATTTTTTTTTTGGTGGGGTGGAGTTAAAAGTTATGGATTTCATGTATATTTTCAGCAGAACATTTTAAATGTCCGTCTGTACCCTGAATGCTCAGTCCTCATAGGCCTCAAAGAAGTGGAAGGAGCATGAGTTACTCTTACATAGAGCATCTAGGGATTTAATACCTGACATCACTGTAAAATGAGGAAACTTAAAAACGTTTAACAGCATGGAAAAAAATTAAAAATTACTGGAAAAATGACCTATGTGCCATGTCCTATTGGCCATGTATATTTGTGGACCAACTTAACTGGGCCCAGGAGAGAATGACAAAGCTATTGCAGTATATAAATGTACCAACAAATGTTAGCTATGGGTTTTGCAATTAAACAAAGATTAATTACATATGTTCAGCTGGACCACCTGGTATTTTGACTTCTAAATGTGTAATTGTGTACTGTAGAGGTACCATCTAAAGTGAGCATAAGGACAGAAAACGCCAGTATGAGGGGTGGATGTCCCATGCTAATATATCAATCCATAGTAGCAGAGAGATTCTAACATGACTGGAGAGAGACAAACCCTTTTGATTTTACCCTTGTTTATTATGCTATTACCTGGTCTTTTCCTACCTGAATTATCCTACAATCCTAAAATGTTTTGTAAGGAGATGTTTTGGCATCTGCATGTTTTCCCGTAGCTCCTCTGGGTCCTGTTGTTCTCTGCTGCTGCTTTGCAGCCTGGAAAGCCTGACAGCTGGCATGGCTGCGTTGTGCCCATCTCATCCTTCATGTGTTCTCACTTTCTCCCTTTCCTTCCAGAGGAGCCAACAGTATTGTGGAAGTTCTGCTTCTCGTTCTGAAGAGTACCACAGGAAACATCTCTCATATCCCATTTTATGGAAGGGCAGGTAGACTGTTCCATTTCATCTCAATGCTAATGTGTTACTATTCCCATCACGTGGGGAAGGGACTGTTCTGCTGCATCCTGGGTTGAGTTTGCCCTCCCTCCAATGTTGTATTCTGGTTAATGTACACAGCTTTTTATGGGTGTAAAGGTTTTCTTCCCTTCCCCCTCTGTTCCTGCACAATAGTTCTGCCTCTTGCTTGCTTGAACTCGGAGATCAGGTCCCCTTGCTATGCAGAGCTAGAAGGTTTTATCTGAGGAGGGGTCATACTGGGCACATCGAGGCCCAATCCAACAGCAGAGATTGAAATCTTTATTCCTGTCTCAGATCTCATGCATCTCTCTTCACATCAGCTCATGAACTTGAGCTCTTACCCTCATCATTGGGATGAGTAAGCCAGCTCAGAGTAACAACTGCTCCTGTGCAACAGCTTCATTTCCAGCGTGATGTGTTCTCCACTTGGCTTTATGCTGGAGATACAGCTTGGGGCCAGGGGCTTTCATTTACTACCACAGCTATTCCATGGAACCTGGGTTTCCAGGAAGCTCTCCTAGGCTTGACATTGATTGCCAGATATAAATTTGCTTGATTCAGCAGTATTGCAATGGTTAGAGATGACGTGTGGTGCTGCAAGGGGATCCATGATGGGATTATGGGGTATGTTGCTCTTTCATACTACAGTCTAGTGCGCAAGTGCCCTTTTTATAGCTGCGTTCCTGCTTCAGTGTAAGTATCTTGTTAGACTTGTCCCTGCAATGCTCAGTATCTGGTTTACTGCACATCCTCTTTACACAACATCCAGTTTAAGTATCAGTTGTAAGACAATTTATAAATTTGTCAAGGAGACTGAGGAGCCTGAAGCAGCTACAGGAGCCGGTAGAAAAATGTAATTTTGTCAGATGAATTAAGAGGTGATTTTTAAAAGTCTTCAACCAGGTACTGCTGCTGAGGTGAGTTTTGGAAATTGTTACTTCGATATGATTTATAAAACCCTGTTGATGTCTTGCTGTTTGTTTTATAGAGGCATTTTGTTGTTTTCCTCTTGGTGGCACTGTAGGATAAAGCAGTAGTCGCACTGTAGCTGCCTTGTCTGGTGTAGCTGTACCACAGCTGCATGAGGCAAGATACTGGGATATCTTCTCGCTGACATGACAACTTCTGTCATGCTTGACTTGAGGACCAGCACAACACCCTTACTCATGTTAGCGTAAGTTACTGATTTGGACTTTCGCTTATCCAAGGGAACTTTAGTTGTGTGGTTTTTTTTTTTGTTTTTTTTTTTCTCCTCTCAAAAAGGAAAATGTCAACCAGCTTATGATGGAGTCCCACTCTGAGGGTCATTGCAATGAAAGTATTAATTTTCAAACCCAGATTTTATATGTGAGTTTCATTATGCTTGAATTAATTGGAAAATACAACCTTTTCTGGTCAGCAGAAATATATTTTACCTCTTAATTCACAATGTAGTTAAATCTGAAAGGATAGCTTCTATCAGAAAACACGATACGCTAGGGAGTTACGCTGAGGGAAATAAGAAGTAGCTGAAATTGCCACTTAGGTCATGATGGTAATTCAGAAGAATTATTAACTATTTGCTTTCCATGGAAAAATTCCTAAAAACTCTTTTTTATAATTATTTTTGTAGTAAGAAATGTTTGGGTTTTTTTGCCTTGGCAAACCGTGCCAGATGTTGGAGAGATCCCTTTTGCCATGCCAATAAAATGCAAAAACGTCCCTTCTCCCTCCTTGTCTCACACTCTCTGAAAGCAGGGAGTGTGAGACAAGGAGAGTCCACGTGTTCTTCCTTTCATCTGAGAAATTGCTCTAAAATAGGTCTTATGTTAGAAAGCTAAACTGTAAAAAAGCTAAAATAGAAAGTCTTTACGAATCATGTTTTAGAGCTTTACCCATTTGGCTGAATTTCTACATATTCCTGGTTAGAGAAAAAAAAACAAAACAGCCAAACCAAACTAGAATCTGACTCAAAAATCTGGGTTTCATTCATCCCTGAATCTTAGGATAATAAAATGTGCTTTTATAAATACATTAATAACAAAAAGGAGGGCCAGGGAAAATCCCCATTCCTTATTGGATGAAGGGGGGAACATAGTAACAGAAGACAAGGAAAAGGCTGAGGTACTCAACGCCTTCTTTGTGTCAATCGTTAACAAAAAGACTGGCTACCCTCAGGGCAACTGGGCTCCTGAGTTGGTAGATAGGGATGGGGAGCAGAATATCCCTCCTGTAATCCAAGAGGAAGTAGTCAGTGACCTGCTGTGACACTTAGATCCTAACAACTCTATGGGTCCAGATGGAATTCATCCTAGGGTGCTTAGGGAGATGGCACAAGAGCTGGCTAAGCCGCTCTCCATCACTTCTCACTGGGGAGGTCCCAGATGACTGGAGGTTGGCCAGTGTGACACCCATCCACAAGAAGGGCCAGAAGGAGGATCCGGGGAACTATAGGCCTGTCAGCCTGACCCGGGTGCCTGGCAAGGTTATGGAGCAG
>VWZK01010049.1:16479-83765 GCA_013396935.1 Baryphthengus martii | reverse complement strand
GGGACCTTTAAGATCATCTAGTTCCAACTACGCAGGCAACACGGTTGACATGTCTGAATAAGGAGAAGACCACCTTCAGGAGAGTTGTTTGGTGGGCATTTTCGACCCTGTTGTCTTAGCAGCTCGGATCAAATGCTTACATATAAGGACAATGGTTGGTTGTGATGCTCGTTAATTCTGTGTTTTAAGGCAAAGTAACAGTTGAAAATTATGGGTTTTGGACCCAGGAGAAGGAGCTTCTTACCAGCCTGACTCCCCTGGCATTTGAGGATTCATGCTTTCGATTCTCTGCCTCACTCTTCTAGGGTTTATGTGCATCTATAAATTCACCAAGACCAAGCTGTGAGCGGCATGTGTGGGAATACACGTCCTCATTATTGCTGCCAACGTTGGCTAGGGACATGTCACCTAGAGAGTCAAAAAAGAGACACTGGCCATGAGTAGGATGAAAGAGCACATGAAGTGTGCCAGGAGAGTTCTTGTGGTTGTGAGGCCACGAAGGAGCTACCTGTGGATGGCACTTGACGGTACACTTCTCTTCTGAAGGCGGGGAGGGGGCTTAGTGGAAAGCCTGGAGCTGTGACGGCCTTGGCCACAGCCCAGCTGAAGCCCTTGAGAAGGTTGAGTTCAGCGACTGGGGATCAAACCTGCAAACGTGGAGCTGCTCTCGTGCCAAAACACACCTCGTCTCAACCCAGTATGGCTCAGTGCCAAGGTCACAGCGAATCCCAGTTGTCCGTGGCTGCTTCTGATGGGGCTGATGTGAGAAAGCTGCCGAGGAACTTTGGTGCTGGGCATTGTACTGCAAGGTCAGGGAGTTAGCTGCCTTTGTTCTTCTGATAGGATGAGAGGAAACAGCCTCAAGTTTCACCGGGGGAGGTTTAGGTTGGATACTGGGGAAAATGTCTTCCCTGCAACAGTTGTCCGGGCCTGGCCCAGGCTGCCCAGGGCAGGGGTACAGTCCTCATCCCTGGAGGGGTTTCCAAGCCTTGGAGATGTGGTGCTGAGGGATCTGGTTTAGTGGTGCTCTGGCAGTGCTGGCTTAATGATTGGACTCTGATCTTGAAGGTCTCTTCCAACTAAAACAATTCTGTGGTTCACAGAATATTAGGGGCTGGAAGGGACCTTGGAAGATCATCGAGTCCAGCTCCCCTGCCAGAGCAGGATCACCCAGAGTAGGTCACACAGGAAGGCATCCAGGCAGGTTTGGAATGTCTCTGGAGAAGGAGACTCCACCACCTCTCTGGGCAGCCTGTTTCAGGCTGTGCCACCCTCACTGGGAAAAAGTGTTTCCTTGTGTTTACACGGAACCTCCTCTGCTCCAGTTTGCACCCAGTGCCCCTTGTCCTGTCATTGGGTGCCACCGGAAAGAGTCTGGCTCTGTCCTCCTGGCACTCACCCTTTATATATTTATAACCATTCCTGAGGTCCCCCCTCAGGCTCCTCTTCTCCAAGCTGAAGAGCCCCAGCTCCCTCAGCCTCTCCTCAGAAAGGAGATGTTCCACTTCCTCATTCTACCTCACTTCAGAAAAGCTCTTTAAGCACATTGTGGAAATTTGAAATAAAGCAGCTACCAAGTACTACGCAGATACTAATTCCCCCACCGTTTGGTTATATTTTAATCTCTGTTTGATCTGGTTAATCGGTCGTTGGGCATCAAACCGACGACAAAGGTGGCTCACGTTTGGGCTTTCCACGGAGCGCTCCGTTGCCTTGGCTGTGCTGATTTCTCCAGCTTTCTGTCACGGGTTTGGCCCTGCCCTGCCTGTGCCGAGGCAGGACGGGAATCTCTCTGGTGCGACGCCCCGAGAGGGTGTTATTGAACAAAAACCTACCGTGCAAAACGAGATCTGTCCGTGTTTCCACAAATGGTTATCTTTGGCAGCTCGTTCGTTCCTCGTCCCTGAGTTTTCAGTTAGTCATCAAGAAGTGATTAGCTCATCGGAAGTAAACAGGGCTTGTTTCTGCCGGTGCCGCCTGCCCAGCGTCTCTTTGTGCTAGCAAAGGTAGCAAAACATTCCTAACATGGGTAGCTTTTTGTATTTTTTTTCCTGTAAACACGTCCAAAAAGGGGGAAAAAAAAAAGAACAATGCGGAGCGTCGGCGAACAGGGCGTCCACCCAGACAGTTTAACCCTTGGGTCAGCGTGTTTGTATTTCACTTACTGGATTGTTAATAGATTTTCTTCATTTGTGCGAGACATTGTGAATGATGTGCTGAGGCCTTTCTATTACTTCACCGCCGGCGCCCGCGGTCCACCTGTAAGAAGATAGCGTTAAAAGCTGCTGGAGTTTCTACCTCTTGACAACATCCCAGCTGTAGACTAGCAATAGCAATCCTCCCGTGGCAGTTTTAATTATCGGCCCCGGCGATACCATCAGTAAGTGTGTAATTACGTGTCACTTTCCTGGCTGTTGGGTATGAAAAGTGGAACCAGTGAGATGATGATCGTTGAAGCTGTAGACTCATATTTAAACAATTCAAAATGTGTAACTGGCAGTGTCATTAAACAGAGAGAGTCTGACCCCAGCTGTCAGTTACTTTTCCTTATGCAGATTTTTTTTCATGCTGTCTGTCAAAAGAGCTCCATGGGCTGGAGATGGGACAGAAGAGGCGGCGTAATGCAGAAGTGCTGCCGAGGTGGTCTTTTACCCTAAATAAATAGTGCTGGAGAGATTGTAAATACACGGCCGACCGCGCAGGAAATTATATAGACTTTGGCGATGAATAAACAAAGGGAGACTATCAAACAGATATTCGACCCTTCAAAAAAAAATATGAATAAAATCTGACTCATTACCCTGAACTTCAAGAACAAGGCTTATGGTAATTTGGGGGATTCATTACCGAAGGATAAAAATGGAATCATTTTCATGTCTCCGTTTCCGGGAAAAAATTTTTGAAGCCGTGGCAGACAAATGAAAAAGCTGAAGGTTATTATTATTATTATTATTATTCAAATGCATATATCTATACGTGCACCTATATAAATTTATATATACAAGACACAGGCACGTGCATACATATATACATGAGCGATGACAATTTTTGAATAATACTTTCAAAAAACATTAGGATATGAATCACTTCCACTTCAAAGTCAGCAGATGTTTAAGGTGTGCAAAGTACTCAAAACTTGTCACCTGGGCAATATATGCTAAAGAGATGGGGAAAAAAATAATATATGTGCATTGGAGGAGGCAAGGAAAGAGTATTTTTTTTTTTTTTTTTCTGCGAATAGAGTCAGAAATTTCTAAAATGACAACTCCTCGCTGACTGAAGACAGGCACAGTTGTTTGACTGGGAATTTGCTACTGGCATTCCGAGAGTTAATTTTGGAAATGCGAGGAAATAGATGAAACGGTACTTTGCAAAAACAAATAAATAAATAAAAAATTGGAGGTTAAACAAACATTAAGCTGTGGAGAGAGAGGAAAGTGTTTCTTTAATTTTTGAAATGTTTACGTTTCTCAGAGAGAAACTACAAACAAATAACATTAACAAATAACATTCCGTAAAAACACCTTAATTTAAAGCTTTGGAGTTCCCCTCGACTCCGGGGGCAGCAGGGGAACAACAGAGATGCAGCCTTTGAAAAGGCACCTACTCTTGCAGGTTTTAAGGAGAAATAGCTTCATTTTGTGCTTGTGTTTCTTTACATCTCTGTATATAAAAGCTTTGCATATATTTCTTGTTTCAAAGACAATGCTACAGAGCAGCGCGTACAGTAGCGGAGGCTATATTAATTGCAGCAGTACTTTCATACTTGAAAGTAATAAATAGGCACACATTAAATCCTCTAAGGATTAATTTGTATTTTATCAGCTGTGAAAAGGGCAATTTTTTACATATCCAGACTTAAGAGGTAACCCTATTAGACCTTCATTGGAAAACAAATTCTGCATATATTTCGTACCGGGTGCTTTTTTTTTTTTAACAACAATTTTTCTTTCTCTCCCTTTTTTCCCTTTTTTTTTTTTTATTCCTAAAGCATTTCTTGTAGCAGGCGGTTATGTTATTTAACGCCGAGGAGGAACTGAGCCGTCAGTGCTGCGGACGGACAAACAGCCTTGGTAAAAACTCTCCCTCCTGTCTCTTTGCGTGAGCGGTTAAGCAGCGAACGCCGCGCCGTAGAGTGTGAAGAAGCTCGCTTTTCGGTGACATTTGAAAGATGCAGTGCTTAAGGTCGCTCGGTTTCGACGCATCCGTATTCACATCGCCGCCGATCTCTTTCCAGTTATATTTACAAATTATTTGCTGTCGCCGCTAACGAATCGTTGCCGGGGAGGCCCTCCCAGAGCCCGTTTTTCGCATGCCAAATAACCGGGTTTATTATTTTATTTTATTTTTTTTCTCTCTTTGTCTTTCGTGGAGTCGTCTGTAGGGTTGGGTATTTTCAAGTTCTCTTTCTGTCCTACTTGCATGTTAGCTGCAGGCGATCCGCATCACAGGGAGGAGGCGGTCCCCTGGGGAGGGCCCACTTTTCTGCATTTAGTTGGTTGCTTTGAAAGCAAAGGATGCTCAAAAAATTAGCTCCCTTTTAGGAGCGTTGGATGACTCGGGCGCCACAAAGAGTTTCAGAGTTGAAGGGCTCCCCGTGTTAGTATTTCGGGGTTGGTTTTTTTTTTTTGTTTTTTTTTGAAGGGAGGCGAAGTTGGGATTTTTAAAGGGACACGAGGTGCTTAATCTATGCTCAAAATTGAGGCTCTTCCAGAGGGTGAGGGGTGTTAGAGCTTCTCCTTGAGTCCTGGCTGAGGTGGTGGATAAGGATCATGGAATCGTTCTGGGTGGAATTGAAGAAGGAGGGACTTAGGAAAGCAGCAGCTGATGCCAAATGCTTTGTAGAGTTGCCCGTATCCCTCACTGTCCTTTTACTCCGGACTTTCCGCGTGCTTTCACACTTGTGAAATGTTTAGTTGGTCCAATTCACCGATGTCCTTGGTCATTGCACTTTAAATTGGTTGGGGTGCACTTGATGAGGCTCCCCAGTTTGCAGTCTCCAGGGGTCAAGGGCAGGGCTTCCTTATTCCAACACCTCCTGTGCTTTTTGTAGCTGCCCTCCAAAGCCCAACTCCTCCCAGCTTCAGGACACACTTTGCTGCCAGTTCTTCAAGTCTAAAAGTCCATGACAATTTTCAGGAACCCATTTTAACAGGCACGAGTAATTAAAATATTGGCTCACAAGTCGGTTGTCCCCTGTGCATTTTGTATCGAGGCAAAGTTTTCCTGAAAAGTGTCAGCTGTACGAATGAGAACTGTAAATATTTTTGGAATCCTCTTGCTTTTCAAAACGTGCTGCTCATTTCCAGGTCATCTGAATGGTTCTTTTACAGAAATGATGACTGTCTGCAAAAAAGTTTTAGCTACCGATACAAAATACAGGGGAATATCTTACTGATAATAACAAACACTCAAAAATTTTCTGTTGGGGAGAGAACTGCTATTTTAAAGGAGTATCCAGGTATAATTACGGGAAAATAACTATTTTTGCCATATGGGATCAGCACAAGCACTTCTGATTTGGTGTTGGAAGTATAAAAACACGCTGTACTACAAAGATAGTCATTCTGGAATAAAATGGAGTAAAAATCCAGCAGATGGTGGGTCTGTTGGAATGTTTTCTATACAGATAAGGAAGTGGAGGTGCACTAAGGAATTTTCTGCAAGGGAAGAGCAGCCGGCTGTCTCGTGGTAATGACTGCCCAGCTTCAGACAGAAGCGTTATGCTCGCACGAAGGCCGGGGACAGCGATATCCTCTGCAGAATTGCCACTGATGGCACTGGGAAGCCACCGGGCACCAGGATAGGAGACTATCAATGTTAATACCCCTGAAATATAAAGAACCAGATTCTGGGTATAGCTGGTTTAAAATAAGGTGGAAAACAAATTATCGTGGCTAAACCTCACGAATGCGGTCAGGTTAGTGCTTACGTGATTGAGGGAAGCAGGATTTTGCTCAACAGTGTTGACCTGAGTTTACTAAAATGTTTTCAGGTTTTTTTCGCTTTTAACACGTCAGTAATTACAAGCCACACTGGCTCAGCCGCGGATTTTCTTCACCAACTTGTTTTCTTTCTTATTAAATTGGACCGACACGATGGCATCTTCTGACTGCTTTAGGACAAAATACACGACTTTTATTGCTTTATCAAAAAACTCTTTTCAAACAGACGTGACCGACGGTTTATCTGCAGCGTTGCAACGCTCCCTCTTCGTCTGCTCCTCAACGGGTGCTTTCCCTTCCCAACTTGGTCTCCCTTCCCAACTTGGTCTCCCTTCCCAACTTGGTCTCCCTTCCCAACTTGGTCTCCCTTCCCAACTTGGTCTCCCTTCCCAACTTGGTCTCCCTTCCCAACGCTGCAGGCTTCTTTCTCGCTCAGTTTTCCCTCCTGGCAGGGTGAACCTGGACGCCGTCATCACGGCTGCCCTGTGGAAAACAACAGCCAACGAGAACACATCTCAGCTTAATATTTGAAAACTACCTTGAAATGATGAAGCGGGAGATGTACTTTGTTTATCACAGTGGAAACCTATTAGGCCCGTACCCTTGGTGCATGGGAAATATATGCTTTTAACAGTTTTAATCCTTTATCAATTATTCATAGGCGAAGGTTTTCCTGCATTTGTACAGTTTGTTGGGCGGAATCGCCGGCCTGCCTTTGTCGGTCTAACAGTTTTGTTCGAGCCGTATCCGATAAAGATATTTAACGCACCCAAACATATTTAATTTAAGAAATAAAAGGCCATTCTTTCTGTGGGGTTGTACACATCATTCTTCTTTATTACGCCAGGTTTTGCTCATCATGCCGTCTTCTTCCTCAGAGGACAGAGACAAATAACCGTTCTCCGCAAGGACAGCGTGTGTGTTGAATGCATTTTAAATGCTGCGCTTTGTTATGATTGCGACCAACGTTTTAAATACGCCGCAATCAAATTCCAAAATGACACGAGAAAAATGACATCAGAGAATAAATCTATTAGGCTGCTCAGGCAACAGGAATGTTTGAGCTGGAACATGCTCAGCTTGAAAGTTAAAGATTGAGTACGATGTTTATTTTATTTGCTTAAGAGAGGCAACCCTAATTCATCCCTGTTGTGGAAATCAATGGAGTTACAGTATAAATATACTCTTCAAATATATTTGGCATATTACACGAGTTAAACAGCATTACCTAAATACAGTTTTGCTCTTAAATATCACATGAGATTACTGATTTGCTTTTACGTTGCGCTAGGTTTATTTAAACTATTCAAGGATCTCACCCATGGCATCCATAATAATTCTGCCCATGGGCCTGGAAGAGGGAAATCAAAGTCAAATGAGCTTCCTGGTGGATTTCTTAACGAATGGTGAAGGCTGGATTAGCCCATGCGGTGCCTAGGTGTGTAGGGGGAGACAGTAATAGCATTATGGGTCAGATTCTTATAGTCTGTTTTATCCTTTTCTAATTTACTTGATTTATTGCAGGAATGAGATCCTAGCGTGTGCGTGTTGTATTCAGTCGTGATCCAACAAGGGACTTTGTTTATTCATTCAGCTAGCACCAAAGTTCTCTTGTTGCAACTCGTTTGATCCTTTCTGTAAAAAGTTCTGAAGCTTTTAAGCTGAATTTGGGACGGGGTTTCTTCTAAGGAAGAACAGGAATCCAGGGAGGAGTGAACACACTGAGGTCAACCTCATGGCTGGATCCTTTCCTGGGGTTCTGATGGACCAGGCTCCTGTGTCTTGCACCGTGTTTCGCATAAATGGGCTTCCAGCTCGACTAGAAAATCCCTCAAGTGATCATTTATTATATCATGGACTCTTTCACAGAGTCACAGAATATTTTGGGTTGGATGGGACGTTTCAAGGTTATCTGATCCAATCCCCCTGCAGGGAGCAGGGACATCTGCAACTAGAGCAGGTTGCTCAGAGCCCCATCCAACCTCCCCTGCGATGGTGCCAGAGATGGGGCAGCCACCACCTCTCGGGGCAACCTGGGCCAGGCTCTCACCACCCTCAGCATCAGTAATTTCTTCCTTGTGTTTCTTACTGGTGTAGAGGAACATGAGCTGTAGAATGGAAGATGTTGCAGAAAAAAATCCCATGGAGCTTCTTACTAAGAATGGTTCAGGTTTTGAGAAGGAAACATTATTGTTCTAGTAGGGATATTTATCCCTGGAGTCTAGTAAATACTTTAGGAATTTCTGGGCCGCGTCGTGTTGCTTTCTGGCTGTGATTAAAGTATAAGCGCCTCTTTCTGTTGGTACGAATATTCCTTTTACATCTTCTTGAAAAATTCCCCTTAAAGAAAATAAATTACATCTTACATTCAAAGTTCTTAAGTGAGCATGGCTGGGATGACGGATTTAACTTGTCTCACGTGCAAAAAAAAAAAAAAAAATAGTAGAAAATAAAGCGGTATTCAAAAATGGGATTTGTTTGCCTTCAAAACTGTAGCTCGAGTTTTCTCCAAAGAATTGGCGCTGAGCAGGTGTTGCCTAGGTAGGAAAATTTCACTTAAAGATCTCTTAACTGTCCCAAACTGAAGTCTACTTTCATCCATAACGTAATTTAGCCCTTGACAGATATATAGAGCTCTTGTAGCTTTCTCTTCTTCACAGAATCTCCTGAGCTTCGAGTCTTGCTGACCAGATGGGTTGTAATTTGGCCTCTGACACGGCACGGTCCTGCCAGAGGGTGAAAATTACCTGAACTGGCCAACACTGAGGTCACACTCCCATCTCCTTGAAGTCATTTTCTTTTCCTCCGGCTCCCGCCTCCCATTTCCCAGCACGCGGTTCTCTGGTCTCTGCATTTTGAACAGGGCGCAGTGACGAGACGTGGAATACTTATCCCCCTCGGAAGTCAGATATTATATTTAAATGCCTCGAGCCTCTGCTGAGCATCAGTCAGGGGATTGATTTAGCCTTAGCGATATCTGACTCCCCAAGTCAGATGCCGAGATTGCCCCGTGTCGGGGAGATTGAACTACTTTGTAGTGTGTCAGGAGTCGGAAACAGCAACGCGTGGCACAGAAACGTGCTTAATTAAGGAGAATCTTGAGTGCTTTTCCAGACCAAGACTTCACGGCAGAACAAATAATCATGTGTATTTTCCATATCTGAAATTTTTGGGGGCAAAATAAAAGCGGAATAAAGATATTTTCAAAGAACTCCATCCACCTGCCACTTCCCCCAAAGCTGTTACTTCCTCAGACCCTTCTGTCTGAGCAGATGGTGCGAATATACTTTGCTCAGGAAGAAGTGTAGGAACTTGAGCTCTTATAAATAACAAAAATCGCAGAGATTTTAGTGTTAGTCTTTTCCCTTCCTTCTCTACTTTAATTGAACTGTGTCCTCTTTGCTCATCAGACTTCTATCTGAGCTCCAGAAGGGAAAAAAGGTATAGAGAGTGCCTCTAAATCTGGGAATTACTGCCTTTTCTTCTGTTGGTTGAGAAGAAGGGATTATTTCGGACTGATTTCCTCTCCAGGAGAAGTTTTCTTTGCCAGCTTGTCAGTGCAGCCCTAACGTGGTGTTCCCGTGGCACGACCACAGCGATAACCACCAGGTCAGCAGCATGTCTTGCAATGAACACAATTTACCTTTTTGCCTTCACAAACTCTCTCCGCTCTTGTACACAGCTTAATTTTATCTTTTTTTTTTTCTTTTTTTTTTTTTTTCTTCAGCAGAAATAATGTGGTGGGTTTTGGTTTTTTGGTTTGTTTTTTTGTAAGGTGCAAAAAGGAGCCTTTCATTTTCCCCATCTTAAGGAAAAAAAAAAAAAAGTTAGAAAAAAATACGCTTTCCTTTCTGAAAGGTAATATTTTGCTTTTAGCACTACTTTATGGGCAGCGTTTTTTAGCTCCTCTAATCTTAAATTCAGTACATGAATGGATGGATAATTTCCTCCCTGTCAGTTTTTTTTCGTGCTGCTGAATTATTTACTACCCCTGCAACTTGTAGCTGCGAGTCCACTTATTTCTCGTCGAGCTGTAGCCGGGCGAGAGGCTCCCCATCGCCCGCTGTCCTGGGGGGGCTGCTGCTCTGCTGTCAGGGCAGGAGGAACCTCAGAGGGATGCCCAGTCAGGAACCTCCCCCAGAGTCCTGCAGAACCGAGTCCTTAAGTAGCACAGCCTGAATCCAGCTAATTTGTCTTCATCATTCATATCTCCCAAATCCTGAATCATTTTGGTTGCCCTCCACTGCACCTTTTCAATCTCCACAATGTCCTGCCTGTAATATAGTGACCGGAATTGCAGACAATATTTCAAATATACTCCCACTAATGTCTTATATAAAGTAGGGCCAGAATAACTTGCACTGATTTATAATCCTTACAAATATATATATTTGTTTAGCTGCTGTTGTTGGGGTTTTTTTATGGCTGCCAAACATTGAACATATGTCTGGTGGTCTGAAGGCCTGTTAAAGACAACGAATGAATCACATTCTCTGCACGACAAAAGAAAACACCTTTATTTTTTATCATTGTCTGGCTTGAGTGGTGATATAAGATAAACTGGAACAACAAAAGCAAGAGAGAGTTTAGGAAAGTCAAGTAATAAGATACCGGGTTTATAAATGAAGTCTTCCAGGGCCTGAAGTTAAAAAAAGTATCCACGGGCACTTTGCGCTTCTTGAAAAACAAATAAATTGCCCATCAGGGCGGTGATAACAACGTCCTGTGTAAAGTATGGAAGCCTACCTCACCCTTTGGGCAGGATGCAAAGAATATGGCTGAATATAAAGAGGAATTTTTCACTGGTTTTGGAACACACAGTGTATTGCGTGATGCTACTGCAGACTAACCCCTTTTGGGGTGTTGGTGGGTGCTCGGCTCATGATGGTGCCAGTAGCTATGGCCTCTCAATGGAAATGAGCTTCCAGCGGTTGCCTTGCGTCTGTTGGGTAAGATTCTGGCCTTAATTTTAGAGTCACACCATGGATATTTGGAAGCAATGCATTTCAGTAGTGCTATTTATGCTGAAGAAGAATTGTCAATAACTGTTTTCAATTCCTTGGTTGGCAGAGAAAGAAGCAGTCCACCACCCAAAGACCTTACTGTAAAACATCTCCCGTTCCCAAACTCGCCAGATCAGGGATTATTATTTTGTAGAAGATGGGAAAACAGACTTGCAAAAATCAAAAGCAAATGTGGTCAAGGTGAAATTGCTCTGAGAGGGGGCTGGGAACGGCAGGCCGCAGAAGGCCTGCTAGTCTTTTCTCTTAATTGATGCAGCGAGGTTTGAACTCTGCTTGTTTCCAGTTTAAGAAGAAGTTTTTGATGGCTTCCACCTGAATCCGGTCTGCACCATATAGTGCAGGTGACCTGCATTAATGGCCTCATTTTCCCAAGACAACGCGATGCTATTAATGTATTGTACCAAGGCTTTACCTTGGCTAGTGGCCATTATCGCCAATAAATAATGGCTCGTGTTTCATCGACTCTTGCTAAGGTCTTGGGACGTGAAATTCATGTGTGCTACCAATGTAGATCGAACGTAACCTTGACATTAATCAGACAGGTGGAATTTAAGGCTTCCCCAGGTTTCCTAGATCTGCTCTCGTAACAAATCACGAAGTTCTGCAGTTTTCTGGTGAGGTTCAATAAAAAAAAAACCCACCCCACAGCATCCTTTTCCTCTTATTGTTTTGTTGGAGGTTTTTTTGAAACACATTAAATCTATTACTATGACCATTATGGTGTTTACAAATATCTCTGCCTGCCTGGCGCTCTCCTGAATCCTAAATGGGCTCCTGTTTTCCGAGAGCAAACAACAAATGGAGCAGACCTTTGAAGAAACCCACCCTTGATTAATAGTTAATGATGGCTCAGGAGAAGGAACAAAGCCCGTGCGATGTGAACACGGATTAGCCCTTTTATAAACACGGCCAAACAGTTTGTAGGAGCTGCGATGCCCGGGAGCAACCTGCTGTGCCCTCCTGCCGAGACCAAGGCCGGGCAGCGGGCTCGGCATGGGGGGCCAGAGGCCCTCGGGGGTCTGCACCCCAGCTGCCCACCCCCACCCCCCCTTCCCAGACAGCAACGAGCTGGTTGATGCAGGAGCATCCCCTGCCGACCAGTGCCCGTCAATAATTGCCTCTGCCAAAGACCCAGCATTAACCCTCCTTCCTCTCCCTGACCGTGGACACACCGGGCCCGGCCAGGGCCGATGCCCAGCACAGGGCTCTTGTCCCTGTGTGGCTCATGGGCCGCACTTGGTTTCACCTGACGCAACCAGGACTCTGCTTTGCGCCCAAAACTCTTGAGTCTCGTCCGTCTTGCCCAGCACCGGGGCATCTCTTCCCGCCGAGGTCGAAGGAGAGGCAGAGCTTTGGAGCTGAAAGGCTTCACATGCCCCTAACCCACTTCCAGAGCCGTCTTTTCTCGCAAGGAGTATTTTAAGTTTAGGACTTCAAGTATTTCTATTAATACATTACTATGCATCGTGTCAAATTAGCGCTGCCATTACTAAAAGATTAATAGCGACAACGCGTTGTGGCACTCCATTGCTTCGGGGTAATTTTCTTTTGTTCATGCTTTGGCATAATACCGTACGGCGGAGCGGCGGAACGGCGAAGCATAAATTTCGCCACGGCCCCTCAGCAGAAGAGGCAATCCTAATCACGGCCGAGGCCCAGCAATTAGCTCAGCGCGCTACCAGCGCGCCGCAATCTTCGCCGAAGGTTGCCTTCCAACCGGGGCGGCGTCGGGGCCGACGCCGACCGATATCCCCTCGCGGAGAACAAGATAGATCCCGACGTTTACGTGGGTTTTATTTACTAAGTGCCGGGGAGGGATAAACAGGGGTAATTTGCGTGCGAAGCCTTTTTATTTTCGACCTTGAATAATTGGCGGGTTCGCGACGGCGCGTACGCTTAAGCGCGCGTCGCGCCGACAGAAATCTCCCCTTTCATAAATTCTCCATCTTAACTGGAGTTTACAAGGGAAGGGATTGCTCTCGTGCTCACATCCCTTTCCGTGGCGCTTGTGAAAAGGAGTAACTTTTTTTTTTTTTTCCCCTACTCTGCCTCCTCGGGTAGGGCCCCGACAACAAAGCAATTAAGCGACGTGTCTTAGCGGATGCAATTTAAAATAAAAGGTGGGAGTCTATCATGTGGCATCGTTTTAGCTAAAAGATGTGCGTGAGGATCTCGCACCTGCAGTTTAATGATGGGCAGGGAGAGGGAAAGCATCTAAATCTCGTTTTGAGACACAACCTTTTTTTCATTTTTCGCCGGCTTAACAAATGACTTTCACAAGTGAAATGATTGCGTTATCATCTAGTTGACTTCACGCTGGCTTTATCCGGGAAAATATCTTTGATGATGGCTGTTTCTTGCTTAAATATCAAGTATTGGTGTTTTTAATGTTTTTGTAAACATTATATATTTTAATACTCGAGAAAATGTATCTCATAAATAAGCTTTATTATCTGTCAAAAAGGATGAAAATATAACTTTACATTTCTGTTTTAAAGTAATTTTAGTGCCTATTAGCTATAAAGTAACAGTTATATATAATTTAGAGTATGTAGTCACTCGAAACAACTTGACATTTTCACACAAACACAGAACCTTAATAATAGTCTTGGGATTTCATTGGAAGTATACACCACTACAGGATATTAAAATAACTTATGGTGCACTGTAATTCTTGTTTTGTATTTGTCCAAGTAGTTTTGAAGCATGCTATAAAGCAGAAGAATAAAAACCTAAGCTCCAAAGTCGGCTAAGCTGCATTCTTAAAGTTATAGCGGTCTTTGCCTATTAAGTATGATTAAACCAGCTGACATTTCTAGTTGTCATCTTTCGCTTCTTCCTTCCCATTAAATACGCCGCGCTCAAAATGGAAATGCTCCGCGAGCTGCATGTTTTATTTAAAGCCCTTGCAATTGTTTGCTTAAAATAATGATACTGATTGTAGGCATTCAGGGATCATCATCAGAGCTCGAAAAAAAGAGTAATTTACCTGTTGATTTTCGAGTAAGCTCCAGGTTTTTTGCTCAGTGACGGACTCTGCGACGATCGCTCGCCGTTGGAACTCGGAGAGTTCCAAACAACAACCCTTGCGTCTGTTGTTCTGCACCGAAGGAAAAACCAAAACTAGGTGGACGTTGGTGGGAGGGTCACCAGCCTGACTGTTTTCTTCTTGAAATGGTGTGGAAAGAAGAAAAAAAAAAAAAAAGAAAGTTTTTCATCCATTTTTAGTTTTGTTTTTTTTTTTTTAAAATAACCCTACAGACTTTATTGTGATTAAAATTTGCCCAAGATTTGACTTGATCTTTTTAATTGTAATTGAAGCGGCATGTGGGTAGGGATTAGGTGAGTGTGCAGATGTGCACAAAAATTAATATGAACTTAGAGGAATAGCCTCATTGCCATAAAAAGGCTGACCAAATGTTCACAGATGGAATTTGAGTGGACCCTTATTGAATAAGCCAGTAGGGCCCACTTGGGTCATTTCGGCTTCAATCCCGTGCAGTCTATTTGGAAAAGGCACAGCCTAGGCCTTTTCCGCAATAATTATTCTCATGCCTGATCCATTAATTTTTTAATTTGCATTAGGCTTGCTCAGTGACAGCACCGCCGCTATCAACAGGAAAAGAATTTAAAATAAGGCTTGAAGAAGGGTATGTGTGGCTATGTTGACTTTTTAACCTTACTGGGATATGGTTAGACACAGAAATTAAGCATATTAGTACTGTAGTCAAATGGAATCAAGAAATTTTTGCATATCATTAAATTCTTTCTCTGTCAAAAAACTTTCAGAACCTGGTGGTAATTAGGGAATTTGAAACGAGAGGCTCTCATGACATAAAAGGAAATAATTTTACAGTATTACTGCATCTAACCAGAGTTTCTTTCTTCCTTGCCCTCCTCTCTCACCCCAATGTTTATCTCATTCTTATCTCGACGTTGCTTTTAAACTGTTGAATTTGTAAAAATGCACAGGAAAAAAACAAACAAGCCCCAATCCCTAAGTTTTTCTCTTTATGCCGTTCCTCCCAGGAGTCCCACTGAATTTGTACACAGCAGAAGATGGCAGAAATGAAATGTAATCATTAAACTGTGAAATATGGAAATATTCCTAACAACGCAGTAAAGCTGACAAAAGACTAATTTCAACAGAACAGGTTTTAAACAGTACGTTGGGGTATAGAAGCATCTGTTACGGGGATTGAGGATGGATGTTGTTACCATGCTTGGGGAAATTGAGGAACCCTGGAGTCTCCCTGCGCTGCACTGGGCTCCCATCACCGGAGCCGTGTTTTGTCGAGCCGCATGGATCATCCTTTCCCATGGAAATGACGTGGAGGGCTTAGAGGTCTGAGCGGTTTTGGGCAAAGGACTCATTTTCTCCACGTTTTACCACAACTCTTCTTTGGCTTGACCAGAAATATTTTACCTCTACCTGGGCAATTTTGTGTGAGGCCTCATCTGAGCCTTGAGAGCTTCTTGAACTCTGTAGGGCTTTGGGGGCCTACAAGAAAGCTGGGGAGGGACTTTTTAGGATGTTGGGCAGTGATAGGACAAGGGGGAACGGATCCAAACTAGAGGAGGGAAGATTTAGATTGGACGTTAGGAAGAAGTTCTTCCACATGAGGGTGGTGAGACCTTGGAAGAGATTGCCCAGAGAGGTGGTGGAAGCCCCATCCCTGGAAGTTTTGAAGGCCAGGTTGGATGGGGCTCTGAGCAACGTGGTCTAGTGGGAGGTGTCCCTGCCCATGGCAGGGGAGTTGGAACTCGATGATCTTCAAGGTCCCTTCCAACCCTGACAATTCTATGATTCTATGTAAGTCTGTGTGTAGAATAAACACAAGCAGAAATAGCTCAGAAGAGCTGCTGTTGGTCAATGTAAAGACTTCTTTGGGATTTTCAAAACCAAGTTGTGCTGGCTTGTCTCTGCTGAACCACAGACCGGTTTGGGTTGGAAGGGACCTTTCAAGGTCATCTCATCCAACCCCCCTGCAGCGAACACGTAGGTTTTACTGCTGAATATATCATCACATCTTTCTTCAGCCCGTTAGAGCTTGGGTGCTTTATCTCAAATTATCTTATTGTTGGAATATGTCAGTTTGAGTAAAACACAGTTGTGGTCCAGAGCAATTCTGATTTGGAGTTTGTTTTTTGCAAACCTGAAATGCGGGCTCTGGCCCGTTTTTCTCTGCACACAGCCATGTGCGCTTTTGCCATCCCATCCCCTGGGTGGGGACATGTTACTGGGTGGTTCTGGTGTCAGTGGCATTTTTTGGCAAGGAGAATGGCCAGTATTTTAGTAGCACTCAGCTTTTTTTTTTTAGTTTTGTTTTTTTTTCGTGTGTGTGTGTGTGTCCTCATAAATTTAGATTTATTTAAAAAGAAGGAATTTAGTGTTGACAATACCAGTTGCTTGCTCCGGACTAGGAGATTCACTTAATCAGGGTGACTGGAGAATAGCAGTTAAAAGTTGGAAGAACAGAAACAGGACTCTATGTGACATTGTGACAATTTACCTCTCGGAAAATCAGAAATTGCCCATTTGCAGTTGAAGGGAAAAAGAGATGGATACTTCTCTTTCTTACTCCCTAGGATATATTTTTTTTCCTGCTCTTTTACTGCTGGTGCAAAGGGAGGAGAGGTATTTTTGTTATCAAGATCTGGGTTGGATTTTTGAAGCTCTAGGTATTTGGTCTAGCCCACCAAAGTCTGTGGGAGCTACAGGTACCCAGTATTTCCGAAATGAGGCATCCAGTATTTCTGAAATGGCAGCTCCTAGTTGAATTTTATAGGGAATCTGTGGTAATATTGTCTCTTAAAGTTCAGATTCTGGTACCGTAACTCAGACCGCCTGGTACCGTGCTACGGAGATAGCATCATAAATAGCAATCTAGCTGGTGAAATTTGGATGCAGCTCAGTACTGATTTTTTTTTATTTTTTTTTTTTTTGCTTTTGCTTTGCTTCCCTCCTTTTCTTCATGTCTTTTTTATAGCTTACAGTTGAGTTTTTATGGTTTTGTTGTGCGGTTTTACATGATCAAATATGTGGAAATTTATAAATAAAGCAAGCAATTCTGGAATTGAAAAGCACAATAATATGAATCACCTGGCTGTGAAAAAGGTATGTAATCAAAAACTTGCTTTGCCTCTGCTTGTCTGGGGTATCATTTCAAAGTGTTTAAAAAACAATCTTTTTTTTTTTTTTATTTTGACTGGGTCTCATCTAAATAGCTGAGCAGGACAGGAAAGCGTTAGAATATTGATCAAATAAACAGGCACGAGGAATAGAAAATTAAAGTGCTGAATGTCAGCAGGAGTGTGATAAGAGGAGCCCATGTCTCTGTAGCCGGAGTTTCGTAGCTCCTAAAGGCAGCAGGTAGATAAAGGAGCGCGTGGAACCAGGAGGAGTTCCCCGTGGGACTGCAGATGACATTGTAACTGATGACTCCAGATGACAATGTAAGAGGAGGAATGGAAAGAAATTATATTAACAAACTGTAGTCGATGGTTATAATAAGATTTGAAGTGCTGAATAACCGAACCTGAAAGACCAACATATTTTTCAAGATGGTTTAGAAGGATCCCACGATTGAGTGTGTCAAAAGCCGCAATTATGTCAAGAAGTATTACAAAGGATGGGTTCCCAACATCAGATACAATAAGTGTATTATTGCAAATCCTGATGAGTGGAGATTCACTGCTGATGAAAAAAACCCCAACCAAACCCACACAACTAAACCGCAGTGAAACTTTCGTAATAAACGATATCCTTAAAATGTGTGTCTTAAGACTCTTCCCCTCTCCTAACAGCAATAGGAAAAAAAGATTTAAATCTGCTTTATTGATTACTAAAACATCCAGGGATTAAAAAAAAAAATCCATGTAATACTGTTACTTTTTTAGAGTTTTAGATAGTCATGGTGGATAATAATACCTTTATAATATTTTCAATATGTGAACCTAGCAGAGGAAAGATTTTTTTCTCAGAAAACTATCAGATGTTGGCTCCGAGGAGTGTGCTGTTGGATAAAGATTTTATTTCCCCAATTCTAAGCACAAGAAACCGTGGATTTTTGTTGTTGTTGTTGTTGTTGTGGGAAGAGGTTCTATAATAAGTCTATCAGTTTTCTGGCATAAATTTGTCAGGGGAATAAATGTGTCTAATACATATTTTTGATGATTGATAATGGTTTTCCAAGTGTGCTAAATAAGGAAGCAAGACATTTTCTTTCTATGTTTAAATGATGGGAAAAATAGCCTGAGTGTTATGAAATGGCAAAAACATTCCTAGTTCAGAGTGTTTTTTTGAAGTTCTGAAAATCTTTGCTACGTTTATTAGCCAAATTTTGGGTTTTGTCGAGGAGGACAACAATGTGCTGAAGGTCAGCAATTTATTTTTTCCTTTGTGTGACTCCCACTTGCCAGATGTAAATATTAAGAGCTTCTAACACCAAAATCCCCATAACTCCATCCCCAAACTAAATTAGGAAAGCCAAACATCATAAACCACCATAAATCCAAAACTCAGGTCTTGCTTTGTTGCCAAACATTTGCGAAGCGTGTCGTTTACGTTGTTGGGTTTGCTGTCGTGTGCACGTTGCTCCTTCTCCTCCACAACTTCCAGCAGGGAGGGAGAGGAAAGTCTGTTGAAGGTCCAAATGAGTGACTGTGGCTAGAAACGGGGAAAGGTTTTATTCTGAAGCCGTTTGGAGGGTTACTCAGGAGTAGTTTAGCACCATCCTAATGGGGTCTACAAGAAAGCTGGAGAGGAACTGTCTTACAAGGACATGCAGCAACAGAACAAAGGGCAATGGGTTTAAACTAGAGAAGAGTAGATTTTGATTGGGCATTAGGAAGAAGTTCTGTTCTCTGAGGATGCTAAGACACTGGAACAGGTTGCCTGGGGAAGTGGTGGAGGCTCCATCCCTGGAAACATTCAAGGTCAGGCTGGATGAGGTTCTGAACAACCTGATGTAGTCGAGGATGTCCCTGCTCGCTGCAGTGGGATTGGCCTAGATGACCTTTAGAGACCCCTTCCAACCCAAGTCATTCTACCATTCTACGATTCTCTGAAAATGGCTTGATGAAAAATGGTTTGATGAAAGTTAGGGGTGTGGTCGCTGCTGAAGACCCATCAAACATCTACCAGCGAAGTGCATCTTTAAATATCATCAAAACTATTGCTTTATTTACACCTTAATGTAGCATTTGTCTTGGTCGCCCTTTGGAAGGTCAGGTTGGATGGAGCTCTCTGCAACCTGCTCTAGTTGCAGATGTCCCTGATCAGTGCAGAGGGTTTGGACTAGGTGAGCTTTAAGGTCCTTTCCAACCCAAAACGTTCTATGATTTTATGAAAGTATCTTTCTGCTGAACTTGCAGCTTTGATAGTCTGCGATACTTGAAGCAGCTCCTATAAAATAGAATTTTCAAGAGCACTGGATGAAAAAAAAAAAATCTATCTTAATTAGATGCTTATTGAAATCTGGCGCAGACTGTATATGAAACATGATTTCAAAACCGAAGCAAATATTTTGATGTTTATACGCACTCGCTAATATATATTCCTAATGCCAATGCCATGCACAGCTTTTTCTGAAACGAAAGGGAAAATGGAGATTGCTGCTGACCTCGGAGCCTTTCTAAAACAAATTCCTCTGATGATTGTGAAAATCTGTCGTAGAGTCATTTTGCCGTAGAGTCGTCGGACTTTGTGTGGTGTATAGGAGGGGGCATCTCCTGCTTGAGTACAGGATGGTGCTCACTCTTTGCAGGCTTCTATTTTTATCGCTGGTGCCCTGTTTTATGAAGGAAGATTCTTTTTTCTTGGCGTCTGATATGGTGTGATACGTAATACAATATTCAGTATTGAATTCCAAGACTTGGCGCTCATAATGTTTGTCATCCATGTTCTTACCTTGTGGAGAATCTAATAAGGGGGAAAAAGCCTGAAAACTTCCTATTTTACATTTCAAAAAAAAAAAAAAAGATCCATTTCTGACGTGGGAGAAGAGAAATTGGGCGCAAAAAATAATGTGTTATTATCTGAAAAATAGCAAAAAGCAGCAGAGGAAAAATGGGGACATGAACTTTGATAAATTTTATTTCCTCTGTGTTTTCATCCTCCTGTCTGGTTTGATTGTCGCTGATTGTATCCTCTGCCAGACTGTGCCATCTTTCCAAGCACGTGTGCCTATCATGATGCCAAAATACTGTGCTTTATCTACACCTTTCCATTGCATGGCCACCTGGGAGGGTCTTCTCCAGAGTCAGCTCCTGCAGAAGTGTCTGCTCCTGTTGACCCTTCAATCCCTGTCCATCATCTGGGACCGTTGCCGCTCACTCCAGCGTACATCTACTGAGAAAAGGTTAAATAAAGTTGTTTTTATTTGTGGAGGTCCTCCTGGAGCCAAACAGCACACGGGGCCAAGCTGAGTGGAGCGTCTTGAGTGGGGGGACTCTCCAAAGACTTTCTGAGGCCTCTTTGCCAGGGGCGACCGCTGCCCCTGAAACTGCCTGCGCAAGATGGGTGCTTGGGCTTCCCCTCTCCTCTGCTCCACGCTCTCGCTCTGAGGAATACACCAGAGAGACAAAGAGCCTTTCACGAATGCAAATTTCAGTAGAAGTTACTATTTTTTTGCTTTCACGGAGAAAGAAAAAAAAAAAATAAAATAAAAAATTGCAGGAACAGTGCAGCTTCCCCACAAATCTCCAACTAACCCTTGCACTCAATTAATCTTCACGACCTCCTAACGCCCCGTGCCGTGAATTGTACCTTGAGGTTAGGAAATAGGTCTGGTAGTAGTTCCCAGCCACTCCTATACGGCTTTTGTGTACCAAGCCTTCAGATGTTGTTGATTTGAATTTGAAATCTCTTTCCTGCATAACGTCTTGATCTGAAAGAGCTTTTGCCTTTAAAGCCGAGCTGTAATTTGTTTAACCTGACATATTCTTAATTATACGAGCTGTAAATTTTATTGTATTGTGGAGAGCTGAAATACGTGCACAAGGAGGCAGTGCCAAGGTGTGATTGGTTAACGGGACCGTCTTGCTCTTGGGTGTGACAGCAACATGCTCGGTGGGTGTCTAGGAAGAAAATTCCGGTGTGGAACCCCTGTCCTACCATCCCTTGTGAATCTATGCGAGTAATTTTGTGACAGCTGCACGTGGACCCGAGGCTCGGCCAGGACAGTTTCTGGCCCATAGGTTTCTAGGAAACAGCATAAAGTGGGAAAGGCTGAGCTAAATTTTCTATTTATTTATTTTTTTTTTAAATAGGAAATGGTTGAAATATCTTCCTGATGTCGTGCTGGCAGATTGATTTCTGCACCCTTGTCATTCATTATGAGAAGAGAAGGCTCCGAGGAGACCTTATCGTGACCTCCCGGTATCTGAAGGAGGCCTACAAGAAAGCTGGGGAGGGACTTTTTAGGATGTTGGGCAGTGATAGGACAAGGGAGAATGGATCCAAACTAAAGGAGGGGAGATTCAGATTGGACGTTAGGAAGAAGTTCTTCCCCAGGAGGGTGGTGAGACCCTGGCCCAGGTTGCCCAGAGAGGTGGTGGAAGCCCCATCCCTGGAAGTTTTTAAGGCCAGGTTGGATGGGGCTCTGGGCAACCTGCTCTAGTGGGAGGTGTCCCTGCCCGTGGCAGGGGAGTTGGAACTGGATGATCTTCAAGGTCTCTTCCAACCCTGACAATTCTATGACTCTAAGATTATTACGCAGTTTCCAGATGGCGTTGTCAGGGCTGGAGCCACACAGCAGTTCACCCTTCAGTAGGTCTGGCCTCTCTGAGATTGGGAACAGCAGCAGCAGCAGCACCAGTGGAGATGGCAATGTGCTGGAGCAATGAGGGAGGACACACAATTATTTCATTATTCATGCGTGGGATCTCAGGAGATTCGCTATGAAATTTCAGCTTCAGAAGCACCAGTTTGGTTTTTTGTTTGGTTTTTTTTTCTGATGAGCCAAAGAAACTGCTCTGCGAGCTGAGCCGGTGGAAAAAATCTAGCAAGGCTTGGGGTTTGACACTGACAGGTGAGGAGAAGGCAACCATATGAAAGGTCTTTTATTGTAAAGTGGGACGTGGAGCTGCTCTTTGCACCCCAAGTGATGCTGAAGAGGTGGAGCTCTGTGCAGTTATCCCTGTTCCATGCCAAAGGGGTGGCATTATCTGCACGTTCTGCTTCGCCCGGGTCTCCAGGTGGCGGCAGGAATTGCTAGGGCTTGAATTTTCCAAGAAGCTGGTCATCATCAGTGATCCCTGGGGAGACACAGAGAAGGGATATCTGTCTAGTTTCCATTCACCCATCTCATCCTATCTCTTTGTTCTGGGGGCTGCTCAAAGCGGTGCCAAGTTTTGTGTAACTTTGGTTGTACGCTCCCTTTCATCAGGAACTTCCCATAGTCCGTCTAGTAGATAGTCAGCAA
Organism: Baryphthengus martii; assembly: GCA_013396935.1. NCBI lineage: Eukaryota > Metazoa > Chordata > Aves > Coraciiformes > Momotidae > Baryphthengus > Baryphthengus martii. The sequence continues at coordinate 61,370 of VWZK01010049.1, read as the reverse complement.
TCATCTGTTACCTCCAGATAAAGATGGGACAGTTTATTAAGTGACTGATGGCTTTTGCTAAGTCCTCTAAGTATGATTAATGTGTAAAAATATCTGGCTGAGTGATAGGTAAATAGGAAAAACAGAGGCGCTCTCCTCAAGCCAGTTTTCGCGTGTCCGTTCGTGTCCTTTGATCAGGAGGAAAGGTTAGAGGAGCTTGCTGATAGCTCGACCCAACGGCTAAGAGAAAACAGACATAGTCAAGACACAGCAAAACCCCAGGTCCTAGAGTCGTACGAGTCCGTGGAAGTCCCCGCTCCCAAGGAAAGTAAAACTACAGCCTTAGAGCTTGGAGAGAAGAGGCGGAAACATGAGACACGTTCTGTAAAAACTTGTACGAGCCAAAGGAGGTACCTTCGGATCTCCTGCAATTACATCATTTAGGGAATCATGACTTTTCTGTGGTGAGAGATGGGAAGACTGTAGTAGTTAACGATTTTAAAAAATCAGAAAAATTTGTGTTGCTTTTGATTGTATAATTGCTGCAGTGCTGTAAAAAATAGCCTCATTATTTGGTCGAGGTGGGGGGATCCTGCCCCGCTGCTCCCAGGGCGCTGGAGAGACACCCCTCCTGCAGGGCTGGCTCCAGCTCGGGAGTCCTCAGCCCAGGAGAGACAGGGAGCTGGTGGAGTGGGACCAGAGGAGCCCCAGCAATGCTGGGAGGGCTGGAACCCTCTGCTGGGAGGCCAGGCTAGGACAGTTGGGCTTGTGCAGCCTGGAGAAGAGAAGGCTCCGCAGAGACCTTCTGGGGGCCTTTCAGGGCTTCCAGGGGCCTGTCAGAAAGATGGGGACAGACTTTGGAGCAGGGCCTGTTGGGGCAGGACAAGGGGGGATGGGTTTAAACTAAAAGAGGGAGATTTAGACTAGAGAGAAGGAAGAAATTTTTCATGCTGAAGGTGGTGAAGAGCTTGTCTCAGGTTGCCCCAAGAGGTGGTGGCTGCCCCATCCCTGGCCCCATTGCAGGGGAAGTTGGATGGGGCTCTGAGCAACCTGCTCTAGTGCAGATGTCCCTGCTCCCTGCAGGGGGGTGGGACCAGATGACCTTGAAAGGTCCCTTCCCACCCAAACCAGTCTGTGATTCTGTGAATCTATTTGTATGTCATACAGAGGTCTTCACCACATCCCAGTGATTTGTCAACAGTGCCGCATTGGTGGTAGAAGACCATGTTGGGGTAGAAGATCATATCTGGCCACCGGGGGTTTTTTGTTTAGGAACAGAGTTGCATTAGTAGAAAGGATTGCTCCTTCTGCACCCAGCCTCCTGTACAGCTAGAGTTCCACACACAGGTAGCGACGTTAAGTCAACTGATCTTCCAACACTTACCTTTCGGTGACATTTCTGAGTACTTTGGTCTGTAGATGTGCACGTGCACAGCGGCAGGTTACCCGGCTCTGAAGGCTCTTTGCTAATTTACTTCACCAACGTTAAATTAATTACTCTCCAGCCTGCTATTTATTTTAACGTACACGAGAGAAAAGCATCGTATAGATAGGCAGGTATACAACCTGCCAGCTTACATTATTAGTGATCTGGCAAAGAAGGGCTCAGCTTCTGGGTGTTCTGGATGTCCACAACCCATTGCACAGCCGGTGGCTCTCCGAGGCCTCGCTGCTGCCAGGAGCTGCCGGCTGCCATAGAGCCAAGCCCGTGAAAGCACCAAAAACAAGTGAAAAATCCTCCTCCTTGCCCTGAAATGTGTCTGGCTTCTGTCTGAAGGGTGTGGGTCACTTGTGATCTCCCTCTGCACGTTGGAATCACCGAGGCACCCGTCATTGACTAAAGAAAGTGGATCACATGAGTACTGGAGATTGTGGCAGCTCGAGCACAGCAATTCCCCGAAATAATCAGAGGATGTAGAAGTATTTTGACCAGTCACAGTTTTCCAGATAACCCTCCAATTTTACCTGTTGTTTAAAGGCTCCTATACTGCTCCCTGCTGCTTCTGTTGCTGCTTGAAAGTTTGTTCCAAAACCAGCTGCCGTATCTGGACTTTTATGCGTATCTTTGGAAAATGATGAAAGTATTTCATTGCAAACCAGAAAGCGAAAAAAAAAAAAAAAATTAAATAAAAAATCAACGGGTAAACTTGTGTACAGTGAGATAAAAATCAGTGTTTCATTACTTATTTATTTATTCATTTATTTAAAAAAATCTTTAACCAGCAAAATTCATTAAGATGCAGTATCTCATGTACAATGATGGCCTAGGGACGGGAGATGGATTAAAAAATGTAAATACTATTGGGTCTAATGTGCGTACCATTAACACAAATACGAAATTAATGTAAAAGTTTCTGAGAGCACAAACTTGGGTTTTTAACTCTTTAAATATAGGTTTGAAACGGCGCAGAACGGTGGTCGGCTTCGGCAGATGATAGATGCAGTAAACAAGAGCGTCTCAAAAGAGACAAAATGTCAGCAAAATAATTGCCTAGCAGTACTTCATATCAATTAATTCATTTGTATTTAATTAAAAGGAGTCATAACAATTGGCTGCTGGCTAAAAGCCCCTTAGCTCTGGAGTCTTCTACGCCTTCCCTTCGTTTGCTGGGGCTGGGTATTGTTTTAGCCCTTTTGAATAATTCAACCCAGACCTAAACAGAAAATCTATCTTTGAGTTATTCCCTTTTCTGTCGGGAAGCAGCAATAAACAGGAGCTTCGCGTGCGCGCTTTAGAAATGACAATGAGGGAGACCGAGGGTGGGATTTCAAAAAGTACTTGAAACCGAAAATGTTGGGGCTTCTGAATCAGTTAAGGGCTTCTAAAGATGTACGTTATCCAAGGGGACTCCGGTGAATCCACGCAGAGGGTGAGTGAGTTCATTACCGGCCTGCCCATTGCTACAAAGCCCCAGCAGAAGTGCGGCCCTGACGTCAAAGTTCATCCAACCTTTCCTCTAAGGTTGGGAGGTTCATTTTACGATGGGTAATATCTACATCTGACCAAGTTGACAATCCCTTCCAGTGTCTTGTTTTACTCGCTCAGACCTATTTGAGTATAAAAGCGATCCACACATCTGGTGAGGAGATCTACTGGTTTAAACGCCCCTGCTTGGAAATGCACAAGTGTAAGACCCCCCCTCAATCAATCTGTTGAGCAAATTCCATCAAACAAGAGTTGGGTGGCTTCTCCTAGATGTTTAGTAGCAGTGGTCCATGTGCCACCTCCCATCTCAGCCCTGTGCTTCTGAGCACCTCACTCCCAAAGCCGTTGTGGGTCTGCGCACTTGAGTGGAGCCGCAGCGTCGTTTTCTTCTCCTCATGAGCAAACACATCCCTAGAAAGCAGGAATGAAAATGGCAGCTTTTGATTTATCCTATTGTCTCTGTCTGGAGTTGGAATAAGCTCCTGTTTGAAACTAAATGACGCTTGCTGAGCGAGGTGGCCAAATGACTTCATTCCGAGTATTATCTCTGGTTGTTTTTCCTGTTTATTGTTTTATTGTACGATTTCCTGGCTAACTCACAAAAGCTGATAACCTGCGGTGCGTTTCTCAGGCATTAGCGCAAATAAACCAGGTTCTCAGCTAGACAAAAAGTAAATAATGCATCAACTTCCGTGACATGTGCTACGAGGCATTATCTGTTACTACAACACCTCTGGAGACACTCAGTACTGTGGCACAGGACGGTTGACCTGAGGAGACACTGGTTTTAAGAGTAAAACATGAAGAATTTGGACCAGCTTCCTAAGTGGGTGTCATCATCAGCATAGAATTGTTTTGGTTGGAAAAGACCTCTAAGATCATCAAGTCCAAGCACTGCCAGGTCACCACTAAACCATGTTCCTCAGCACCACATCTCCACAACTTTGAAGCCCTGCCAGGGATGGGGATTCCACCCTTGCCCTGGGCAGCCTGGGCCAGGCCTGGATAACCCTTGTGGTAGAGAAATTGTTCCTCAGCTCCAACCTAAACCTCCCCTGGAGTTACTTGAGGCCGATTCCTCTTGTCTTTTCACTTGTTCCTTGGGAGAAGAGACCGAACCCTGCCTGGCTCCAGCCTCCCTTCAGGGAGTTGTTGAGAGCAAGAAGGTCTTCCCTGAGCCTCCTTTTCTCCAGGCTGAACAAGCACAGGTCCCTCACCAGACCTGTGCCCTTCACCAGCTTTGTTGTCCTTCTTCAGGGATGGAAGATGCCTCCGTTGTAGGTTGGACTTGATGGTTCTAGAGGTCTTTTCCAACCTTAACTATTCTATGATTCTATGATTCAGACATGTTCCAGCACCACAGTGTCCTTCTTAGAGTGAGGGAACATCACCCTAGAAGGGTGTGAGAGTGGCAGGTGTCTACCCCTGGGGCCTGCCACCCCTTGGGTTGCCTGCACTGAAGGTACCCCCTGCTTCAGGAGGTGTTCCGTGTACAGATTCACAATCCCCGTCATTTCTCTCCATTTTTGGCCTCCCCAAAGAGGGAAGCTGTCTCCTGCCCTGCGTGGTGGTGCGGAAGGGTTAACCCCTGACAGTCGCGTCCCCCCCCCTCCTCTGCCTGCTGAAGTGCCTTGTTTGCAAAGGATTGATAGAGTACCCTTGAGAGAAAGATTCGCATTTTCACTGTTCCGTGTCAGGGAATGAGGTTGTGTGATTTTTGTGTCATTTTGCACTACCATATTTCTTCCATTAGGAATTCTAATATTTCACAACCTCTGTCAAGGAAACTGCTACTCCTAATGCACGAGGCGAATGCATTCCAGATGGCCTCGTAATCCAGTTCAGGTTTTTCACATACATTATTTCAGTTCCACGGCGAGTCCAGGCTCAGCTTTGCCAAAGCTGGTTTCATGATTCATTTGCAACCGCAACAAGTTAATCCCCGAGCGAATAGCTGTGTCCACTTCAGGTGAATTCTTCTTGCGTGCTGGCTCCAGACATGGGCTGGTAAGAGGTGCTTCCAAAACAGCAATTTATATTCCGCGTCCTCGTGCCAAATTCTCCCTCTCCGTGTCCGCGGCCGATGGATCAAGGAGATGTTTCTAAAACGAGGGGTTCCTTAATTTATGAGTAGTCTCAGCTAGCCATTGAAACTGGTCCAGTTCAACGAACGCGTCCAGCAAAATATTGAAAAGGGGGAAGCCCAAGGAGCTCTGCGCAGAGAATATTTAAATTTAAAATGACTCCATGGATTGAGTCATGATTAGTGCTCATCTCTGCTGATTCTCAGCTCTACAACATAAGCGGTAGCCAATAAGCAAAATACGACCTCATGCAGCTTTCCCGAGGTCTGTAGGGTCACCTTTGTTTTCTACGTGTTTTCTTCTATATTTATTTCGTTTTTTTTTAGCAGATTTTTTATAGCGCATGGCTTTACCCAGTTGTTCGTTCAGGAATTTCCATGAGGCTGTGCTGGTCGTTAAACACAATTTTCTATTTATATTTTGACGGTGAAACATTCTACTAAAAGTTGCCCTAGTTCTCCTCATCTGTCGTTACCCTCGTCTCAGCCACGGAGAAGCTCGGCTCGAGACAGAGCTGCCTCCGTCCCTTTTGGTCTCCTTTTGTCTGCGGCACATTCGGCTCCGCCAACACCGGCTGAAATGAAATGATATTTCCTGAGCGCTGACCTCCTCGACACTTACGTGGACTCAGCATCTTAATTGCTGTTAGTGTGAATCATCTGAAGCCGCCGTGTAATTCCTCGAGACGTTTATAGGAGATCTCCAGTAGACGTTTACTCCGAATAACGAAAATAAAGAAATCCATAAATCCCAGGAAACTTTCCCCTACTTCATTTTAGAGTTGTTTATACAAGGAACTCCGTGTCGCAATAACGCGTCTTGGCCTTTGTTTGATTGGAAATTTCTATTAAACTGTTATGAGAAAATAACTTTATGCTTCAGGTTTTATGTTTCAATTTGATTAACAACAGGCTTTTACGAGGACTCGAGCACGGCTGCCTACGCCGGACGCGTCCGGCGTTATTGCACGAGCTGCTTTTCTGCACGGGGTGGACTTTATCAAGAAAATTATATTTCCTGCACATGACATTTTGGAACCGTGTTGTATGTTGTGTCCCCGTCTTAAACGCCGTTAGCGCGAATCGTCCGACTCCGCTTTATAATCTTTGTACGGTATTTATAGCAGACCGTTGCTCGGTAGTGTTCTAAATTTCCTGCTTATGATGCAATGGCAAAAGTCATTAAACATTAGCAGTAATAGTATTTTCACTGTAATAAAGTGTTAATTACTTCCACATGTTAATCGAGTCGGGGGGGGGTGCGCGGGTTTGAGAGATTTTTTTGCTATTGTTACTGTGCCTAAAATAATTTCCATGTGATAATTTTCCAGGATATCAAAAACTGAATAATTATGCACTAATTAAGAAAGTAGAGCCTGCTCCGGAGTTAAGACTGCATTAATTTTAATGTTTTTACAGTCCTTTAATTGGGGAACGGGCTGTAAATTGAGAGCTGACGCGCTCTCCCACCGTAAGCGGGGCCTGCCTTTGCAATCTGCCTCCGATATACGGCAACCCAAGGTCAACACAAGTTTGCAAAATCCCTCTGCTCTTCATACGAAATGTATTGGTGGTGAAGCGTGCATCTATCACTCTGACAAGCATTTAACTCTCCAAGAGCACATGCTCTCACTTCTTAAATTATTAATTGCGTTAAATACATTTTCATATCGCGGACTGTTTGCTACAAACCGGTCCCGGGCAGGGAGAGGCGGTGTCCCCTCCGTATATCCCTCCAGTATGAGACAGTTTGCCTTCTGTTCTTCCGACTGGGAAGGGTTGGTGAACGAAACGCGAAAATGGCTGGGAAAAAGAAAAAAAAAAAAAAAATAAAAGTCGCCCTTGCGAAGTCTTTTATTTTTTTTAACGTCGATTGGTTGGCTTCGGTTCCCCCCTTCTCTTTTGTTCCGCGCTAATGTCTAGAAGTCCGTATTGTTTTGGTTTGTTTATACCTTTACACTTATCAGCTCGTGCAGTTTTCCAGGGTATTCTCCCTGTCACACCATTATCACAGGCAATGGCATCATCATCCGCTTCATTATCATCTCTGGGTCATTCCAGCCCGGAATGGCTTCTTGTTACAACTAAAAGGAGGAATCTGGCAAATGGATCCTATTATCTCCCTCTCTCACTCCGGCATTTGAATGCATTAGACGAGACGCAGTCTTTATATTAACAGGCATCGTGACCTTTGCCTGTAACATGTTTATTTTAGCAAGACTTGCCGGTGCTGCTGGAGTTCAGCTCCTGCCGGTTCCCGATGCTATTGTAAGGCCGGAGTTTATACCTCGCTCGTGTCAAAGCGGTTCCTGCGCTGCAGGGGAAATGTTGAGAACCAGGTGGGAAAGTGGAGCTGTGGAGGCATCTTCCACCCCTACTGGGTGCTCTGGGAGGAGGTGGCCCCTGCTGGGCTGCTCCCAGCACTGCCTCAGGTAGAGATACTGACTTTGGAGGAACCCAATCCTGCGGTCACCAGGTGAGCTTAGACCTGGGAGTGATGAGGGGCTTGTTGATGGCAGAAAATAAATAGCTCAGGAGTTGCAATTAACTCCTGAAATGTCACACCCAGATTCTAATAGGAGCAGCTGGTGGTAATGAAGGTTTGGCTCAAGGAGGATCCTCCAGGTCGTGGACAGGTAAGAGAGTCATACCGTTTTGAAGCAAAAATTATTGTAAAGGATGAGGAGAAAGCTTCCTGGGGATGTGTTTGGGGTGTGAGTCCCCAGATGAAGATGTGGTCGTGTTTCTGACTTTGTGAAGCCTTTTAACACGGTGCAAGGATGAACTACCCCCAGGAACCTTCTGTGGACTTTGAGCTCTCATTTGGTGGAGGGTTGAATTTCATTCCTTCTCCTTGGTTTGAATCTCATTCCTTCTTCTTGGTATCTCCTCTCTTTGTTTCTGCTTGGTCCTTCAGGAAAGCACCTCAGGTAGAAAAAAAAAAATGGAATATTTTACAAGCACGTACGTGTCTGCTTACTTGGTTTACTTGCAGTTTTCTTACAGTTTAATCCCAGTTGTACTTGAATATCTCTTCCGTGGGAAGATCTTTGTAAAGTGATAGGAAACCCATCACTTTTGAAACATTTTTACGGTACCCTCTCGGTACCTCGGGTAAATCTCAGCACAACTGAGAAATGGGAGTCGGTCTCCATCTGATCTCTCCTGGAGACCTCGTTGGACAAACCCTGTCTAGGGCTCCTTGTACAATTTCCTCACTTTTCTCCTTCTGCGCGTTTCCCGATAGCAATATTTTAATGGCATTACCGGTGTCAACATCAACGTACGGCATCGTTTCGAAGAAGTGGGCATAAATATCTTGGTGGTCGGCATAAATGAAAATCCCCTTCAGCCTCCCCCGCGTCATTTCAACAATAAATATTGAGAGCGTGGTGGACCCTTGGCAGTGGTGCAGGACAAAGTAAAACCGAGACACTTTTAGAGGTGTTTCCAAAGTGTGTTGATGCATTTTGATGCGTTTCCCCCTGTAAGCCACGGGAGCTGAAAATCGAGTGGCTCGGCAACATCTTTGCAGTTTACTGCTCTCTGCTAAAGCGGCGCAGAGAAATAACCCTCCTGCCTTCTGGAGGTGATGGTTTGAAATGCAGAGCGCGTGAAAGTCAACGTGAAATTTCTCTTTGTCCTGGCATCCTAACGAGGGCACGTACCGGCCACGGTTTGCTTTGCGGGACTCGCTGGATGGTTGGAGGGAGCGGAGGGAAACTCGTGGATGAAATTGCAGCCCAAAGTGCTGCAATTAGCTGCTTTGGAATAATATTTCTTACATCATTTTAACGACACGTTCCTTTGAGGCAACATTAAGAACGTTGTGCTGCAGTCGGTGCTTTTACAGCATCTGTTCAGTGGTTCAGGTGGAAGAAGTCACATTTCTCAGCAGCCAGCCGGCTCTTGTCCAGTTGGAAAACTAGGAAACATCTCTGCAGAGATCAGTCTGCCTGCTGCTTGAGAGGGAGAGATTGAAGGAAAGTTAACAAAGACAAATCTTAGAAAGGCCAGGAGAAGCATTTTTCACCTGACGTGGTTTTTTTTTTTTTTCCTTTCTTCTGCTCCAGTTTCTCTAATACCGTTGCATTAATTAGGAATTTAGGTAAATGACATAAGTGCCCTAATTTTTTATTTCTGCCAGGAGAACAATTAGGCCATTAGAAGTAACAAATGGTCTGGATGCACGTTGCCTGTTGAAAATTTCAAGCTGCATTCTCTCTGACATGAAATGGAACAAATAATAGTTGTTTGGGCCAATTTTTACCATAAGCAATGTCAGCTTTAGCAGATGCAGCGTACCATTGGCTTTTTTTTTTTTTCTTCCCCCCCTGCTATTGTCATGGCTCATTAAAGTATGCTGACTCTTGTGGATTCCCATTTCCTTTAGGTAAATAGTTATTTACATGAACTGCGACATTTTTCTTTGGTGACAATTTCTAATTGTTCAGGCAAGCAAGGGTGATATATTAACCGCTCTGAATAAAGCTTCACCTATGAAATAAATTACTTGAAATTAACTATCCTTTCAAAAGAGGCAAAATTTCCAAATGGACAAATTAGACCCTTCTTAGCCACATATGGTAAGTGTTTTAAGCATTTCCCCACTGGTGGATACTCTAGAGAACAATTCTTCATGATGGAGTGGAAGACTTCTTAACTCATTTGGGGTCCTTTTTGTGGCAGCGCTTGCCGGCGGTCTGCTCTGCTAGGCTCGCTTTGTGGCTGAGCACTGAGCAGGCCGTGTCACCTGTGGCTTTAGCAACTTTCTGCTCTTCTTTTTTTAACTCTTGTCGTGCTATGTTGGAGGCTGGAGGTAGAAAAACCTCTGTCCCGGTGCATGTTTTAGTTAGTTGTGGGGTTTTGTTTTTTTTTTTAGTGAACATTTGATTTCCAGCTTTAGCCTTTCTGAAAAAATGTGCAAGTACGTTGGTACAGCACAACTTTTTTGCTGCTCATAACTTTCAGGAGGACCTATGTGTCTTCAGTTTGTATTTCATAGGATCATGGAATCACAGAATGATTTGAGTTGGAAAGGACTTTTCAAGGCCATGTAGTCTGACTGCCCTGCAGGGAGCAGGGACATCTGCAACTTGAGCAGGTTGCGCAGAGCCCCATCCAACCTCCCCTGGAATGGGGCCAGGGATGGGGCAGCCACCACCTCTCTTGGCAAACTGGCCCAGGATCTCACCAACCTCAGTGTCAAAAAATTTTGCCCCTCTCTTGGAGTTTCCAACCATCCCCCGTTGTCCTGTCCCAACAGGCCCTACTCCAAAGTCTGTCCCCATCTTTCTGACAGGCCCCTGGAAGCCCTGACAGGCCCCCAGAAGGTCTCCCTGGAGCCTTCTCTTCTCCAGGCTGAAGAAGCCCAACTCTCCCAGCCTGGCCTCCCAGCAGAGGGTTCCAGCCCTCCCAGCATTGCTGGGGCTCCTCTGGCCCCGCTCCACCAGCTCCCTGTCTCTCCTGGGCTGAGGACTCCCGAGCTGGAGCCAGCCCTGCAGGATGGGTGTCTCCCCAGAACCTTGGGGTCAGAGAGGGACTTACAACTTCTGGTAACAGACCTGATTCTGCTTTTACTTATGCAACTAAATTGGGAGAAATCCTTCCAGAGGCAGCTGACTCACACTGGTGTGAAACAGTTCACCAGGGTGGATATTAGTGTTTGGTTTGTTTGTTTTTTTTTCCAAAGACTGGTTCTTTTTAAAATATCTCTAGCTTTTTAAGCAGATTAGATGCGAATGAGATGTCATCTCCTTCACATCAGAATTTTAAAAACCTCTAAATGAATTTCAGAAGGACCCGTGTACCTTTTTTTAGGCACCATTAAACATTTGCAAGCCCTTGCAAACTTAATGTCCTCTGGACTTCTGAGCACCTAAGTCCCCTTTCACCGTAACCTCGGGCAAAGCCACTTAGGCGCTTTTGAAAACGTTACTGACATAACTCTTTCCCCAGTGTCCGAGTCGTGCCAAATATTGCAAGACAGAAACCTAAGAAAACATGTTTTTCTAATTTAAGTCATAACTTGACCACATTTCAGTGTCCACATTTTGTATTTGGAAACGAAGAACTTTGTACAAGGAAGCATCCAATCAGTTTGAATTATGCTTAGTTTGTTTTTATGGTTTCCCATGACTTTTTTTTAGGCCAGCGTAGTTTCCCGTTTCCCACACATTGGAAGTCGGTATGTCAATACTTTGGAATGTATTAGGCTGTTTAGCATAATTTGAGCGCACTTCTGAAAGGGTTCCTGCTACAAAAGACCTAGATACTGTACATCCAGTTCACAAAAACAGCAAATTAAAAGAAGATTGTGTTTTCTGTTTGTATGGGAAAAATTTAATTGAGAGTTATTTTGGTACTAATATTTACTCTACGAGAGTAATTAAAATAGAGAGATCAGTAAAATGGGTGTAGCTCTAAACACATGTTCTTGCTTTGTTTAATTATGTTGATTAGGTTTAAACCCCAATTTGGCATCACCTCCCTTGTCTTAATATGTTGTTGATGAAACCATGTGGAGACCTGACCTTAATATAATCGTGACGAACCTCATTTGATTACCTTTAGCTAATTAAAACATACATTATATGTACCATAATACTATTATTATTCATCTTGCGCTCCTCTCGCTCTGCGCACGGATTTGCTGGGAAGCAAATCTTATCGGGAGATTGCTGCATCTTAAGGACCTCGTGCCTTTTGTATAATTGGGAGAGGTGTTTATTTCATGGGCCAGTTATAATAACAGTAATCATCGTATAAAAGCTCTGGGAATTTTTAAAATGAGGCTTGGTGTTAAGTTTACTGTGGCTCTGTGTTGGTGCTTGCGAGGAGCAGCCGTGGGGCTTATGGTGTCCCCCACGAGACGTGGGACGCGTCCTTCTTCCCTTTTTCTTTCTTCTTCCCTTTCATGACCAATTTACAGCTTTTTTTTCTCTGATCTTGGCTTCACGTATCGCAGTTCAGTGTTTTCTCTGTCCTGTTGGCCATTAACACCCAGGATTTGGCCCTAGGCTTTGATGACTCTTTATTTAAAATACCAAGTTCTTGCCCAGAGCAGTTTCTTTGGGTCCTGCAAGCTTAGGGTGCTCCTGGTGCTTATGCGTCATACAAGCTGGGTATGACCTAGAAATGTTTTAGGGGAACCTCCCTGCCCATCCCTGAGAGCTGTATCTTGTCCTTGCTCACATGTCATGCTCCATTCACCCACCACCATCCCAGGCTTGCTCTTTCCGAACAAATTCCGCAGGTTGGGAAGTGTCGTTGAAGGGCAACTAACGGCCGCACCATGAAATATATCAAATTATATTTGACTAAAATGTTTTTATATCGTCTATTAGTGTGGTGCTGGGGACATCATCGTAGCCTTTAATCTCATGTTGGTCTTGTGAGTCTGACTGTGCCAGCATCCCCACTTTGTACCTGCAAGGAACCACAGGTCCAACAAAGCAAGAGAAGATACATTTATAAGATCTTTTAGCAGAATTGCATGAAAATTTCAGAACTGATTGGAATTCAGACTCTCCATGAGCCTGTCATAAAAATAAGAATTTGAACCTTAGCCATCAGAGTCCTAGGTTGGTACCTACACCACTGAGCCGTTATTCTCCTAAGGTGATTTGAAGAAAGCAGAGCTGCTGCTAAAATACAATTGGTGCAGAAAATTACCTTCTCGATTATAGCTAGAAATCTTCCTGCCTGCAGCACAGGTATGATGCAGGAACTGGCTTCATTCATCAGCCAGGCTCACCACTTGGGTGCTTCCTTACTTGATTTTTCCTTCAAAGCAGGTTCCCTCGTCTTCTCCTCCTTGGCAGTGGGAGGCTTTCTTTTAAATGAATTTATCTCTGCAGAAGTTGACATAAATAACAATCATAATAACAATTAAAAACATGCAATTAAAAAAAAACAATAAAAAAAAATTTAAAAGTTGCAGCCACGTCACCTCTTCTGAGTGCCATACAAGCAGGACAAGGAAAGTGATGAGCAGTCAAGGAATGTTCATGTCAAGACCAGTCATTCCAGTGCTGGTTGGTTGGGAGGACATTGAGCCAGGGTGCGTGGTAAGGCTGCCAAGCCGTTAGGTGTTGATCTACTGTGCAAAAAAACTGTCTGGAGGTGAGGACCAGAGTCACCAGGGTGATGCTGGAGGGTCAGAAGATGATGGCCTCACCGCTCACGTTCTCATATTCTACGAGATAACATTCTCATTCTTGGCCTTAGGCTTCGGCTCCTCACACCCACAAACAGTGAGTGCTTGGGGGAGCGACTCCCCCATCTCCTGGCAAGTATCTTGGCTGTGGCCACTGTCCCCATGTTCCCAAACATCTAGTGAAGAAGAAGTACCGATATTTGACCACTAGTGGCTCGAGGAGATTAAATTTGAACGCTTCCATTTTCCCACCAATGGGGGGGGAAAAAAAAATTAAAATAAATAAATAATGGTTTTAAAAATGTACAAAATCTAATTTAAAATGACATTGGGGTTTTATTTAAAGTCATGGAAGCTGGTTAATTCCAAAATGCTCTCATTAACTCACATCATTTAACAAGTTTCTATTCATTTAGCTCTCTCTCTCCAGAGCCTCTCAGCTGCTCTACCTCAACACATTGACAGCCTTCTGTGCTTCTGCTTCCCAAGGGGAGCTAAGGTGACTTTAAAATACCTTTTCATTCTCCCAGCGTTAGGGTGCAGAAAATGAAACGGTTGCCACTCAGCCGGCTCTGGAAGCCTGTCGGAACGACGGCAGGTTCCCCAGGCTGCCGGCCGAGCCGAGCGCTGACGCGCGTTGCCGTCCTCCCCGTCGTCGCCGCCTCTTCCCGGCTCCCCCTCCGCGTCCCCGTTTCCAGTTATTCCTACAGCGTCCTCAGCTCCTGCACGGGAGGGGGATATTTCCCATGGCTGATCTATAATTACTGAGCCATCACGGGCCTTGCATGAAGTGTAAAAGGGTTGGAGCAGAAAGGAGGATGTCACCCCACTTGTTCGCTACGGGCTCGGAATCTTCTCCCTCTGTGGGCCTGCTCTCCTGCCTTTTACATTTCAGTCTCAGCTCTCTCTCAGGGTTGTTATCTTCCCCATTTCATGATATTTCCTGGGGGTTTTGTGCCTTTTTGTCTTTGCCTTTAGCAGCAGCTTGTTCCATAGTCCCTCTAAAATGACTCCCTAAAACTCATTTGATACGCTTTTGCTTTTTGTTCTTCAGTTTTCAATGCAGAAAAGAGAAGAAGTACCCCTTTTCTCTTTCTTGCTTTCTTTTCCTTTTTCTTTTGTTTCTCCTGGAATCGTAGAATAGTTCAGGTTGCAAGGGAATGTTGGAAACATTCCAGGTGAGGTTGGGTGGGGCTCTGAACAAGCTGCTCCAGTTGAAGATGTCCTTGCTCGGTGCAGGGATGTTGAACTAGAAGACCTTGAAAGGTCTCTTCCAAGTCAAACCAGTCTGTGATTCTATGATCCTATCCTTAGTGACTGCCCACGCAAGACATGGACATCAGAGATGGGCATGAGCAATGTTTCTGTCGTCTAACCCTACCGACATCTACACAGGTGCCCTAATTTGGAAGAAATGCTGATTTTTCAGGTCTTTAAGGGTCAAAATCCGCTAGTTATGCTGATAAATTCATTCTAGGTATTGGTTTGAAAAACACATAAGATTTCTTCCGGGGGAAGAAAAAAAAAACCAACACAAACCACAACAAAATATTTTCCAGCTCTGGAGAAGGTGCACCTTCATGAATAAATGATCCTTTCTGAGCACGAAACCCCGCAGTGGCTGCGTTCTTCAAACTGCAGCGGGCGGTCTGAGCGGAGCGCATCCTCGGTAAGGTTTTGTCCTCCCGACCCCGACATCACAAATTCATGTTCGCGTTGTGGATGATCCCGCAGCTGAGCCTGGCTCCTCTGCCTGGGCTAACCTCGGTTTGAAGAGGCGGCATCCCTCCCCTGCCAGCCCCCAAGGTGTCTTCTGGCGTTGGCTTTGCTCGCCATGAAGTATCAGAGTTCAGGAGCGAAGGAAAGGCCAATTTTTGTGGAAGAATCAGTCAGAAACATCTCATGGTGGTACAAGGGTGAGGCTGATCTCTGTACTAGGGGCTGGAGATGTCCCACAGCTGGGGCTGGGAGCTGCTCCTCCACATGGAGGGGTTTCATTGACTTTTTTACGGACTTTTTCTCTCTGTCTCCGAAAAAACGGATCAAGCCCAGCGATTCCAGATGTGGTATTGAGCAGCAACCAGCCGTTGCAGCTGGAATTTCAGGTCACTGCCGTGCCAGCCCTGACCCGGAGGTGATGAGCACAGCATTGCTTTGCCAGTTGCCGTTTAGTTCTCATTTTAACTAATTAGAAGCTTTTTGAGTTTTGTTTTGTTTTTTTTTATGTTGATAGCAATTTGATGCTTTATGTTAGTTTTGCACTGAGCGCTTGGATTGGGTAAGGATATTCCTGAGAACTTATTTAATCGGTAATTGCATTTACTTAGGAAAAACCCCAACTTATTTTAAAGAAAAATAATTAAAAACATCAGTTTACTCTTGATCATTTGGGGATTAAAACCTCTATTTAATCATGCAATGGATTTTTATTATTTTTATTCTTGTGTTATAGCCAGTGTACAGTGGTTTTATCTCCTCTTTGTACTTGCAATAACATATTATTTGACCATGAATCACTTTAATGGATTGAAACATAAGCATGTGAATTGAAAAATAGATACATTAGTCAAATCAATAAATAAATATGAAAATATATTTCCACTATGAAAAACCATCTTGGCTACTGTGTCCTCCAACTTGGACAGAGAAAGCTGAAATATATAGCTGTAAAATATGGCTTGCCGTGTCAACTAGCCAGTGCCTGCAGCCTAAAAGGAATTTTGAGCACTGGGTAAGTAGTATTTCATCAACAAAATCATAAAATAAAGACATTAAAATGAAGGAATGATTGAGTGCTGCAGGACGTTTGTAAAATCACCCTTCAGTCTGGGGCTGGAGTAGTTTAGTATTAGACATTGCATACTTTTCATATAAATTTGCTTACAAATAGCAATGCCTTAACAAGCAATATTGCCAGACTGCCCCTGTAGCAAATATTTTTTTCGCTCTGTTGCTAAACAAACTCTACTCGTGTAGTCAGCGGCGTGGCTATAGCGGGTATAAATAATACATCCTTAATATTATAACAAGAACACAGAGTAAACCTTCGCACGGGGTGCCGAGACCTCGCCATCGACAAAGGCGGGTTTTGAGCGACGGCAACGCCGTCTTTTCCGCGCGGTTGCCGTTGCGAAGGTCCCTCCTTCTAGGGTTTCGGAGCCCGGTTCCGCTCTATGGTGCGCTGGGGTAAATCCAAGGTTTCATTTATTTCAGGGAAGCTCGCTCGGGTTTGCAGCGTTCTAACAGCAGAATCTGGCCAGGTTTGTTGGTATTCGTGCGACTTTTGTTTTAAAAGGATTGTGTCTTCATAGTCAACTTCAGAAGGTGATAAACAACCTCTACGGCTGTGGATTAGCGTAAGCAGCTCGACAAAGTGGAGATGTTAATTGTTTATCTTACACAGTCTAGAAATAAGGAGGCTCCGGCGCTTTTTTTGAGTTGACATCCCGTTTAAAAAAAAAAAAAGAGGAGCTTTCCATTTCCTTTCAAGTTGCTAATTAGCTATAAAGAGAACGACAAAAATACAGACTTCACCCAAGTTTATTTGCATTTTTCTACCTTGACATATTATGCAAATGTTAAGCTGTCATTTGCATATGACAAGAAGATCTGATACCATTTCACTTCAAGTCCCTTCAAACGCTGATATAAAGTTAAAATGTGAACCGGTGTATGACGCGTTTTATGTGGTTTATGGGCTGCATTGTTACTCTTTTTTTACAGATAGATTTTGCATCTGAACTCGACTTTGCACGTAGCCGTCCCAGATGCCCTTGCTGAAATGTCTTTGATATGAAATTTAGATTATGCGTAGGCTTAACACTACCTGTAAGATGAAGTGGGTTGAACCTTCAGATTAAAAAAAAAAAAGACCCCAAAAAAACAGCAAAAAACAAACAAACAAAGAAAACCAACAACAAAAAAAAAGCGATTGTGAACTTAAGAGCAAAAGTTTTTTGGTTGGGTTGTGGCATAACGATTGCAAAATATTCATCAAAACAGCAGTTAGGAGGTATCGGAGTAACAAAAATGCCGTTTAAAAAAAAAATGAAAATAATTAAAAAAAAAATAAAATAATTCCAGGTTAAGGCAAGACCTGTTTGCAATTGATTTGGCCTAATGACGCTGCGTCTTCTCGCTGGGACACCCTCAGAGGTCCTCTTTGGTGCCGCGGGGAAGCGCTGGGCACCCAGCCTTCCTGGGGAGCTACGGCTGGGGAAAAGCTTCTCCCAGGATGGGGCTCCAAACACAAACGTCTCCTGAATCTCTGCAAACAATCACACTTCAAATTATTGTGCGGCTTTATTGTATTTTCAGCAATGTGCTTTGCTGGCAGGAGAGAGACAACTTCAGAGGTAATACCCTGGAATCTCTTCCTGTTATAGATGGCTGTAGCTCATATATATAATGTGATTATTTCTTTCATTAAAGGAACTAAATAATGTTATTAGATTTTGCCTCTTTTCTTTTTTTTTATTCTTTTTTTTAGCGCATGAAATGGTTTCTTTTGCCGAGGCTGGAATTATTCTTTTTCCAGAAATCCCGAGGTCATTTATTATACAAAGCACCTTGCATTTACAGAAAAGAAAGACGGCAGCTTTAGCTGTATTTCTTGTGTCTGCTTCCTCATTGCCTGAGTGTGAAAACTTTATTGCTCATTATCTACTGGGCTGTGATGAAGTGACAGATGATTTATTGGGAGCCAAAAACTGTGTTTCAGTGGTGAACATTTTTATCCTTTTGTGCTGCAGCCTGCCAACCCCTCTAACTGCTGAGGCAACAAATAAAGAAAACTCACTGCTGGAGGGCCCTGTGACTATCACTCATAAATGTCCACATTTCAGATCCCACTCTGTTTCTAATTTGATTCAATTCCCTTTTGTTGCTTAAAAATTCAATTTGTTTAATTGAGCTGTTTGACAGTAAAATCTGAATTCCATGCATTTTAACCATTCATATTAAATTTCCCTCCACATAGTACTTTTATTAATGCGCTTTAAAAGAGGTCACTTTAATTTAAATTTGGTGACCTTACAAGCTTATAAAAAGATCTATATGCTATCCTTCTCAAACTGAAATTAAATTGAATAAATGTAAGATAATGTTACGGTAGATATTTCTGACCAGGGTTTGGAGTTCTGCTGAAATGAAACCTGCACTGAGATGCTGGGGAAGCGTCTGTCCCCTTCCCAGCCTGTTTTCCATGGAAGCAACACCCACGGAGCCGGGAGCTTCCCGGGATGGGTCAAATGAACCATAAAAATGGGTGTGCAGCTCAAAGTTGTGGGGTTAGTTGTGTGGCCGTGCGTCGTCGTTTATTAAATATCCTGTCCCTTGTTTCATCCCTGGTTGTTTTCTTTTTATTTTTTTTAGAGGGGGCTACGTGGATTTTTGACATTTAAACAGCCAAGCATCTTTTCCTTTAGGATTAATGGGAAATATCGTGAACGGGCTCAAGACTTTAAGATTTAGTAAAGTTTAATCTGTAAAATTTAATAGCAATATCCAAGTCATTATGAGCATATAGGATGCCGTATGGCTTTACAAACACTTCCAAGCCCTGAGTTATGTTACAAGAATGGGTTTTGCTGTGTATCATTACGTCCAGGTAAATGCCAGGATGATGACATAATTGGTAGTTGGGAGTAAAATACAACCTCTGTAAAATGTTACTAAGGTAAATGTAGCGGGGTTGTAATTCATTATACATAAACATGACTAGTAGTTATTTATCATTTTATGAAATATCCAATAACCCGAGCTGGCCGCGTTCCGCTCTTTCTTCGTTACTTTATGCGAAATTGTAATGACGCTCCCGTTTTTGGTTTTTTTTTTTTCATTCCCTCTTAATGAAACATCCAATAACCCGAGCTGGCCGCGTTCTGCTCTTTCTTCGTTACTCTACGCTCCCGTTTTTGGACGCTCCCGTCACGACGCGCGCTCTTTTTTTTTATTTTTTTTTGTAATTTTTTTTTTCTTAACGATTCACCCACCCCGTCCCCACGAATTCGCACGAGGTTCCTCTCCGACGCTACTCTGGATACACCGAGTCCGAAAAACTGGCCTCATTAGGAATGATATCCTGCCAATCTCAGACACTGACAAATTTACGGCTGTGGATGAAAGGTCATATGGGCATTTCAGCCATTAAACCAGCCCCATTTCACAATACCTGAAAGCGTTAAGGAAATACGTTTTTTTTTTTTTTGCACGGCGATGCCCGTTCTGTTAGTTTCTGCTAAAGACCTACAGTAATAGTTTGAAAGCAACAAAAGCCTATTTTGTACCTGTTCAGCTTGCAAGTGTGTTAGCCCTAGGCTACTGTTTAACTTTTAACCCTCTTGTTCACACAGCGTACATGCATAAAACGACAATGTACCACATAATGAAGCAAAGCTGGCAACATTTGTTTTATACCGTTTGCTACAGGACACGCTTCTCTTCCCGTTGCAAAACCGGTTCGGGGAGGAAGCCGAACGAAAAACGAAGGCGTCTTTCCCCGAAACGAGCGTTCTCGCCGGCGTTTAATCGCGGGCCCTGCTCGGCTTTCTGTATAAAGAGGCCTTTCAAGTAAAAAAAAAAAAAAAAGAAATAATTTGGCACAAAATGATCACGAAGAAGAATTTCTTTTGCCATTCTTTCTTGGTGTCTGATTTTAAAACATTTTATCAAGCTTCCGCTGTATGTGCCAAACACTCTCTTGTCAGGTGTAGGATGAACTACAGTATAACTGTGAGATATTTCTTTCCCTCGTAACAATCTGGAGCCGGAGCCCGTGATGAATTATTTGTACCATCACGAGGAAATTCCCCTCTTCTGCACTTAAACCCGGCAAAATTACACACCGATTGTAGCAGAGAAAACATCTGATGTGACAGCTGTATAGCACACGGAGATCCATTGGTCCATTGGTTAATCAGCAGATTTTAATGGTGCTGGGGAATATGTGGTAGCGGGGTCCTGAATTAGAAATGGCTCCGTGTTCTCACTAATGGGACAAAGCTTCTACCTGTAGATGAAGGATTCCCGCTGTTTTAATGCTTTGAATGTTTAAAATTAGGAAAAAAAAAAAGAAAGAAAAAAAAAAAAGGAAAATGTGGAAAATCTGCCATAATTCAGAACACAAAAAGGAAATCCTGTAGATGAGTCAATTATATGGTTCCTAATGACTGTTCAGCCTGGAGGCCTTGTGCAAGGAGTGGAGGAAATAAGGGAAGATTAACTTGGTTAACCTTCTGCGTTTCCCCGTGCCAGGCAAGTCCTTTGCTTACTGCAGTCCCTCCTCTTTAACCCACGCTGTTATTCCCCACTTTGGTTGAGGACAGCTTGAATTTCTACAAGTCTTTCCTGAATTTCTACAAGTCTTTCCCAAATTTCATGTATATTTGTTCTTTGTTTGGTTTGCCTTTTTTTTTTTTTTTTTAATTATACTGACAGCTAAAATGGTTAAAAAAAAGACCAACACTGCACTGCAAAGTGACATTTAGGGTGTTGGGTGGTTTCTACCCATCATCATTGATGCACCTCATCATATGCTCAGGAAAATTGAGATCACCGTTTTTTTTTTTGGGCAGCTCGTTATGGGGGATATATCCTAGAAATTAGAAATCTCCCCAAGACTAAAAGTAAAATCTCAGAGGCCCCCAAGGACACCAGTATCTTTAGTGAGCTAGAGGCCTGGCCAAGCGCAATAATGATAATGATAAATAGCCATCATTTATTTTTATACGTGCCCGTATCATTTAGGACCTCATAGTGCTCCGCCATAAAATCAAAGAAACATTAACTTGAAGTAAACAAATGACAAAACAAACATCAGCAGATGGGCAAATCAACAACAAAAATAAACAAATCAGCAGGTCAGAGGCTCGAGTGGAGGGATGAGTGTACGAGTTTGGAGCGGGGACATTCATCCCCCAACGTCCCACCTGGCGCCTTGGTCGTCTTTGGAAAACGTTACGGTGCCGTTAATGAAGTGATTTTCTGTAACTGAAATTTCCATATAGAGCTGCGTGTTTTCAGCATCACCTTTTTTTTTTTTTTTTTTTTTTTTTTTTAATCCCTCAATCCTGAGTCTCCCTAAATATCTTCTAGAAGCCTGGTCTACAGGCACAGTTGGATCATCCAATGTTAAATGTCCATCATCCGTGTTAGATGGACAGCGGCAAACTGCAAAAATCTGGGCTCTGGCTATGCTTTTTTGACCTACTTTCATTACTGACACCCTGAGTTGAAGACAATATAACAGAAAAAAGAAAAACCTTGTCAATTGTTTTGGACCTTTGGTGTAGTCAACATCTGAGGTTGTGGAGTCTCCTTCTCTAGAGGCTTTCCAAGCCCACCGGGGTCTGTTCCTGCGTTACCTGCCCTGGGTGATCCTTCTTTGGCAGTGGGGGTTGGACTCAACGATCTCCAGAGGTCCTTTCCTACCTCTACCATCCTAGGATTCTATGATCTGCATGTAGCAGGGGCTGCAAACCTTTCACATGCCCAATTCCCAATAAATTCACGGTGCATAAGTGAGCTATGGTCAGCTTAAGCGTTTTTTATCGAGGCGAGTGGGATCTTGCAGCCGTGGGAAGAACATTATTATTATTTACTGCTCTCACTGATACTTGTAGTACAGTGGGACCTAAGACTTTTTTATACTAAGCATCAAATAAATGCTTTCTGGAAAATTTTCTTCTCTGAAATTCTGGGAAGAATGTCTTGATGAAGGATTTAATGAAAGAAATGAATCGCAATTCATTATTCTCGCTGTATGGCAGCAACCCCTACAGCTAAATACGAGGGACGGTACAGATCTGGCATGTCAACAGACATGAAACTCATCGACCTGTGAGAGTAGATGATCCTCAGCCAGGCATAACCGTCTCCCTTTGTTTTTATTCAAAATCTGTGAAGGGGTTGCAGAGCCAGGGAGGTACCTTCACCTAAGCCTTGTTTAGTCTCAAAGCACAAAGAAGCCAGAATGCTCATGGGGAGCGCTGGAGTTTGCTCCTCACGCCAACCTCTCCGTGTTCATTTGTATTTAAGAGCTTACTTTTGGTACGTGGTGAGCAACTGGTGATGATTTAGCCAGAAACTGCAAATGAGGATTTGGGATTTGTTGTTTTTTTTTTAAAAAATACTGTGTAAGAACAGATTTAAGTGAGGTTTTGGAGTGGTATATGCAAGGTCAGTAAATCAAAGTTGTTCTGGATTGAGATACACCTAAAATGTGATGTATGTGATTAGAAACCACTTGAAAAAATGGTTAAAAATTGATTCAGTGCAACAGAAATGCATAATTATGATTGCTGTCTTCAAATGCTGTTCTTTTTCCTTCCTCCTTTGCTGGATAATGATCTGTGCTTGCAATTTTAGCTTTAACAATCTACAAAAAAAAGAAAAGAGGATATATGAGAAAAGTACCTGCCTGTTGGTTTGCCTTTGGATGTTATTTGTACTTACTGGTGCTGGGAGTGAGGATCTCAGAGCATTAAGTGTTGTGAATGTTGATGGTGAAGGCAGAGCCCGACTTCGGAAAAACATGGACATCTGTGCGGTGGGAAAACAGGTACAAGACCTGGATCAGGGGAAGCAAAAAAAACAACCACCGTGGTTTGTGCACAGAATGATCGCCACTAACAGCACAGATCTTTATTTTGGTGTCAGTATCAGAGCAGAGGTTTCTTTTAAGGTAGCATATGAGGCATGTGTTGAATCCTGGGTTCAGGTTTGGGCCTCTCCCTCCCAGAAGGAGCTGGAGGGGCTGGAGCGTGGCCAGTGAAAGGCAACGGAGCTGGGGAAGGGTCTGGAGCAGGAGTGTGGGGAGGAGCGGCTGAGGGAGCTGGGCTTGTTCAGCCTGGAGCAAAGGAGGCTCAGGGGAGACCTTCTGGCTCCCCACAACTCCCTGACATTCAGGAGCTTGGAGCCAGCGGGGGTCAGGCTCTGCTCCCAAGGAACAAGCGGCAGAACAAGAGGAAACAGCTCCAAGACTCATCTGAGGGGGTTTAGGTTGAACACGAGGAAAAAATTCTTTCTAGAAAAGTTCGTCAAGCTCTGGAAGAGACTGCCCAGGGCAGGGCTGGAGTCACCGTGATCTCTGGAGGGATTTCCAAGGTGTGGAGATGTGGTGCCGAGGGACAGGGGTTAGAGGTGCCCTGGCAGGGATGGGGGAACAGTTGGACTCGGTGATCTTAAAGGATTCTATGAAGTCTGCAGAATGGAAGGAGAAAAATAATAAGCAGCAAAACTGACACTGTTCATAATTAGACAAGTAACAGCGGGATGAATCTTGACAAAAATCACAAAGCATTTTTAGGCTTTTTATAAGCACAAAAACTACGCATGAGCAGATTGAATCCTTTTTCTTTTGCCTAATTTCTATCAGCCCAGACCTTCATGACGAGGTCATCAGCAGAGGAGGCAGGACCGAGCCTGGGTGGCAGTGCCACACCGCGCCCGGCCTTCCCCGCTGGCCACACGGTGCCCGTGCTGCTCCAAGGAAACCATAACGAGGTACCGTGTGCCTGACAATCAACCCGCGGTCGCTCCGTTCGGATTATTTAACGCCACGAAAGTAAATAAGCGATGATTGGCAAATGGGCAAATCCAATGCTCTCTAATGCACTGGAGTAGCCATAAAGCGTGACTTCTCCCCGAGCTCGTGACAGGAACTTTCCTGTGCGACTTTGGAGGTTGTAAGACTAAGAAACGCTGTTGACAGACATGTTCCAGGTCATAGAACAAGATTGCATTGATCAATAACGTCGAAAGCAAACTTCAGGCCCAGAAATACAATTCCCCACGTCAGTGTGACAAAGAGATGCCACTAGATGTTCGGGGCAGAGAGTACTCTGTGTGGAGAGGCTGTGCTGTGAGGTCTGCAAGGCTCTGCCGTGCTCGTGGGTGCGATTTCATTTCAGGAGTGATTTTGTACTTCCATGTGATGCAACAGAGCATAGAAGGGGGGAATGGTACCCTCAGAAATAGGAGGTAAGGTGCCATCTGACCGTGCCGCTCTCCTGAGCATCCGTGTTTGTATTACTTGTAGCACCAACATGTTTTGAAGATGTCGTTTCACCTCACCTGGTGTACTATGTCCAACTCTGGAGTCTTTATCTCAGGAGAGACAGGGAGCTGTTGGAGCGGGGCCAGAGGAGCCCCAGCAATGCTGGGAGGGCTGGAACCCTCTGCTGGGAGGCCAGGCTGGGAGAGCTGGGCTTGTGCAGCCTGGAGAAGAGAAGGCTCCGCGGAGACTTTCTGGGGGCCTTTCAGAAAGGTTTAAACTAAAAGAGGGAGATTCAGACTGGAGAGAAGGAAGAAATTTTTCATATGCTGAGGTTGGTGAGAGTCTGGTCCAGGTTGCTCCAGGAGGTGGTGGCTGCCCCATCCCTGGAACCTTTCCAGAGGAGGTTGGCTGGGGCTCTGAGGAACCTGCTCTAGTTGCAGATGTCCCTGTTCCTTGCAGGGGGGTTGGAACTAGGTGATCTTTGAAGCTTCCTTCCAACCCAAAACATTCTATGATTCTATGATTTCATGGCCAAGACAAGAAATTTAGCAGCTTTCGAACATGACATGTTTAGCATGAAAGCGTTAAAACATCTTTGCTGATATTCATAACTTTCAGATGTAGATAAGTGATCAAAATAAGGAAAATAATCAGAAAAAAAAAAGAGAATGATGCCTTTGGATTTCAGTATGTTAAATTTCTCAACCTGATTATTTTGAATGGTGCATTAGACTTCATGAGCTGTTTTCACGAGGCTTCGCTTGGCAGCTACGTAGGTGACACTGAAACCATCATCAGAGGTGGCAGTTTCATAGTTGGCAGAGACACGTGAAGGTATGGAAGAGCATGTCCAGCTGCTGGTGAAATTTATGTGAATTGCCCTGAGAGCTGTGGCTTGACTCCACTCTCGTTGCCATCCATTCTATACATGTCTTCTTCACTGGCTTTGTGGGCACCGCTGGTTCCCAACTCCACCCTGGAGAAAGCATTTTAAGGGACAGGAGATGTTAAGGAGTGGAAATGCTTTGTTCCAGTGGTTTAACCTGAACACAGAGATGAAGCTCAGTGTCACTAGGTATAACCTTACCTGATTAAACACCACGTATAGGAAGATAACATCTGAAAATCGGGAATTTGTCTTGGAAAAAGTAGGAAGCTGCCTGGAGGATGCTGCTGCAGCAGCTCCATCCATGCAGCCACTCATCGAGGTGCTTCTCTTAGAAAAGGTTATTTTCCACGGCGTGGAACTTGGCAAAACCAATTCCCTCCACTCTCAGGCTTGGCGTTCCAGATCTCAATCTGGGTGTCAATATTTTAGAGATTTAAAAAGAAAAAAAAAAATAGAATTGTGCTGATTTTAAATTGCAGAGGAAAAAAAAAAACCAGAGAAATAAAAGATTGTTTTCTCCTTGCCTTTTGGTGCTCCTTGCCCTTCTCTCACTGAGACCTGAATCTACAAGGAGCTTTCTGCAAGCAGATGCTGTGCTTGCAAGCAGGAGAGGAACCTTCGTGTTTTCAGCCCCAAAAAAGGCGTCTGAGAGTGGGCTCGTTATTTAAGCATCGCACAGTTTTAAAACAAGAACCAGTAGCAAAATTTGGCTTTAGCTCTAAATTCAAGTTCTTGTTCTTTCTCAGTTTGGGATCTGAGGTTTTTGGGTTGAATCCAACCCGATAAAACCCACCACGGTTTATTTTGAAGTTGGAAAACTGTTACATAGGTTTATGCTTCTTGGTATGCTGAGACTTTATAAAAGATAAAATCCTGCCCATGGCTTGGTTTTAATACAGAGTTTTCCTGAAAAGCACACGGTGTTTTCGGCTCTGTTTTCAAAAAAGGAGCAATGAAATTCTCCTGGCGCTATTTTACACGTCCAAAGTCGATGGCCCCAGAACAGTTTAGGTGTTCAAAACCACACGCGTGTGCCCATCGACGCACGGAGTGGGTGGCCGTGCACAACCCCCTGCTACCCACCTCACCAGATTTCAGCTTCCCAAAAGCCATTTCCTCAGCAGAACAAACCCTGCCGGCTCTGAAATCTCCTTAAGCCCCAGACCTTGTCAAGGTTTTGCAAGCGCTTCGTAGCGAGCGCCAGGTCACCCTGAAGAAGTCATCTCGGTATCTCCAGGCCATCCCCAGCAGCTCTTTAACTGGGAGGGCTGGTGGTGGCAGCAGGGGCCATGGGAATGTCCACCTGCAAGGACACAGGTGAGCTGCAAAGGCCTGTCGCTGGCAGCAGGGCTTCTGAAAAAAAATACTTTTTGTGCTCACCTGGACTCCCAAAACGGGGAGAAACTCTTTGGTTTCAGTCTTTGCCGTGGCTCACACCCTTTCCTCACTTGTGCCTCCCAAACAAGCGCTGTTGTAGGAGAACTGGGGAGAAGAAAACCCAAACTCATTCTAAGGGTGAAGGCATTGCAATGAAAATAGTTGAAAAAACATCCGAGTGGTCTTTACTAGCTCTCGCAGTTCACGAAAGGGATTGAAATTCTATAAACAAAGCCACAAAATGTTTATCGCAGCCCCGAGATTGTCCACTGCTCATATCATTTCTGTCATTTATGCATCTTTGGGTGCCCAAAAGCTTAAAACCTCTATTTGTTTGGTTTGTTTTTTTTCCAAAGATGACTTGGGTCTCCTTCCCGGGAAGCACTCTGGGGCTGTAGCTACTATTTAGGCATTTTTATCCCCATTTATCCCCAGATAGAAAAATCGAGGAGGCAGCGTCACGCGTGGAGTTAGTCCACACGAGTCCATCCCTGGAACAGGATTGCCCACACGGTTAAATATAAACTCAGGCTTGGCTGCTTCGTGGGATCAGGGCCAGTGGGACAGGGCTGCCCTGGCGCCAGCTCTCCCCAGGAACGCTCGAGCTCCTCCACCACCTCTCCTCTCCTCTCCCTTCCCGCAGCCGCCTTTATGTCCCCGGCATAAATCCTCTTTACTCGGGCTTTGTGTCTGGGGGCCGGCAGCGGCATTTGTTCCCAGCCGAGGAGCAGCGCCGAGGCTGAGGGGAAACGGCGGGAGGGGGAATACATGCATATATATATATTTATACAGGTATAAACGCGTTAATATAAAATATATGCATCCCCCCTAACCACGTGCAGACACGGAGGGAGATTTTTGACTCCAAATTGTCAGGCTCTAATAGATTTAAATCAGGCTCTTATTGCTATTTTAACCTATTTTTTTGTGCGTGTTTAGTAACAACAGTCATCTTAAATTGTAGTGGCACATGGCCAGAGGGAAGAGAGGTGTTAATGAGACTCACTATAAATGGAAGGAGCTCGGGAGTGACAGTTTTCCGGAGCACTGTTGGCATCGGATCGAAGAGACAGGTGGTGGCACAGGGCTGACCGATCACCTCAGATAATGATGAAAGAGGAGTGACAGGGGTGAAAGATTCAAGGACCACTGAAGAATGGCGCGGGGGAAGGCAGGGACCATCAGCCGGCCCCGACAGGCGCGGCCGGCTCCCCGCGCGCCGCTCGCTCCGGTGAAATATGAGAGGGGCTGATAAGGGGGAAGCGGAGTATTATCGATATCAGATGTGGAAATGAGTGGACTTAGTAACCTATCTACCATTTGGAGCAAGTATTTACGGTTTCCATGACCAGAATCAATCAGGTTTGAAATTCATTCTTATTTGGCAGAGGAAATGTGCACTTAACCTTTACATTCGGGGTCTGCTGATGAATATTGACCTAGAAAAATATCCCGAAGGTGTTCGGCCCGACGAAAAGTTGTTTAATAATTTCGTAAATGATTGCCGTGCCGCGGGGACTAAATATTTAGATCGGAAATCCTAACTTTAGATGGGTGCCGGGCCAGGGTGCAGATTATTGCTACACTGAGAGCCCTCCAACCTCTCATCAACCAGCCATAAATCAGGGGGATGGAGGAGTTCAGACAGAGCAAATTCTGGTGACAGCCACGTGATGGACTCACGGGGGAGAAAATGAAAATTCATTCCCTGACAACCTGCTACAGGGCTGCAGGTATGGCGAGGGAGGGAGGGAGAAGCTAAACAGATCTGTATCAGCTTGCGAGGATGGCAGACCCCCGTCGTATGGAAATGCGCCAGGAAGGGGAGGTGGAAACCCAAAGCCGGGCACAAAAAATAAAAATAAAAATAAAAAAAAAAAAAAAATTACTCGAACGTCAGAGCGGCTGAATCACCTGAGCGAAGATTATATAAAAATGTAAATTGCCTGCTCCTGACCCAATCGCGTTTAAAAATGAAGGGACAAAGAGTGACAGGAAAGGTGCTATTATTACAGATTCAGGGTGATGCGCAGTCACTGCTCGGATTCCTCTCCGGCAAGCTCAGGCGCTGCGAATAATTTCCCCTGCAACTGCCCTCTCCTATTTATACACCCGATCCGGAGGCTTTGGGGGGATGAAGGGAAACGATCCGGTGGATTTTAACGGGCTTCCGGGCAGGATCCATGCAAATCTGCTCTACGCAGGGATTTCAGTCCCCGGCCATTTCATTTTTTTTTAATTTTTTTTTTTAATTTTTTAAAATCTAACGGAATTTCCTCCAGATTTTCTGCGTGCGGTTAAATATTAAATTCGCTTTAAAGAAAGATTATTTTATAAAGCTCTTCTCGCTCACGTGAGAGTAACGATCTCGAAGACGAGCAGGAATTGCTCTGAATTGCACAGGCTGCTTGGCTTTACAAAAGATCCCGCTAATGGGCTAGATCAAATATTGTTATCCCTAAAATTAAATGCCAGTGTTTAAAACTCCGTTTTTGTAAGAAGAACTCGCCGTTAATAATTTTTAAGGCCCTTGATTAAATAACTAAAAGTGCATTATTATTGGGTTAATAATGACTTGAGGTATGTTCAGATTTTGGTCGTTTTCCTTGCATTATTGCAGCACAGAGGCAAAATTTCACTCATATATTTGACTTAAATGACAGTCTTTTGGGACTTGCAACAGAAATTATAACTTCTGCTGCAATTTACATGTTAAGTTCCGTAACCCCGTGGTAGTTCAACCATTTGTAAAAGAACAGTAGGTGGCCTAGTGGTCTAATATTCAATGAATAATTTTATCTTACATCAAGCACAAGGTCCAGTTTAATGTTTCATTACATGAAAATTGCACCGGGTGACATAAACTTTGTAATTAAAAGAGCATAACTTTTCCAATACGGTATCAATGGCTCTCGTGGAAAAAAAAACGACAGCGCATTTAATCAAGCCATTGTTGTTACAAACCGAGTCTGGTTGAGTGTGTACAAGGCGCTACCTGTTGAAAACAAGCCGTGTTGATTGTCACTGTCTGTCTATAGTGGTTGGGGGTGTAATTCCTTGATATTTTACATCCAAGAAGTTGCACAGTGGTGGATAAAAAAGAGAATAAAAAAAGAAGTCCAACAAAGGGAGCGAGGTGCCGTCGCTGCGGGATTGCAACTTCCTCGGGTGCAGCGGCGGACGCTTCTCGGTGCCGTTGGGCGTCTCAGGCCGCGGTTGCCTTTGGCAGAGCCGATGAGATGCCGTGGCCTGGCAGTGCTCCGGCGTGACATCGAAGGGCACAGCCAGGGAGGCTTGGAGAGCACGTCCTCCTCCAGAGCAACCCCACCAGGGTGAGATGCCCTCAGGCCCCGGGAGTTCGGAGAGGCACCACATCCCTGGGAGCAACCCCCAGGGCACATCAATCTCCACTTCGAACAGCTTCTTAATGGCCCAAGAGCTTTCCAAAGGGAAAGGCACCGCAGCATGGTTTTGCATTAGCTTTTATTTGTCTTTCTGGGTATTACCATTAGTCATCATTAGTTATGAGGCAATGGCAGATATCAATTAGAAGATGAAGTATGACCCAAGTCCCGTGCAGGTGGTAATGGAGCTGCCGCAGAATTAGCTCCCGGCGGCACTGCGGTGCGGTGGCTCCACGATCCCCGCTCTGCTGTGGGTGTTTTGGGTGTGCAGAGCTCGTGCCGCTGGCGTTGGCTTTATTTCGTCGTGCTTTCTTCTGTTCCTTTCGTCGGAGTGAGCTGGATCAATGAACTTGTCCTCGTTGAGCTGGACTTAATAGACCAAAGGTATGACATAGCCGCCTGGGCTTAGATTCTTGCTCTCTTTCACCCCAGATTAATTTTCTTTCCCATTCCGAGTTGAAATACTTAATTATTCCACAGGTATCAACAAGAGCAGGAGAAGACTGTTGAGGGAAATGCTGGTCCTGGCATAAAAGCTGTACTGAAAAAGCTGGAAGACGCTCTAATGTCTCAAGCTGGTTCCAGTCGTTGCTTCCTAAATCGTAGTCTCCGAGCTGATGTTCAGAGAGCGCTTTGAAGGGCAGGTAGGTAATGGGAGTGTCACTGCACAGATAGGCTTATAGAAATAGAATAATTAAAATAAAATAAGAGGAAGAAAACCAGGGTAATTGTAACGGGTTCAAGAGACCCGATATGTCTTGGTTCTTGTGTCAGACACGGTTCGCGAGATGCAGCGTTAATTGATGCATCATGTGGCGTCTGCTAAGATACGTTACCAAACTATTTTTTTAGTGTTCTTTGAGATAAAGGGTTATGTTAACCCCCATATTTCCCATGGATCTCTGTTTTTTTCCTGTGAGGACTGAGGCCTGATGCTACAAGGGCTGGAAAGAGAAACACAAAGCAGATCTTAAAGGTGTGGAAGAGACACCTACAGACTCAGATCCTTACAGGAAAAAAGAATAAAAATTGTCATTTTTGAAAATACCGCTACACCCACCTCTACTCCACCCACCTAGACTTTTAGGCATCTAATTCATCCTCAAAACCCATCCCTTTTTGCAGAGCCCAGGTGGCTGGAGCCCCCAGCCTGGTTTCCCGGCGGGGCGCGGGGCTCGGTCGCATCCCTCCCTCTGCGCACGGGGTGGGAGCGAGCGAGGCAGGCGCGCCGCGAAACGCCCTGCGTGTTCTAAAAATAAAAGCCCGGATTCAAACATGATGTATCTCCTTTGATTTCCATGCAGATACACCAGGAATGAATGTATCTATTATGTTGGGGTCTGCTGGAATGTTAATTTTGAAAGTCATTTCTCTCAATCTATAATTATATCTTCTTTGTCAGAAAGTAGGAATTTCTTAGAGCGAAAGGGATTAATCTCAGTCACTGTTTTCAAACAGTTTGAGTTAGGTAGTTTCTGTAAGACTATCATTGCTTTTCTTTTAAGCCAGTTAAATTTTGCCTGAGGCTAACATTTTATACCCAGAGTAAATCTTACTAAAATTAAGAAACGGAACACACAGCTGCCCCTATTCCTGGCCCACAGATGTTACCAAAATCTGATTTAAAAAACCCTTAATCTTCTGCTGCACCTTTTCATTAGTGCAATAATCATTTTTGCCAAATATCTGGCAGGAGAGGGTGGAAAAAAAAAAAAAGTGAAAAATGCGAGGTTTTGATGATCAGCATCTTTGAAAAGACTCGTTGAACCTAGTGGGAGAAATGAGGACTTGGGGTAATCCATGTGCTGAAATATTTTTGCTTCTTTTTCTAGAAAATGTGCAATTTGGTCAGGCAGAAAAAATTGAACAGAGCCTTCCAAGCAATAAATCACTGGATTGCTGGTGACATTCATACAATGCGGATATAGTGTTAACTGTATGAGTCAGACAGCCCTTACTGCACTCAGCCTGTTCCTAGGAGGTGACCTTGCCACGGTGTAGTAATCAATCATTCTGGCACAGGACACACTGTTTTTGTTTAATATTACACTATTGGAATATATAGTAAACAAAGTGCAAAGGAAATTTCGAAAGCAAGCACTCTATAAGGTGCGCTGTAATATTTTGCAGCCCGAGGAGCGCCAACAGCGTCCTCCGTGCCCTCCGGATTACTAACTTTGGGCTGTTAGCGGCAGCGGAGCAGATGTGGCTATACTCAAATACTTCAACTGTCTCGCACAGCTCGAGAGGAACAATTCAATGGAAATATGAAGTTAGGATTACAAAAAAAAAAAAAATAAAAAAAAATAATAAAGATTTACTACCGGAGACGCTGTAGTCCAACATTTCTTATTTTGGCACTTTTATACGGCGTATACATCACGATTTTCCCAGCCGAGTGACAGAACAGCAACATCACGAATCCGCCTGGATTAAAAAAAAAAAAAATTAAGCAAACAAATCTTAATTAACCAGTAAAAATTCTTTTAGGGTACAATAAGCGAAGTGTTGCTGCTTATAGCCAAGAGGTTATATTGGATTTCCGTGCGTGAGTTATACCATGAGCCGGTTAATTCATGAAGTTTGCTGTCAATGAGTAGGGGAAAGGAAGACAAAGGCAAACTCTTTGGAGTGAAAATGAAATATATTTGGTTCTTACTGTTTTTCCCATACAGTAGAGATGAAAGATAATGTGGTGGTAATTGAGTATATAAAACTACCTTGTCAGGGCGGCAGCATTAACATCGAGTTTATTCTGGTTTTTCGCAAGTGTGAACCGCTACGGACGCGCCGCAAAGAGGTGAAGAAGCAAGTCTGTTATGCCCAAGATTTCATTAAGCATAAACCTGGACATACCTCATTTTTTTTTTTTCAATACTGCAGCCTGCTTTTATTTCCTCCTGCTCCTGGAGCTACCGGTGAGCCGTAGGACATTGAGAAGTCATCTGGGACGCTGCTTGGGGTGGCCAAACGCGCCCGCGTGGTCTCGCACCTACGAAAAGCCAAACGGCTTGGAAAGGGAGCCGGCAGCGAGCGCGCAAAGTTTTGGCCCTGGATTGCAGAGGGAGACAGTTGTGGTGACACTTTCCAAGGTGATCTGTAGGTTTTCTTCAAAAGGGCTTGGATGCTCTTTCAACTTGAAACGGTTGAGAAACATTGCTCTAAAGTGTCCATCACCGGGAGATGAATTGTGCTTTCATAGCAGCGTGCCCTGACGGAGCAGGGTCGGGGCTGCCTGCGCACGGCACCCACCCCTCCTCGGCTCTCCTGGGTAAGCAGAGGTACTGCTGGACAAAATGTTCACATTTTCATATTTTTCCATAATATTCAGGAGGTGGAAACCGTTTGGGTACCGCTAAACGAGTTTTAAGCAGCTGCTAAGGGAACATAACGAGCCCTAACCAGCAGAACGATGGTCCAGCCTTCGGCAGGGGATGAGTTGTGCGGAGCTGACCCCACACCGAGAACCAACCACGAGAAGCCCGTGAGCTAGTGGACTTTGAGCTTTAGAAGCAGTGCCAACATCTGCAGGTCCGGTAGGCTCTGTAATTTCACTTCTTGCCCCTGAAAGCCTCTGGAGTGATTCTGAATTGCACAGCCTGTGAGTTATCAATGTCACCTTCGCACAGGAGGACACAGGAGTTGAGTATAGTTCTGGTGATTTCACACCGGGGCAAAAGTAAAGCTGCAACCTGATATTTCAGCCCATGCCATGAGTTTATGTTGTATTTGCTTGGGCACTGGAGCTGAATCCGTTTCTCCCCAGACCGGCGTAATATGGGCAGGTTGTGTCTGCTTGCAACGAGTTTGGTGACCAACCTTATCAGCCGACCCAGGTCTAGGTATCTCATGGCATAGTTATTTATTGTCCTGCTAAAGGAGTCAGAAGGTCTTGGTGTCACAAGCAGCGGGTTGTTCTCGAGGATTCGGAATTCTGTCTTTTCACCTCGTGTTTGTGTTTCTGAATTTCAGCCAGAAAGGGGAAGAAAGGGGAAAGAACGATCGTAGCATGCTCTCAATTTATCCATGAGCTCATAGGTTTCTTGAGTTTCAATATATATGCAACAGAAAGTAAGAAAGCCCAGCTTTCTAGTAAAGCCTCGAGTTGGTGTAGGTTTACATGGGCGTACCTGAAAGGAGAGCTTGGCGTAGTAGTAGGGAAAACAGAAAATTAAATACGTTTCCCAAGACACTTAATTTCGCAATGAAGTTCTTGGCGACAGCATTTTTGTTTATCTGCCATCATCACTAAAAACCAGCCCCATGCCGTTTTTCCTGGAAGAAAGTATTGCAGGAATATATGTCGCTTATATTAAAAAAAAAAAAAAGTATTTTGAAACTTTGGGTGTATTAGTTTCAAATGGGTATTACGGTTCTTGGCAGTAAATATTAAATTGCTGTAGAGATGCTGGCAGTTAGATGCTGGCTGGTACTGCTGATTTTATCTTAGTTGGTTGATCATTCCCCAAATAAACGTCCCCATTCGAGGCGGTGATGTTTGACGTCACGTGAGCGTTAGCTATACATTATTAGCCCTTACGTGGATAACGAGCAGTTATTATCAGACCCTCAACAAAGCCTTACAATAATAAAGCTCTGCTTAAACTTAAACCACTCGTTTTTCTAGGTTAATCGAAAGAAGGAAGCCCTGGGAAACACACTGCCAGGTTAACCTGGATTCGGTGTAGAAACGCTATAAAACCCCGCGCCGGTTCCCTCCCAGAATCGCATTACATCCCGTCAAATCAGTTGGGAATGATCATTTTCGCTCCAGTACCGCTACGGTGTCCCACCTCCTGTAGCAGTAATGGGTGTCAGGTACTGTTTGGACTAGAAAGGATTAAGCTATCACCCCCCTGCTGTGTGTTAATTTATTGCTTCAGACATTTTCATATCTGATTCATTTTCACCCGCAGCCGCCGCCGCCATCGCTTGGTGAAGTTGAGCGGCCGGAGCCGCCAGCAGCCGGCACCGCGAAATGGCTTCGGTCCGGGGGCACGGTGCCGGCATCGCCGGGGGAGAGACACGGCAGCCAACCCGCCAGCTCCTCAGGAAACAAGAAAGGAGATTGCGACGAGATCCCAGTGCTAGACGTCGTTCCGTAAGAGTGTTATTTCCTCAAGAAAACGAAGGGTCGCCACCGCACGCCAACTACAGAAAAAATGTTGTGTTGAGGGTAGGTTGTTGTTTTGTGGTTTTTTTTTCTTTTTTTTTTTTTTTCTCTCTCGTTTTTGTTTAGTGATTATGTAGAACCTGCCGGAAAGGTGTTTATTTCTGTTTGTAAATTGAATATGCTGGGTGTTTTTCTCCAGCTTTGCCCCGGGCTCTGTTGGATGTGATGATGGAGCTGGAAGCCGAGGCAGACACCGGAGGAGCGTACGCAGAGGGAATCTGGCTGGAGAACAAAGCCGTATTTTGTCATTTCATGCCTCTCAAAAGTCCCACTCCATGCAGGCACAATGTGAGTTAATAGACGTTAAATAAGACGAGCGAAGTTTAGAAGAAACACGCAAAACCAAAGGGCATCCTCACTGGAAGCACTGGGGCCATCCCCAGCGTGCGGGTGCAGTAGGGCCACCAGCCAGAGAGCAGAATTGGTCCCAAAGAAACCCCCGCCTTGTTCTGCCACCCAATTCCATCCCCTTCCATCTCCCTAAGTCAACCACCTGGGATCATTCTCCTGCATCCCTTTTCTATCCCGTAGGTGACACATGGGTGTTGGAGAACCTCATCGTGTCGTGCGCGTGTTGCACGGGGACCCCCTCGGCTGGTTTAATTTCACGTATGTCTATGGCACGTACACAAATAAATTCTCCCGTCCCATTTTATTGAATTTCTAGTAAGTTGGCAGACTAAAGTGATTTTTAACACTTCTTGATTGGATTTATGATTTCTGTGTCATCCACCCTGCTTCTGACATTAGGAAATGTTCAACATGAGGGAATCATTCACCGGTTCTTTTAACTACACTATAAAACATTTTAGTCTCCATTTTTTTCAGAAATCCATAAATGGCTAATTTAATCACAGCCTGGCAGCAAACCCCCCCCAGTTTCTTCTGATAATTACGTGGCAGAATTTTTGGTGCTTAAATCATTATGATATCTTGGGGACAGGTAGGAAGAGGACTATCCGGGCTCGGTCACCAAAGGCCGGATCATGAGTTGGTTTTGAAAGCATGGAGGGTCACCTGTGCTTGGCTTCTCTCCATAGGACATGTAGCACAGCATCCCCAAACGGTGTTTTCAGGAGATCCAGAGAAACCTGAGAGCTGCTGGTGTTCTATTTCTTCAAAGCTGAGGTTTTTCCAGCGTTCTGGAGTGGGGACTTGCTCTTCCCCCTTCCTGGCCTGGTTGGACTCAGTGATCTTCAGGGTCTTTTCCGACAGAAATGATTCTGTGATTCTATGACCTGTTTTGTTTTTCTGAGAAATTAGCACCAAGCCAACCGCAAAAAAAGGCTCTGCAGAGCCACATGGTCTGTGGTGTTGACTGAGCTTTCCTTCCTCCAACGTCCATCCAGCCAAAGCATGTTTGAATTTCAAAGGTACACCAAGCTGGGTGCTGGGAGGGCTGATGGCCACGTGAAAGTATCACCAACTGCTTGGCAAAAACTCCAGATCGTTACAACTCTTCAACCTTTGGCTTGTCTGACCTCCTGAAACTTCAGCCTGTGGGATTTTGTGCTCTCCTAGGAGGTTTCTTGCTCTAGCAGACACCTTGGAGCAAGTGTTTCAACCTTAACTCCTCACTTGTAAACTAGAAGTAGGAGCTAAAGCCGCTGTCCTCATCATTCTTGCATTGGGCAGTTGGAAGTTTTATTGAAACACATTGGATCTGGTAATTACCAAGATCCACCATTCTTCCAATTTTTTTCATGTTTTGTGGTTTATGCAGCGAGTAATTTATTACACAAATACAATTTCTATATTCTGGCCAAACCCAGGACATAAAACTGAATATCCCTCAAAACCTAGATCTTTGATGTGATCTCCAGATCATGCCTGAATCCACGCCAGCAGCTTTATGTCTTTCTAGCAAAAATATCCCTATGAGAAGTGGATACAATGCAAAAATGAAGGACATAATAAGGGGGTGGACCTGTATCTGCAACTTTAAATGGCAGAGTTTTTTGCCCCCTCCCAAACTTATCAACCTGCCTCTGAAGGTCTTGCAGGGACACGTCCCTCTGCTTTCACTGGGACATCCCAAGTCCTGGTGGCCTCTGGGGTGAGATTTGTCTTAATAACACTCTTATGATTACTCTTTTTCTGGTATATTTTCCACTTTTAAAAGAAAATAACATCTTTTCCACAGGGATTGCAACTCACCCTGACCCGGTTCTCAGTCCACCCTTGCATGTTTTGGTCCCTTTATCCCATCACATCCCCTACTCGTTGCTCTCTCCACTCCCATCCTCAGTTTTGTTCCCTTCTCTTTTCCCCCTCCCTTTGCCCATCCCTTCCAGGTGTCTTTCCAGCCCTGGCTTCTGTTTTCTCCATCCTTCCCTCCCTCTGCCTCTCCCACGCTCCCCAGCAGCACAGGCTGTGTCACGCTGACGTGACACCTGATGGAGAATCCCGATTTGCAGATGTCACCGCGTACACCGGCTGGATCCCACCCCGAAACTTATCTTAATCTGCAATAATCAATATCAGCATGCAGAACCACATGCCCCATTAACTACAATTTACATTTGATAATATACTGTTTTTCTTCATTAGGGACATCGCTCCCATCACCATGTGCTTACTCGGGGTGACGCTCGGTGACAGAAAGCCGTTGTCCAACTTATTCCTCCTTGACTTCAAACCCTGGTATATGTCCTGGTTGACATCCTGCTCGACGATCAGGCAAGACTGATTTTCTTCTGGAATTACCAGAAGTCTTTTTTTTTTTTTTTTTTTTTCAGTTAAGTTACTACTGATTTACCTGGGGGTAAATGAGACTCGTGATTTCTGGGAAAAATGACGAGAAAGGAGCTGGCTAATGGGTAGTCATTGCCAACTTGAAGAAACAATAGGTGTTTGGGGAGCAGAGGTTAAGCGAGGATAGTGAAAACGTGGCAAAAAAGAGAATAAAACCGACTAAGGTGTATTTTTGCTTAACTGGTTTTAATTCTCAAGGGTTATAAAAAAAAAAAAATGTGTGGGTGTGTAACGGCGTGGAAAAGCAGGGACACGTCAGAGCCGTGTGCTCAAGTATGTCCAGATGTAATTTTGGATCTCAAGTTTTGAGAAAGGCGCACCAACAATATTTCAAGAGAGGAAGGGGTAAACCCGACTGGCCTGTGATGACAATTTATTAAATTCTAATGGATTTTGGTGCGTTTTCTCATTGGAAAAGAATAGTTACAACAAGTTCAATCCTGCTTTATCCTTCTGAGATGTTTGTGGGAGCTGGACTTGAGTTGGTGCCTTTTTGACCTGTGCGCAGTCCGTACTAAAGCTGATTTTATTGAAGGGGATGGACGCTGTGGCAGGTGCACCACGGCACTGGTGGACTCAAGGCGCTTGCTCAGCCCCAGGTTCCCTTTTAAGATGTCCCACAGCCCATGGCAAATGGCAGCGAAGAGCTTCCAAGAATCTGTCTTAGGAGTAGGGAGGAGAGGGGACGCATAGCACCGGTGCGTCCACAGCCTTCAAGGTGCAGAGGCACCACGGCACCGGTGAACTCAAGGCATTTGCTCAACCCCAGGCTGCCTTTTAGATGTACCACGGGTCACGGAAAAGGGCAGTGAAGAACTTCCAAGAGTCTATCTTAGGAGCAAGGAGGACGGAGCGTACATAGCACCAGTGCGTCTCCAGCCTTTAAGAGCAGGGAAAGGACATCCTTGATCCCGCAGTTGGGGAACAATTTCCCTCTAGGAGCCGTAAATTTTTCAGAAGGAGGCTTTCTATCACCGCACAAGGTGCACTTAAGGGAGCGTGACAGCACCGAGACGCTGCGGAGAGTCTGGTGCTTTGGACGGAATTCCAAATGCTGTTGGGGTGGCTGTGGATGGGCAGGGAACAGTATAAATTAACAGAGAACTAATAACTGTGCCGGCATTATAGCGAGTATCTCGTGGCGATAAGCTTCACGATTCTCTTCAACCCACTGCGGTTGAAGGAAGAGCAAAGGCCTTTTCAAGCTTTATCTTCTTGCTTCTTAAGTGAGACTAATCAAGTTTATATCCTTTTAGCTTATTATTAGCCCGGCAGAGCTTCTGGCACTCTTTACGGCTTTGGATTTTTTTTTTTTTTTGATGTGAAAGTTAGTTACACCTACTGTACTTAGTATGACTTCACTTTTCTTGTGATAAATCCTGAAAATTAATACACTCCAGATTACAAAATGAAAGTGTCCTAGACATTGTGAATACTCTGGCTGTGGAATGCTGCCAGTAAAATCAAAACCGATGTCTTAATGAGCTTTCTTAATAAAAAGAAGACACTCTGTAGTAAATTTTCTCGGTTAATATGTCAGGACTCTTTTTCTTGTCCATCTGCTTTTTCTTTTCTTTTTTCCTTTTTTCTTTTCTTTTTTCTTTTCCTTTTTCTTTTTCTTTTTTTCTTTTTTTCTTTTCCTTTTCTTTCTTTTTCTTTTTCCCTTGTTTTTCTTTTTCGTTTCTCTGTTTTTCTTTTTCGTTTCTCNTGTTTTTCTTTTTCATTTCTCTGTTTTTCTTTTTCGTTTCTCTGTTTTTCTTTTTATTTCTCTGTTTTTCTTTTCTGTTTTTCTTTTTCTTTTCC
Organism: Baryphthengus martii; assembly: GCA_013396935.1. NCBI lineage: Eukaryota > Metazoa > Chordata > Aves > Coraciiformes > Momotidae > Baryphthengus > Baryphthengus martii. The sequence continues at coordinate 21,828 of VWZK01010049.1, read as the reverse complement.
TTTTTCTTTTTCTTCTTTTTTCTTCTTTTCCTTCTCCCTTTTCTCCTTCTCCTTTTTCTCCTTCTCCTTTTCCTCCTTCTTTCTCCTTTTCCTCCTTCTTTCTCCTTTTCCTCCTTCTTTCTCCTTTTCCTCCTTCTTTCTCCTTTTCCTCCTTCTTTCTCCTTTTCCTCCTTCTTTCTCTTTTTGTTTTTCTTTCTCTTTTTCTTTTCCTTTTTCTCATCCTCAACTCAGACAGACGCATATTTCAAAATTTCATATGAGGTAGAAGTATCTTTGAAAATCAAATGCATTGGGCATAAAATAATAATAATAATAATAATGATGATGATAATAATAATGGAAATCCCAAGAGAGAAGTGGTTCCTGCATTGCTTACGCAGCCAAAGCTCCCACTGGCTTTACTAGGAAGTTTGGCAGGAGGAGGAATGCGAGCCTGGGCCCTGAGCGCTGAACATAGGTTAAATTCTTTCTTAAATTAAATGAAGGCTAATAATGAAATCTTTTGTTGAATTATTTGCTGACTGGGCTTCCTGATTTGGTAAATTAAGAGCAAGTCAAGCTCCGAAACAAGTGCCCATTCTTGTTACAAAGGGTAGCTACTGGTGGCACTGGTGGCTTTATTGAACGCAGATCTGCTTAATTCCTGTTCCCAGTGTTTGCGGAGATAACAAGTGGCAGCTGTTTGATAGCGGCGGAGCCCGCCGAAGGGAAAACCGGCGATCTTTGTCATTTCCATTTGGGCCCGGGATCAGACTTGCGTGTCTATAAAGTCGTACAGGGAGCCAAAAAAAAAAAAAAAAAAAAATAGCTGGAGAAAGTGCACTCGCAATGCGTTCCGCAAATTTGGGCAGAGCATTTGCCGGTGCGCGCCGAGCTCTGCCGCCTATATCTAAAGCAACTCACCGCTGGGAATATAAAGTCAAAGCAGAAAAATTGAGCATTTAATGGTCTCCCATTATTGTTGAAATCACAATGACAGGCCGTGATCCTCAAGTACAATTTTGATCCTTATGTAGTAACTGAAATTACAGCATTTCATCCTCTGACTATATTATAGGGAATAAAACATCTGTCTAAATATTGGAGATGTAAAATCCTCAAAATAAAGATATTTGAGACTATCTTGCACAGAGCACCTTTCCACCTGCTTGCTTAGTATAATGCAGTCATTATGGCAATAAATGTTTCTAATAAAGTATGAAAATGGATTGTTTGCTTTGCTGCTTGTATGAACTCTCATTTCTCTTTTTATTATATTGAATCTGACATTTGCTTACCCTTTATCAGTAGAATATTTAATCAACTCCAATCTGTAAGAAGCAAGAGGAATTTCTATTTTATTTAAAACCTGTCCCACATGAAAAAAGGGCTGGGAAATAGGTCACGCAGTGCATGGGAAGTGTGAAAAGTGTTAGAGTTACACTGCTGAATATTTATCTAGTCTGCGAGAGCGACGGCTCTAAACTTGTGCAGTACCACGCGAGCCTGCCCCTATTGTTTAAAGTCCTGGCGAGATGATTTAATGGCTTAATGTTTCTAATTTTTATCCACAGTACAGGATCTAGAGAATTAAACCTCTGTCAGCTTTATTTATTTTCTCTGTCAGAGTATTTTCTTGCCGTTTCTGCTACATAACTCTTCAGAAATGCTATATCCATATCGATCGTAATTTCTTCGGGCTCTTGTCCAAGATACTCGACGTAAACAGTCTGCGTTTCCTCCCCGTCTGTATTTTGGCAAACCCTCTGTTTCAGACAATCTAATGACAAGTGCTAGTTATCTGGAGGTACACGGTTCTCAAACCGGCGCTATGATTTATGGTCCTCGCTCTACAGAAAGTATCGCAGGCTCACAGAAGTGAAAGCTTCCAAATAAGCACCTAACTTTTCGTCATCAATGCAGCTAACAACATGTCTGCAAACGCACGGCGAACGGGGTGAGTGATGTCTTATTATGCAGGCCCCAGTTTGACTCGGTCTGGTTTTATTTATGAACATGTCCTGCATCTGTTTCAAATTTCAGACCCGTTCAGTTTCTCAAACGCTCTCCCAAACCAGCTTGTGCTGAACGTCGATAATGATCCTAATAAAATATTTGTATCAATTTGGCTAAAGATCCGCAATGCTTCTGCCACAGGCAGGCTTTTTTTTTTTTTTTTTTTTTAATAACTGGATTAAGAGAAATAATTATAGCGAGCACTGGAATGGTCAGAGATGTCCAGATTGTATTAAAAAAAATAAAAAATAAAAAAGACGAGGCTGGGGGGAAGTGGGTAAAGTAGAGCGAACTGTACAAGAGCAAAGGGACGTATGATTAAATTAAAGGGCAATGCTTTGTGAACAAACAAAAGGAAATCCTTCTTCATACAACACAGAGTCAATCTGCCGAATTCTCTGCCGGGGGGGGGTCATTGAAACAAACGCTGCGGCCGGGTTTTCAGAGCGGCCTGGATAATTTTATGGCCGTTATTAAAATAACGTAGCCCTGGAAGCTCAGATAATGATAAGGGTAATCAAACCCCGCGCTGCAGCTTCGGAGATGATCGGCGGAGGCACGGGGAAGGAGCCTGGCCCTCTGTGCCGTCCCCGAACCAGCTGGATGGGGTCTTAAGGTGAGGGGGGGGAGCTTCACCTTCCTTTGAAGAGGCGGGTGCTGCCCACCGGCACGGCACGGGCTCCATCGCTGATCTCCTCCGGTGCGACAATTCCTCGCTTCTCAGTAAAAATAAAACATGAGGCCCTAGTGTGAATTTCTAAGCGTTTCCCCCCCCCGCTTGCCGACGGTTCCTCGGCACCGAGTGATCTTGGAGGGACGCCTCGGCTTATTTTTGTCGTGCAACTGAATAGTTTATGGAGGGACGGGGTGATGGAAGGACCACGGTGTGCGTCGCTCCCGTGAGCGAGAGGTGCAGGGTCTGCCCAGTGCTCTATGGAGCAGGACATGGGCGTGTGGAGAAGCTGTTGGCCGGCATGTTGTGTGTTTAACCCTCTACTGGATAGAAAAGCTTCAAACCTCTTTTTCTGCCTTGAAGTCTGACAGATTTCTCTTGGTGAGTCCATGCTGAACCAAAGGAGATCTTGCCCCTTGCTTTAGGTGAGAGCTGGGAATTTTCTTGTCTGTATTTCACACATATTACAATACTTTTTACCCAGGGACGTGCTTCTTGTGGTCCCACGAGAAGATGGGACATATTCTGCACTCCTCAAACAGAATCATAGAGTGTATTGGGTTGGAAGGAACCTTCAAAGATCACCTAGTTCCAAACCTCCTGCAGGGAGCAGGGACATCTGCAACTAGAGCAGGTTGCTCAGAGCCCCAGCCAACCTCCCCTGGAATGGTGCCTGAGATGAGGCAGCCACCGCCTCTCCGGGCAACCTGGGTCAGGGTCTCAACAACCTCAGCATTTAAAAAACTCTTGCTTTTTTTCTAGCCTAAAATGTGCTTCTTTTAGCTTGAAACCATCCCCCCTTGTCCTGTCCCAACAGGCCCTGCTCCAAAGTCTGTCCCCATCTTTCTGACAGGGCCCTGGAAGCTCTGAGAGGCCCTGAGAAGGTCTCCCTGGAACTTTCTCTTCTCCAGGCTGTACAAGCCCAACGCTCCCAGCCTGGCCTCCCAGCAGAGAGGTTCAAACCCTCTGACTATTTTTGTGACCTCCTCTGTAGGAGCTCCAGCAGCTCCTACAGCTCCAATATATCCTACAGCGTCCTGAATGCCGTCGACTCTACGACACTTGCAGTCGTATTAAAAAAAAAATCAAGTAAACAAGAGCGGCTTACCAAAAAACCTGTAAAAATAAAACAATGAGCTGATCTGCAGGACCTGAGGAGCATTGAGTTGAGAGGAGAGAGCACCAAAGGGGTGCCCAACTTGTCCCTGTAGGGGTGGCTCCAGCTGTGTCCAGCTGTGCTTCAAGCCACCGCTCAGGGGGCCCTGGGTGTCGCTTGGGAAGCGAGGGGGTTGCGCTCCTGTCAGTTTGATTGCGCCGATACCACGAAAGCCAAAGCAACAGTTGGCATTTATTTGTACCCCTTGTTATCACCCGGCATGGAGAAATCCGAGACTGAAAATGGACAGTGTTGTCTCCGATCGGGAAAGGCTGTCAGCTCGATTTATGGAAGTCTGATTTCTTATTTCTCTTCTGTGCAGGAGGAAAAAAAAGTGACAACTTTGCTTTTCAGTATTGTCAGTCTAACGCCCTTCCCGGGCTGTTCACGTGCTGGAAAGTGGATGGTGGGAAGGGAGGGAGCTGGGATGTCTGCATCTCTTGGCAGAGGACCATGAGGAGATGCTTAATTGGTGTTTGGAGCTAAGTATTTTGGCAGCATGAGGGGGGTCAGACTTTGCTTCACCCCAGGTGACTTTAGCCAAAGCTTCCCTTAAATACTTGGAGCTCTCACCCTCAAATTCAGTAATATGGTGTATCCTCAGCTCAATGGTTCCTCACCAAGATCTTTGTGTCCATCCTTTGTTTTTGTTGGAATTCTTTGAGTCAGAACCTGATTTTAAGATGTTAAAATCAATGAAATTAACGCCCTCCCCTTGCCAGCTGCTTTGGTTATTGCCCTAAACTTTGTGGCTTGGGTTGCTGGTGGTTGCGCATCGTAATGTTTTATCATGTGCAAAAAATTTGCCACTCTCGAACGTTTTCTTTTCCAGCTGAAATAGACCCAGGGTAGGATGCTGCTTGACAGAGGACAAGCCACAGCTACCAGCATGTGGGAGACCACTGCCAGGATTAACTGTGCCCATTTGCTAGGAGAGCATAGCTAGGTCCAGCATCTTTATAAAAATTAAATGAGTAAATGAATAAATTTGGTCAGCCCAAAGTAAACGAAAGACTGGCGACCTTGTTGGGCAATCCTTACAACCTGGCCCTACTTTTCGAGGTGGGACACATCAACTACTTCATCTCAGCTCCTGTCACGACTTATTTCCTCCTGGCTTTGTGGCAATGGTGAGGTTTTGTATTATTTTTCACTTTAATCTTTGGGGAAAAAGCGGGAGAAAATTGCAGGACACGCTTTCAAAAAGGAGCAGTGAACTGCAGCTGCACCCCGACCGACGTGGTGGCCTCCGCTTGCCAGGCCCTTCTTTTCCTTAGGAAGAAATTTCCAGTACGTTGGGTGAAATAGAAAAATACCTCGCGCAGGAATTCAGGAGATCGTTCAGAAAATGAAACGGCTTTTAGTTTCCTACAGCAAAGTTTGTGTAGAGCTCGATAGGTTCCAGTGACTGAGAGAGACGCCGTGCTGAGGCAACGCGCTCCTGCTCGGCGTTAACGGCAGGAATTTGTACTGCCTTTTTGTATCACTTTGTGAAACGACATTTGAGTTATGATCCCACCCCCCC
>VWZK01010049.1:0-16430 GCA_013396935.1 Baryphthengus martii | reverse complement strand
CCCTCGCCCCGAATTACGAAGACGAAGTCGTGATTCCGGCAACTGCGTTCCTTGATCTCGAGGAAACGCCAGATAATCATCATAATCTCTTTGTGTACCTGTCGAAAGATCACGTTTTCAAAAGCAGCCCCTAAAAGGGTGCCTGCTAAATAGGTGCATGTTCTCATCTCATCACATCTCCATGTGCAAGACCACGTGCACATTCCGACTAGATAATTACCTATCCGGTTTACTCCCGCACGGGCTGTTGTTTAATGTAGGCACAAAGAAGACAATTTGCATACATAAGTAGACAGTGAGCTCCACTTCTTCCTGCTCGGTTTTCCCTGTGATCACAGCAACTGGAGATGAACAAGACCTACTACGTTCCCTATACCTTCCCTTCCCAGGAAAAAACAAAGTGCTCCCCGATGGATAATTACCACTGTTTTGTCTCTGATTTTAAATGTCCCAAGCAGTGGTTCTTCCACCGCGTCCCCGGAGAGCCTCTTCCACTTTCGAGGCCACTTTTGAAAATTTGGCCTCATCGGAGCGCGAGAGCTGAGAAATTCCCGGTGGCCCGAGGAGCTGAGACATCTGCTGAATTCGTAATTGAATTGTTGACTGAATTCAGCGGGGTAAGAGCCGGGGATTGACCAGCTGTGCTGGTGCTGGTGTTTTATCGCCGTCGATGGGAACGGCTGCATTGGAGGAAGGCGCGCAACGTCTACCCGGGTTGCGTAAAGAAGAGAAACCTTGCAATTCGAGAGTTAAACTTATTTTTCTGGACCCAAACAAGTGAGGGAGACTGGATTTTAAGGCACCAGTCAGCTGTGATCAGTGTCTGCTCCTGGAGATAGAAAATTGCCTGTGAACAGAGTAGGAAACTTTGGTGGGAAGGACACAAATGACACTACTTCCTTTTTTTTTTTTTTTTTCCCCCATTTCAATTTCTGACTTCTCTTACAGGGTCAAAGAGAAATTGCCCGTAAAAGAAAAAAAGCCAAATTCTGCTAGAAGGTAATTGCAACCCTTTTCCAGATTTAAGTCATCTCGAAGAAGTAATTTAACCATACTGTTCTGGCTGCCATTGGTAAATTGTTAATTAACAAGAGAGCAAATAATAATTACTGCTGGAACCATTCAATTAAAAAAAAATAAATAAGTGTTGCTTTCCAAACTTTGTTCACACGGTCCGTGCTACTAACACCGTGTCTAGAAACGTGCCACAAACGCCGGCCAAAGCGTAAAACTCAAGTTATTTCCCCGTCATTATCCAACAGCATTTTTTTTATTAGCAATTATTTAGCATTGTTAATTTTTTTTATTTTTTTTTTATTAGAGTGATTCTTAAAGCTTGCTGTCTCCAGTTCCCACGGGGAAGGAATATGCCTCTTTGTGGTTGTGCTAAGAGGGTATTTGAAGAGCAAGCCTCGGAAAAACAAGCAAACAAACAAACAAAACATTCCTTACAAGAAAAGGCTGCCCTTCTGCGTAGCGTGCCGAGGAAAAGGTTTGTGTTTTTCACTTGCTGGGAGACAGTAGAGAAAATGGAGAACAAATGCATGTGCCTGGTCTGGATAACCTAAAGTTAACTCCACATGTCAAACTGATTGCCTGACACAAGGCAGGCGTATTCTGTGATGACAAACAAATAGCACCTCCATCCTGCAGACATCCCCTAATTATAAAAGAGAAATTATTTCCCATTTTCATTGCCAGCAAATGTATGTTCCTCTGGTGCACCATAATTTCAGTCTAAGTGCTGCATCAAAGTTTGCTGAATGTGAAGCACAAAGTATGTTCGACGTTAAACTGTAATTACAGAAGGGAGTGGATTTCTGGAGTATTGTGGTGGGGGGTTTTGTTGGGGTTTTGTTTTTTTGGTAATATTTTATTTTATTGGTTTTCAAATATACTTAGACTGCCAGACTAAGCAGGCAGAATCACAGCAACACAGAATTCCAGAGTAACATATGACTTTAATAAAATAAAGCAGGATGGCTTGCTTCGCTTGTATCGCTGGAAAGAATTGAAGCCATTACCGCGCCCTCAGCCGCAGTGCCATCCAGACCTGGCTGGGCGGACCAGGCGTCCAGGCACGGATGTCACCTTGGGCAGCTCACCCTTCTCCCCGCATTTCTCCCCCCTCCCTGCGTTTGTTTCCTTTCAAGGCAGCTGTCGGCTCCTGCAATGGTCCTGAGCCAACGTTTGGCACAGTGAAGCTTTGATCCCAGCTTTGAGCTCTTGTGCTATGAAATGTAGATAGAATCATAGAAATATAGAATTGTTTTGGTTGGAAAAGACCTTTAAGATGATCTGGTCAAACCATTAACCCGTCCCTGCCAGGACACCACTAACCCACGTCCCTCAGCACCACATCTCCACGGCTTCGGAGCCCCTGCAGGAATGGAGACCCCAGCCCTGCCCTGGGCAGCCTGGGACAGGTCTTGGCAATCCTTTTTTCCTCAGTTCCAACCTAAACCTCCCCTGGGGCAACTTGAAGCTGTCTCCTCCTGGTTTATCTCTTCTTTCTTGGGAGAAGAAACTGACCCCCCTGCTGGCTCCAAGCTCTTGAATTTCAGGGAGTTGTAGAGAGCCAGAAGGTCTCCCCTGAGCCTCCTTTGCTCCAGGCTGAACAAGCCCAGCTCCCTCAGCTGCTCCTCCCCACACTCCTGCTCCAGACCCTTCCCCAGCTCCATTGCCCTTCTCTGGCCACGCTCCAGCCCCTCAGTGTCTTTCTGGGAGTGAGTGGCCCAAAAGTGACTCCAGGATTCGAGGGGTGGCCTCAGCAGTGCTGAGTCCAGGGGGACAATCCCTGCCCTAGGCCTGCTGGCCACACTGGTGCTGATCCAAACCAGAATGCTATTGGTCTTCTTGCCCACCTGGGCACACTGCTGGCACGGTTTGGCAGAGTGAAGTTTCGATCCCAACTTCAAGCTCTTGTGGTGTGGAAATACAGATAATAGCCACTGGTGTAAAAGGAGGTGGGGGTGAGTATGGATGCAAGAAACACCGAGGGATGTACTCAATCCTTATTTATTTTTTGATGGTTTGCACTTTCTTTTATCCCCTTGATTTTCAATGGGTGTCACGGGTGATGAACCTAAAAGGCAAGCGGACGCATTCAGAGGTCGAATCAGAAGCGGGATCAATGCTGAATTACTAGATGAGTTTGTTCCTGCAAGTTGTTCAGGACCGTTCAAAGCCGCGGCTCAGATGAGCGGCGTCCCCGCTGTCACACTCCCAGCTTTCCATTACGGCCCCATCACTCACCGTTTCGCCCTTTCTGGTTCCTGTAATGATCTACGCTCGTTCCGTCTCTCGGCGTGTCTACCTTCCCACACGTCAGGCGCCGCAAGCCGGCTCCGGGAAACAGCCAGAAGTCTGGTGCTTAATACGTGACCAGCTTTGCTGGGGATAATTTTCTACATGGCTGAGAATGCGCACGTGAGCTCTTCAGGATTGAAGCATGGCCTGGGACCTCTAGTCTTGGACCAGGTGCATTTTCAATGAGGTTCCTCAGGAGGGCATTCCCTCCTGGAGATGATATTAACAGTATTTCAGCATGACTGTTGTTGCACTGATTTACCATTTTCTGCTGTTTTCTTTTTTTTGTGTGTGTGGGGGAAGTACCAGTATCTTCCAGAAGACCGGGGAGGCTTAGGGAGGAAAATCTGGCCATGAGCTGGCATTTTACACATAAGCCATTTGCAGCAGGAAAATACTCAACTGATTACAGTTTGATTTTCAGTGGTATGAGATGTCATGGAGGTGGTGGGAAAGCACCAGGTGCTGCATCCAGAGGAGAGCATCTTTATGAGGAGCGGCTGAGGGAGCTGGGCTTGTTCAGTCTGGAGAAAAGGAGGCTCAGGGGAGACCTTCTGGCTCTCAACTACTCCCTGGCAGGAGGTTGGAGCCAAGTGGGGGTCGCTCCCTTCTCCCAAGGACGAAGAGACAGGACAAGAGGAAACTGCCTCAAGTTGAGCCAGGGGAGGTTTAGGTTGGAGCTGAGTAAAAAAAAAAAAGGATTGTCAAGACCTGTCTTGGGCTGCCCAGGGCAGGGCTGGAGTCCCCCTGATCCCTGGAGGGGTTTCCAAGGCGTGGAGCTGTGGTGCTGAGGGACAGGGCTCAGTGGTGCCCTGGCAGGGATGGGGCAATGGTTGGACTCAACGATCTGAAATGTCTCCTCTGGCCAAAATGATTCTATGATTCTACATGGTGAGCTGTGATCTTTAAAACATGTTTACTTCCTTGTCCTCTTCATCATGTGGTCACTGAAGACTACCGCCTTCTGGTGCCATTAACAGCCATTATTGTTTTTCCACTTGTTCTTTACCAGAAAATCTTTGGCTATTTCTCATAACTTGATAATGGATACCGTACTTGTCTCAGCCTTTTGCAACAACACCAAAACAAAGACTCTTTGGTTCATTTCTTCTTTATCATATGAATTCAGTTACCCCTAACTTTCTGACTTTCACAGCTACCAATTATCTCCACCAAATGAGCACCCAGTATAACGTCACTGCATCGGCTTGTTTTCTAGCGACAGGAATCTCTCATCAGTCAGAAAAAAAAAAAATTTATTATTTTTTTTTTTTTTCATCTTCACTTGCCTTTAATGTGCATCAGCTTTTAATTCTTGTGGAAAAGCTTTGAATGATGGACTAAACCACGTCACTTATATGCAGAAAATGGCTGGGCAGGGGGGAAAGGCTCTGCTTTCCCAGTGTTGTCTAAATACGTCACCTCTACAACAGATAAATGTTTTGCAGCGTTTGGTCCACATTCCTGTTCAGTCTCTGCCACCTCCTCCGTGACTCCCACATTTGCATGTTTTGTCCTGGAGGTAAAAACTCCAGTTCCTGAGGTGCTCTTGCGGCTTAAAGTCTCATCGATAACATTTAACAGGTAAAAATCAGCTGATTTTCAGGTGTAGGAGGAGAACACTAAACTACTCCTGGTGTTTACAACAAGAAAACATGTTCTTGCGTCCTGACAGTGATTTATGCTCTGAAATCTCAAAATGTCTTTATTGGCTCTCTTCTTTGATAGCACAGCCAGAGCTGTTGTGCTCTCAGCCAGGACTATTTATGCTGCTACCAAGTGTCCCTTTCTGCACTGGTGAAGACCACTTACAGCACGTGTGGTTTTTTTTCTCCATAATGAAATAAAAGTGGCAATGAAAATATGCCATTGGTTCCCCATTCCCCCTTGAGATCCCACGTGAACCTCAGCAGTGACTGCAGGTTTTGAGGCCTTGTGGCCACTGGAACACATTGGTATCCTGGGGTGCATCAAGAAAAGTGTTGGCAGCAGATAGAGGAAGGTTCTCCTCCCGTTTGACTCGGCCCTAGTGAGGCCACATTTGTAGTCCTGGGTGCAGTGTTGGGCTTCCCAGTTCAGGAGAGACAAGGAACTATGGGAGAGAGTCCAGTGGAGGCTGGGAAGGTGCTGAGGGGCCTGGAGCATCTGTGTGGCCAGGAAAGGCTGAGAGCCCTGGGGCTGTTCAGCTGCAGAAGAGCAGCCCCAGAGGGGAGCTGATCAAAGCAGAGCAAGAGCTCAGGGGCCTCTGGGGGGCAAGAGGCTGTGGCCAGACTCTGCTCAGGGGTGCCCAGCACCAGGACAAGGGGCACCGGGCACCAACTGGAACCCAGAAGGTTCCATATGAGCAGGAGGAGCAACTTGTTTGTTGGGAGGGTGTTGGAGTCTGGCCCAGGCTGCCCAGAGAGCTTGTGGAGTCTCCTTGTCTGGAGAGATTCTAAAGGCACCTGGACCCTGTGGTGCTTGACTCTCTGCTCTGGGTGACCCTGCTGGAGCAGGGGCTGGACAAGGTGATCTCCAGAGGTCCTTTCCAACCCCCACCATTCTGTGATTCTGTGGAAGAAAGGATAGGTGACTCAGACACGAGATCTCCTCCTTCTCACTCATTCCATCTCACAGAAAGGACAGAAGTTTTCCCATTCCGTTTTCAGCAAGAGAGTTTCACCTCACCCTTGCTAACCTCCTCAAAGTCATTTCCAAAACCGTGAGACACCGGATTTTGTGCAAAACTTAAAGCACCCATCCCACTGTTGGCAGCATCCCTGTCCTCTCACCTGACCTCGCTGGAAATGGACATCCTTCATCGCAAGCATGTTACTTGGCGATGTGATGTACATGTGGTAGACCCCCATATGTTGACCCCCCATATGTTGAGCCCATCCTGGTACATTTGTCAATACTGTTTGTTTATTAATTAGCCTAAAGTCAGAGAGGCACTTCACCCACAAATAAGAGTCTTTGCCCGGAAGAGCTGGGAGTAATTTTTTTTTTTTTTTTCCGAAGAGTTGCCTAATGCAGCTACTGAAACACTGCCAAAGCTTTGCTTTCAGAGAGTTCCTGTGGGCAATATTTTTATAATATCTTATATCCCAAATGGGTTTTATATGTTTCCTAGAAGCCTGACTTTTTTTTTGGAAAGAGTAAATATCCCCAAACGTTTTCTATTTTCCATTCTCCATCTTTTCAGGTACTTTTTGCTGGCTACCTGATACTCGGTGCACGAAACCAGTCTGGAAACGGGCTGGTTTTGGAAAGCAGAGCGTGGCAGCGTGAGGCAGGTTGTCCATCTACTGCTGTCATGGCTTGGCATCCCTGACCCAACGAAGCTGGCACGCCGACCTGCCGCAGGCACCAAGCCATCCGAGCAGATGGGCGCGAGCCTGGCCACCGAGGAGGCCGTGTAGGAGCATTTAGTCTGTTAGCAAAGGGCAGAATTCCCTGGACAGGGATTTTTAAGCCCAGGTTGTTATTTTGGGGGGGTTTATGCCCCCCGGTGCGTGGTAGTTTTGAGTTGCGGTAGGCACAAAATGGTTAAAAGGACTAGAAAATTTCTCTTTCTTGATGGCAACTTGCCAAGGAACCCCGTGGGGATTGCTAAGTGGTGATGTTGCTGGATGAGTGTAGCTGGTGTAGGTATCGAGATACAGCTGCTAGGACAAAAAAAACCTCCATATTATTTTCAGGTACTTAAGCACTTTGATTTCCTTGGTTTTTAAACTGTGGCCTCTTTGACTCTACAGGCCTGGGGTCCTGTGGTTTTGGGTGCAGAAGTAGTGTGTTCAGATAAAAGGACATATGCAAAATAAGACCTCTGTATCCTGGATGTCTGCCTTATGTTCTGTGTGAGAGGTTGATTCTCGTTTGGAGTGTAGTGACAGGACAAGGAGTAATGGTTTTAAACTGAAAGAAGGGAGATTTAGATTAGCTGTAAAGAAGAAATTCGAAGTTCTTCGCTGTGAGGATGGTGAGATATTGGAACAGGTTGCCCAGGGAAGCTGTGAATGCCTATTCTCTGGAATAGTTGAAGGCCAGGTTGGATGGAGTTTTGAGCAACCTGGTCTACTGGAAGTTGTCCCTGCCATGGCAGGGATGTTGGAACAAGATGATCTTTAAGTTCTCTTCCAACCCAAACCGTTCTATGATTCTACGATTCAATATACAGAGAAACCCTGAGAAGCTGTTGGGATGGAGGGGATGTTAAGCTGGATCCCGTGCTGGAAGATATCCATGTCCAGATGGATTCCAGCTAACTCCAGCAAGGAGATGAGGAATGCAGTCATCTCTGGCTCTGTAGTACAGAGAAGTTATCACCTCTGCCCTTAAAATGGCCCTTTGGAGCTTCCCAGGACAGTCAGTTCCCAGAGTGAGGTGTCTTTCACATCAGGCGTGATGGATTTGGGCCTTTTTCCTTCTGTGCCCTGGACATAGGCCAACTAAAATTACATGAGTGTTGGCAGATGTATGTCTAATCTGTTCTTAAAAATTGCCAGTGAGTTTCACAACCTCCCTTGGTAATTTGCTCCAGTGCCTAATTATCCTTTCAGATTGAAAACCTCCCTTCCCGCAAACTAAAACCTGTTACTTCTCCTCCAGCCCTCTTTGGACACGGAAAAAGTGTTTGCCACATTATTCAGAATAATCATTTACATATATATGCTTTCCTACAGAAATATATTTAAAATAAGCACAGCATGAGTGTCCTTTTCTGTTTCTAGACCACGCAAACCCATCGCAGCTTTTCTAAAATGTTCATGATTTCCTATTATTTTCCTCCACGCTTTCCCCCAGTTTTTCTTCATTTTTTTTTTTTTAAAGACTAATGCCAAGAAATGGACATTTCATTTTTGTTAAGGCTTTAATGGTGCTCTGCAGAGATCCCAGAAAGAGAATTCAACAATGTACTTATTGACTCCTAACCGCTTAGACCTCTTCTGTCGCCTCCAGATCACTTTCTGCATATTTCCACCACTGTATTTGAGCGTGGATTTGAGTTTTCTTCCTATATATATTGCCTTACGCTCATCTTTATTAAATGTCATCATTAGGCTGCTCCTTCCAAAATAATTTGGGATTTTAATACTCACAATCTTTCCCAGTTTGGTGTCATCCAAAGGATACTCTCTGTTCTGTCATCCAAAATTGTTCATGAAATATTGAACAGCATCGGATCCAGGACAGGCCCAGCTGGGATCCTGCGTGGTGTGTTCTCCAGAGCTGACAAAGAGAGAAATTTTTGTGTTTCATTTAGAGCCCTGAATGAGCTAATCCATTGGATCAGACAGCAGCTACAAGAAACAATGAAAAAAAAAATTAAAAAAAAAATAAAAAAAAATCCCAAACCCTCTTTTGGTAAGTACTCATTTTTAGAGTAGCATTATACGGGTTTTTTTTCCATTTCGTACTCTTGATTTTCTTTTTTGAAGGAAAAGAATTCCTCCTGCCTTCTATAAATAGTCCTACCAGGTTTTGGAGTTCGACCTTGTATTAGTGAAACAGAGAAGCAGAATAGTTAAATTCAGCTTTTTGTGGTATTTGGCAGATTTATAATTATTTCTTCCAGCAACAGCCTAAAAGGCATCTACACATCTTTGCTGTGACCACTTGAATTTTGCAATGAAACAGAGGCAAGAATCAACAGAAAGGAGGCAAGAAATAACTTTTTTGCATAAAATTTCAGCATTTTTAGGTTAAAATATATATATATTTTTTAATAAGGTCATCCAAACTCACAAATTCCTTCTTTTCCTAATGCTAAGTACATTGCTTAGGAGAAGGCTGCTTGGATTTGATGGATACATCCTTATCCGACTTATCAAAACTGTCTGTGAAGAAGGAGGACCAAGAAGGGAGACCTCTCTGGCCCAGGCCAATTGGAAGGAATATGCATTAAATAAAAATAATTTTTAAAAAGTGTTCAACTGTTCTTGCTCATATAGCCTGGCTTCCCTCATGCCACAGGTCAAAGAACCTCACCTGGTTAGTTCTGCACCTCGGGCTCTCTCTTACCTTCAAGTCATCAGCATGTAGACACGTGAAATACGGTCAAGGAAAAAGAACTGGTTAAATGCTTCTCTAGTACTTCTTTTTTTTTCCTCCAATTTGGACAAGTAATTAATTTTCAGACTCTGGCAAGAGAAAGTATCTGGAAGAAGGCTGACCTGGCAGAAAATGGGCTGCACATCTCTGTGCAGGGAGGGATTGTTCAATATGACTGACTGTGATCTTGCAGCAGAACAATCCGTGGCTGTACCTCATAGGAGCTCGAGACAACAGGATCTCTGGAGACCACTGCCTCAGGAGTGTTCTTGTCCCAGTGCCGCTCCACCAGACTTGTCCACCTTGCCGGTGGTAGTGGTGGTGTCACCTCCTGGTCTTTGATCTCTGCAGTCCAACTAACTTATGATAGAATGGTTTGGGTTGGAAGGGACCCTAAAGATCATCTTGTTCCAAACCCGGTGCCACGGGCAGGGATGCCTCCCACTAGAGCAGGTTGCTCAGAGTCCCATCCAACCTGGTCTTGAACCCATCCAACGACAGAGCACCCACAACTACCCTGGGCAACTTGTTCTGGTGTCTCACCACACTCACAGTGAAGAACTTCATGCCTTGACATTTATTATTTTCCCTTTTGTTACAGGAAACCTAAACTTACATGACTTTATTTCTCTTTCTATTTAATTTGAAACTGATCAATCTGAACTCGATCTGAAGCCATTTTCTATGACTAGTTCCCTAAAGTCCTTAACCATCTATCCAGGACAAATTTATATCCACGTCACATCCTGAAGTTTCACCCTGTACTTAGCGAGGACTTCTTCCACTGACTACATCTGTTAGTAGTAGTATTTCTTTTAGAGCCAGGAATGTTAAGATTCCCACAAAAATCACTCAGAGTAATGTTTTGACATCATCCTTGGTTGAATCCTCACCTAAATCTGACCATCATGCCTGCAGCACATCCCTTGATTACTGCAGTCGTTCCTCCTTCTCTGATCGTCTTCTGCTTTGTACAAGGTCCACCATAACATTTGTCAACCTGTCTGCTGCTTTTTTATATCTTTATGTTCTCCTCCCCCGCTTTCTTTTCCCTGTTTATTAAGATTATATGTGATTATTACGCTGTTATTTCACAACCTCCTCTACTCTGGTGCAAACCTCTCAAGAGCTACAGCAGCCTCTGCCCCAGAAGGCGAGTACATTTTGGAGCTTTCCTGGAGCTTATTCATGGAGAAGAGTCTTTTCATCCTGTCCCACTCAACACCTGCTCCAGTATTTGACTTGCAGATTATATTGGGATAGGAGAAATAATAATAAAAAAAATAAAATTAAAAGATACTGTATTCAACATCTCCCTCCTGACAGATGACTTGCTGCATATGTGCAAAAGTCATTCTCTTTTATTTTCTTTTCCTCTTTTTTTTTTTAAATTGCTAGGGGAAAATCCTAAACCTGTCAATATTAACCCAATATCGACTCAGGATTCATAGTATGAAAAACAGAATTTTGCAAAAGACTTGTTTGGTGAACCAAGCTTATTTATTTACCTTCCCAGCTAGGAAAGACTCATCTAGGTAAGAAGCCAAGAACAAGAGGGTACAAATGGAGAGCTGGAAACAGAGTTTGGCTCAGGTTATATTGACTTTGGCAAAAACAAGATATGAAAAATTATACCTCAGATAAAAATAAATTATCATCTACGAGCATTTGAATTAGAGGAGTTCTCCATGTAAACTTCGTAAACGAATGTTAATTCAGTTACCAATTTGTAGCTATGAAACAGAACTAGTGATGTTATTCCTTGGAACTTGTTTTGGAAAAGATTGCACAAACCCATGGAGCAATTCTTCACAAAGTGCATAAAAGTGTCAGCTTATGTATAATTTATGCAGCTAATGTTAGTTATGGTCTGTTTAATAGTACTTAATGCTGCTGTGTGACATCATTCTTTCATTTACCGACAGAAAAAAAAAATAATAAAAAGACCAATCAAAACCATTTCAAAGACAGACATGTGCATTAGCTTTGATTTTTTATTTTTTTTTTGTTGTGGCTTAAATTGTGTTAAGTCAACAATTATCCTCAGCACGTAAAGGATTTTTAAAAGGAGCAATTGTCATACCCAGTCTACTTATTTACTATTTAGTTAGCTTAATTACAATTTACTCACTGCGTACGTGTTAACTAATACACTGGTAATGTGCCTTGAGCAATTCATTTTGCCGACAGCGGAGTAACCGGCTCCATGCTCTTGCCCCTTTATTAGTGGCAATTATTAAATCCAATTTTAGTTGGACTTACTACATTTCCTCCGCTGCCTACAGGGCATCCCTACGGGAGGGTTATGACTTCGAGCTTCTGTTCTCAGCCTTCACATCCTTTCACCCTCCCCGTGCCTTGGGGAGAGGCGGTTGGAGCCGGGGTGGAGTAAGGTCAGCGTGGGTCGGTGTTGCTGGTGAAGGCAGAGGGACACCTTTCCTTGTCTTCATGGAAGAGGGGAAACGGGTCTGGGCCCAGCATCCAGCTGCAAAAAGCCATTTACTAAGATTTGGGAAAAAGTGAGCTGCTTTTTTTTTTTTTTTAACTGGACATTAGATCCAGAGGCATTAGAAATCTCTGGAACGCTGAAGCCCTTAATTTCCTTGCGATGCCCAGACTTATTAAAGTCACCAAAGTTGATACGGGAAGGACAACAAAGGCAGTTGCTCACCCTGAGATCCTTGATGTAAATCTTTAGCCCACTGCAAGTCAATCTATCTGGCTTATTAAAATATTGGACAAAATGTGCCTTTTTCTGTAAAACCTCCTTCAAAGTTGAATGGACAAATAGATTGGTTTATTGATACCCTCACTTCTCTTCTCAGGATGCATTTCAGAGGGACCTAGAAAGCTTGAGAAGGGAGCTCATGTGAACGTCATGTGGTTTAACGAGATCAAGCGCAAGGACCTGTACCTGGGTTGGGGCAGCTCCCAGTATAAATACAGGCTGGGGGAGGAGAGGACCAAGAGCAGCTTTGAGGAGAAAGATGAAGAGGTGCTGGTGAGTGAGAAGCTGGAGCTGAGCTGGCCTGGCCCCCTGTGCTTGTGACCAAGCAGCCCCTGGGCTCATCCCCAGCAGGGTGGTGGTGGGGGGGATCCTGCCCCTCTGCTCCCAGGGCTCTAGGGAGACACTCCCCCACCCTGCAGGGCTGGCTCCAGCTCTGGAGTCCTCATCCCAGGAGAGACAGGGAGCTGTTGGAGCAGGGCCAGAGGAGCTTCAGCAATGCTGGGAGGGCTGGAACCCTCTGCTGGGAGGCCAGGCTGGGAGAGGTGGCCTTTGTCAGCCTGGAGAGGAGAAGGCTCCAGGGAGACCTTCTGGGGGCCTGTCAGGGCTTCCAGGGGCCTGTCAGAAAGATGGGGACATACTTCGGAGCAGGGCCTGTTGGGACAGGACAAGGGGGGTTGGTTTGAAACTAAAAGAGGAAGACTGAGGCCAGAGAGAAGGAAGAAATATTTTTAATGCTGAGGGTGGTGAGAGCCTGGGCCAGTTTGCCCCAAGAGATGTTGGCTGCCCCATCCCTGGAATCATTCCAGAGGAGGTTGGCTGGGGCTCTGAGCAACCTGCTCTAGTTGCAGATGTCCCTGCTCCCTGCAGGGAATTGGACTGGATGACCTCAAAAGGTCCCTTCCAACCTCAAACATTTGAGGATTCTATGATTCTCACTGAATAGTCTTCTCACTGGATGTCTTTTTTTTTCGAGGGCAGTGATGCTGTCCTGTAGCTTACAGACCACGTTTCCTAATTTGTTGTGCTGGCTTCTGTTCTCCTGACCAAAATTGAGTTTGTAATGTTCCTAGCAGGCGAGCTGGCCCGGTGTTGTAATTACCACCACCTGCCTCCTACGCCAACTGTAAGATCTCCACTTGGCACGGCTGGGGAAACCTGGGCTACAGCTAAATGGGTGGAAACTGCTCATTTTGCAAGTGGTGACCTCAGTCTCTCACACACTTTCTAACTTTTCTTTCCAAATATTCCAAGCAATGCCAGTTCAGTGGTCCTGAGGCAGTTTTTTTGGTTTATGAGCTCTCAATGGCTTCCACAAAAAGGTAAGAATTAACACATTTCAGTGTTGATCTTGGTCCATAATTGTGTCTATCAGAGAAAAAAAATAAAATTGCTGTGATCCCTTTGTTGTAAATGTTGTGATTTGCAACAATGATTCTGAGGCCCCTACATGTCCACTAGGACATACATGAGCAAGTGTCAAGAACATCAAGGACTCAGATATTGAAAATCCTTAAATTCTGAGTTGAACAGTGAGATGTAGATTCTGTGAGGAAAGAAGACACCAGCTGATTGGCCTAAATGAAGTATGTGAGCCTTCATGGTTGGAAGCCTTCACCAGAATTTTCACTTGCTAGCCCTGCTTACAAAACTCCCATTCCCAATGTTGCTCCTGATGCAAAGAGCGGTGAAAGCAGCAGGAGTATTTCCTTTGGCTTTAACCAGATGGAACCAGGTCCTCCCTTTATCTTCCAAGGCAGCTGGTTCTCCCCTGGCTTTGCTGGAGCAAAACTGCTGGGTAGGTGGTCCAGAAATCTACCACCATTATCAAATTGGACAGTAACAGTGGTTTGACCTCTAGAATCATAGAATGACAGGTTGGAAGGGACCTCAAGGATCACCTGATCTGACCTTTTAAGTAAAAAATTTAAGTGAGATGGCCCAGCACCCTGTCAAGTTGTGTCTTAAGTCTTGGATGTAAGGAAAGGCCACCTTGTTCAATCTTCCCTTTAATTCCAACCAATTTGCTGCAACTGGTTTCCACGTGAAGAGGATCCAACCAGTAGGTGTTGTCATGTGAAAACACAGAGCTCTTCACAAAAGCCTGTGAAGCAACAGGAAAGTTTGTGCCCCACTTCTCCTGCAAATTACTTTGGATTACACCCAAGAGCCCAGAACGTTGTCCTATATCTGCTGTTCTTTCCAGGCTCTGTATTGCTCAGCCAGAATAAATGTTAGTTCCGAAAGATTTTTCTGATTGGAAACACGTAATTTTCCACGTGTGTACTTGAGCATGTTCACCAAATACCCATTATTAAGACAAGAGTTGGCTTAAATGAAAAAAGATAATATGCAAAACGTCGCCATTCTGACACCATCCGGCTTCAGAATCGTCGCGCTTCTGTGACGTGATCACAAGTTCAATTTAATATTCCCGGTGACACCGAAACTCTACATCACTCCTTGATAATCACGTGAAAATGGTGCTTTCTCCTCTCATTCCTCGAGTCGCTGCTCTCAGACGGGGAAAGGTACAGCGCTAACGGCAGATTTGCAATTACCTGCAAGACTTAACCAAGGAAGTAGTCGGTTTATAGTTACCTTCGATACGTAAACTACAAATTATTAGTGCATGAAAATGGCATCGAAGTTCTGTTGCTGGGGTCTAGTAATTTTGGATATTTTCCATGCTATTACTGCCTGCTCCATATACCTTTACTGGTTCTTTTTGAAATTAACTTAATGGCACTCTACAGAAATGGACTGCCTACTGAGAGTGAAAGCTTGCTTGCGAAGATGGACTCACTTCCTACTGGGAAGCACTGATTTGGCACAAACAAAGAAATGCTTTAGCATTAATTTACTCCGGTATCAAAATATTTAGAATAAATTATTTAAAATACCTAAGAACCGAACGGTCAATATTTGCTGTTAATAAATTGGACCCGTGTACAAATATTTGACAGCGAAAACTCCTCCGGTCTCTCCCAGCTATAATACTGAGATAATGCATTTTCCACTTGCTAGGAGTGGTTTTTTTTTTAATTCTTTTTTTTTTTTTTCTTCTTTTTTTTTTCTTTTCCCTTCCGGCAGCCAGGGACACATTCTCGAATTGGGGCTTCCATTTGTGCGCACCCAAATTTGTGCACCTATTCTCCTGAGAACCGAGCTCTGCTCACGTTAGTACAGGTAATATCACTGCGTGGGTTTGTATTTCTCCAGCCAGGTCAGCTGAAAAAGGAGGGGTTCCTCATCGCTACCTTCCCATGTGAAAATTGCTAAAAATTAAGTCTTTGACTTGCTAAATTCCCCAGTCTTTTGATGCAGTGCTCCAGCAGCCTCTCCTTTCCAGCGTGAGGCTACGGAAGCCAAAACTCTCATGACATTTGCTCCTTATCCTCCTGCAGCCCTGAATTCCTTTCCTTATCCGTTGATATTGCCCAGGCTCCCGCTAGCGGATCGATTCCTTAAATATGGGAACGCAGGGGATGAGTTTTCTGCTCCTCTGTGGATCTGAGTCACATCTTCATCTTTTTTTTTTTTCCTCGTGACTGGAAACAGGATCACAACATAACCATGGGATCTCTCCAGGTGAGCCGTTGGGATAGACGATGAAGATCTCTGCTCTCACCACCCACTTTTCCCAGTATTACTCCAAAAACTGTAATTTCCATTGTTCTATTTTCACATCTAGAAATAGGTAACGTTGCAGAGCGTCCATTTCACAGATCATGGACTTGGCAGATTTTGAATATTTACTGGATTTTCTTTAACATACAGCTTGTAACATTACAAAACTAAACCCAACTGACCAGTATTTTGGCCTGGAGAGGTCCGTGCTCAGAGCACCCGAGTTACCACAAGGCAGGAAAGAGAAGGACAAGTGAAGCCAAGTGCTCCCCAGCACTGACTGCTCCCAATTCTGGTACCGGTTCTTCCTGAGGTTTTTAACACAGAGTTTGATTCCATTTTTCCCTTCCCTTTTTCCTTCAGTTTCCCCCTTTTTCTTTTCCCTTTCCTTTTCTCCGTTTCCTTTTCCTTCACATTTTCCTTTTTCCTTTTTATTTTCCTTTTCATTTTCCTTTTTTTCTTATTTTCCTTTTTTCTTTATTCCATTTTTTATCATTTTTTTCTTTTTTTCCTTTTTTTCCCTTTCTCCTTTTTTCCCCTTTCCCCCTTCTCCTTTTTCTCCCTTCTCTCCATTTTCTGCCTTCTCTCCGTTTTCTCCCTTTTCTCTCTTTTCTCCCTTTTTCCTTTTTTCCCTTTATTTTTCCTTTTTCCTTGTTTCCACTCTCCCTCCTTCCCCCTTTTCCCTTTCCCTTTTTCCTCCTTTTCCTTTTTCCTTTCCTTTCCCTTTTTTCCT
>VWZK01010046.1:63645-102740 GCA_013396935.1 Baryphthengus martii | reverse complement strand
ACAAAAAAAAAAAAAAGAAAAAAAAAAAGGAAAAGGTTACAAAGTATATGTTTTCCTCCTCTTACATTAAGGTCATGGTTATTAGGGTATAATGTGTTTAAGCTGAAAACTCCTAATAACACAGACTTATAATGAAAAGCTTGTCGAGTGTTTAATAGTGATACTAAGCGATTAGTATAATGACACTGCAAAAATGTGATCAAAGCCAATCACAGATACTTTTCCTAGGTCATATACCTCCAAACTACTAAATTGTTAAATTGCTAGCCATTAAGCTCAATCTCATTCCTATTTCTTTATGCAGAGATAAAATTGAAGCATTTTGATGAACAACTCGATGCCAGAAACACCATCAAAGTTCGTCTGCACCAGCAATTCTGCTTTTCCAGGGGCATCTTTTGGTTTTAGATGGTAGTTATCATGACAGTAATGATTCTAGTGCATCTCTGATTCAGAGATCACCAAAAGACTTGTGTTACATGTAATAAACCTGTACTTACTGTTTGCTTCACACTCTCTGTGAAATATTATGAATACAGATATTCAGAGCTAGAGGCACAGTGAGAGAAAAATATGTGAAGTTAGACCTTGCAGAGGACCAGGCTGGGATAAGGATGCCTAAACAATTCTAGATACTGTTTTTTCAATGCATCTAGATCCTTGACAGCTACTGAAGTAAAGGAGGCCGGGGAGGATCAGGGGGAGAAACAAAAAGCTATTGCATTTGAAATACTATTCCTAGGGTTGGAATGAACCTAGAAAGGGCAATTGGTAGTGTCTAGCATGCACTCACATTGCTGAAGATCTCACTGGAGCATTTGGGATCTATAAATAGGAGTTGTTTGTGCTTAAAACTTATAACTTACAAAGGGGAAAAATAGTATTTTTGGAAGCAATTGCAAGAGGTCTGGAGTATTGTATCTGGTATTGTAAGAGGTCTGGACTACTGTGTCTGATTCTGGAAAAGCTGAGAGACCTGAGGCTCTTTAGCCTGGAGAAGAGAAGACTGAGAGGGGATCTGATTCAAGTTTGTCATTATCATAAAGTCACATTGTTGGCTCATGTAAAGATGCATGACTTGGAGCGTGCTAAAATATAGAGATATATAGACAAGACAATCTAACCTGAAACAAAATTACAAAATCTACATATTTATCAAAATAAATGTTTAAGAAATAGTGGCCTAAATGATGTTTTAGTTCTAAATATTGGTTATTAAATGAGTATTGATTCAAATTGAATTTTGAAACATCATTCCACCGATACTGCTTCCTATTTCTTTAATGTCTAAATGTATACAAGGTTTTTATAAAAGGGCACAGAATATCTATTATATGATGATCTCATGAAAATGATTATAGATTAGATAGCCTGTAGAGATATATTTACCTAAGTAGTTTGTTGTCATGGTTCAGGCCCACCCACAACCGCTCACTCAGTCCTATTCCCCTCCCATGCGATGAGGAGGAGAAAATACAACAAAAGTCTCAAGGATCAAGACCAAGGACGGGGGGGCTCGCTCACCAATTATGGTCATGGGCAAGATACAGACTCAACATGAGGAACTAAAATCAATTTAATTTAAACAACAGAACCGCCACCAGTTTACCAATTGAAACAGAGTGGGACAGTGAAAAATACAAACGGATCTTAAATACACCTTTCCTCCACCCATCTTCTGGGCCAGCTCTGCTACCTTCTCCCCTCCAGCACCACAAGGGTCAGGGAATGGGGGTTGTGGTCAATCCTAGTCCATTCTACATTGTTTCTGCTGCTCCTTACTCCTCAGAGGGAAAACTCCTCACAGTCCTCACCTGCTGCAATGTGGTAACCCTGCCTTCAGAGACAGTCATGACATCCATGAACTTCTCCTGCAAGCATGAGTCTCTTCCATAACTAACAAGAGCATTTTGCTTTTCTTTACTAGTGATTTCAATATTCAGAGAGAATAAAGTGGTTTGGGTTAGAGATCACATGTAATTGATTTGTGATAGATAAAACTGTGAGGAATGGTTTAGAGGAGGATACTATTTTATTGTTAATATGAAGGGTTACAAAAATTAAGAGACACATAAAGCATATGTGTCTCTACCACTATCCCTGCTTAACTAGATCAGCTTGTGAAGGCAAAATATGAACATAAACATTCATAGGGTCCAGAAGGGCAGTATACAAAATTCTGAGGGCAACCATTTCTCAGTTTACCTCTTACTGTTCCCTAAAGCTTCACTTTCTCCTAAGGACAACTATACTTTGTAAACCAAGCTTACTGATACACTTTCTTACAGCATCTAATATCTATGGTCAAAAGTTCGGAGTGGAATAGTTGCTTGGTGTATCTTTTTATGCTATATTCTATCCTAATTTTATCTAATCAAATATGTTTTAAGAGAGTAGAAGAATCTGACAGTCATTTTATCGGTACATTTGTTATCAAACTGTCTTTAAGAAAACAGTCTTCACCTACTTTAAGAAGTTTTAGAGGTGTAAAGAGAAAACAAACTTGCACAATCTAGATTAAATCAAGACTGACCAGAAAAAGAATATTGTGAATATTAAACACATGTATTGAAAACATTAATGTTTCTCAACTCAGAACTTAACCTGAAAGTAAAATAGTTCTTATTTTTTTAGCATTATTTAGAGTCATTAAATCTCATAATTTGGGAGAAATTTATGTGGGTTTGTCATTAGCAGACTAATGAGCTGAAACTTTCAGCTTCCAGATGTACTTTTCAAGGATGAGAAAAAATATTATAATGTCAAGGCAACAATTTAGTAGTTTGGAGGCATATGACCCAGGAAAAATATCTGTGACTGGCTTCAATCAGATTTTTGCAGTGTCATTACAATAACCACTGGTAAATTAGTAGTGGTAAGTGATAGTTGCTAGAGATGGTGTGGAGGGACACAGTTCCTTATAGACCAGTAGGGCAACCTTGAATTTCATCTTCTTGGTCTTCAGTACAGAACCACAAGATAAATTTTCTCAAATTCTTTAATAAAACTGTGATTTTGAAATCATCATAATGGAAAACTATTTCAACAAGAACCATTTTTGAGGGCAGAACCAAAATAATTCTAAAGTCTCACAGTTTACATTAGGAAGGCAATTTTGACAACATCACTAAATCAAAAGTAAAGACAACCAGGTAGAGTTCTATTTTTAACAAAAAAATAAAAAAAAAAATAATAAAAAACCCCACATACAAGCTTTATAATGAAATTCTTCAATTTCTAATTTGAAAAGCAAGCCTTCAAATACGATCTACTGTTTGCTTAACATTTATATTTCTGGATTTCATTTTTCATACAGTGCTTTTGGAAATACTATTAGCAACTGATGATAAAGCTTAAATACTGAGGATAAAGAGTAATTGACAATGTATAAAATAAATAGATATATTCATTTCCTCTGAGGAATCCGCTGCTGCTGTGAATACTGATACATCTTTTGACACTGAAAGTGAGGAGTGAGGTGTAATTTCAGGTCAAGACAACAGACTACAAGGTCAAAAGCTATCCACTCAAGCTAAATCCCATGTCACCATATAGAAGTTAAGGACCCTGATTTAGAGATTCAGTAACAGAATAAGCAGAGAACTGTTGCTCTATCATTCATGCGCTCATCTTCTTTCTAAATTTACATTTGAGAGAGGTGAAAGTTATTATTTAACTTAGGAAAATTAGTAACAGAATAAAATAGGAAAATCAGGCTGGAGCTCTTGAAATGCCTTTGGATCCTCAGCCATTCGAGTGAGACTTTCTGAGGAGACGCACATACTCAAAGCAAACATTCCATAAAGTGTCCCCAGTGGACCTGATTATAGTCCCAGCCTCAGCTACAGGGACTAGTCTAATTTACTGTCAGACTGACCATCTCTGCTGTGCCCTGCTATGGAGAGGGAAATGTCTGGTAGCTTGTCCTGAGGGCAGGAAAGAAAGAAACCACAAAGAAAAGGATACTCTCAACTGTTGTAATTGGAATGATCAATCCCACTCACGCTGTCAGTAACAATTGTCTGTGAAGCTCCCCTAGGAATTACCAGCTGCTACCTATCTTGTGGTATATCTAGTGCTGCAGCATCCTGAACTCTACCTACCCTGGTCAAACATTTTTTAACAGAAAAAGACAAAAGATATGGAATTTTTTATTTATTCACAAAAGCTAATTGATGTGTTGTGCTCCCAACTAAGGAGGTATCAGCTTTCACACCGAGTGTAGACAGAGAAGAAACCAAAAAGAACAAAAATTGTATCGGTAGCTATGCAACTATTGCAGAATTGCTCACTGAGTGGGTGCAATGTATCTCCCAGATAAAAAAAAAAAAAAAAAAAAAAAAAGTTATTTTTTCTCTACAAGTAAGTCTCAAAAAGCATGCCAGAAAATGCACTGTTACAAAACTAATCACTAACAGATCATAAAAACATAACACATAATAACTGCATGTCAGTGCATTGTTGCATTCAATAACACCAAAGGAATTGCCAGCAAAATCTGCACAAGAGCTTCAGTAATCCAATTGTCTCCAGAAAGGGAAGGAAAGAAAATACAGCACATATATTTCACTGGCGCCTTCAAATCCACATTCTGGAACCAGAATCACCAGTTATGAACCGCTCTGGCGTGTCACTCACCATCTACACATCATATTCAATCCTGACAACTGTAGCTGATGAAAATATGTTTGAAATATATGTCCTGAAGTTACTGGAAGACAAGCAAGGGACACAGAACAGAATTCCTAGCCTAAAGTATGTGAAAATCAATCTGTAGAGCAGCCTCAAGGAACAGGCAACATCAAGGATCTTATACTAAAGATTACCTTGTCATTATAAAAATAAAAATTAGGATTAAACCAATGCTGAAATAATAAAGCTTAAAACACTATTTGTTTACTGAAATCAGCCAGGTCTGCAAACAAATGCCTCTTGATGCTGAGAAAGTGACTCAGCCCCAGACTGAAGACAAAAGGAAGGAGCAATGATTTCCATAATTAGGGAAGATTTCGCCCAAACTGTCTGAAAGTTTAAGAACTCTGAGACGAGCATACTTTAATTAGCTCAGATCTTGAATCCTTGGCTTGTTTCCTGAGTCTACCAGTCAGAGCACTAGCTGACATTAACCAGCTTTAACCATGAAATTATTCGTATTCTTACTACATTTATTATCCTTATTAGCTATATTCCCCTTACTGCTCACCTCTGCATTAAGGAACATCAAGGCTTTAGGCTTTTAAGGCTTTGACCTGTTTGGATTTACTGCTGTTTGCAGTAATAATTTCTTCTTTCTTTTGTAGCTTCCAGTGGAGACAATACCAGGGAGTTTGCCTTAGGTCAGGTAGAGCAAGATTCTTTTTTGTCTCTAGAATTCAAGCACGCTCATCAGGTAGTTTCTGAAGGTAAACAGAGTTACAGACAAGAGATCGAAATGGAAGTTTTGGTGATTGTTAGGGAAATCCAAATGTAGCCTAGGACTACACTCTTTCTATTAGATTTCTACTTTTTCTATATGCAGTTTGCTATTAAACAATAAAATAACAGAGGCTTGAACTGTTTGTTAGTAGGTAGATCACCAATACCATCACCATCAGGAGCATCTCCACTCCCATCCATGGCCAACCCAGACCAAACTCTGCCTATGTTGCTTGTAGTAATACTGATGTAGCCCATATTACATATCAACAGCAAATTGAACATGTTCCAGCAGTAAGAGGTATAGAAATTTTTCTGTTATGGGTAGAAGGAATAGATTAGACGATACTTTGATTTTGTTTCTAATTCTCATTTGTAACCTTAGTCCTCTAACTCACTCTAGAATACCAGCTTGCTATTTCCTACTGGTTCTTTAGTGACTTTCTCCTACACCCTGGAAATTTATGAATTATGTTCAATAGTACTATCTCTTGGCAGAACCAGACAGCAAATAACTAAATACCAAATAACTAAATAATCTACCAAATAACTAAAAAATAATACCGAAAATAATTTATCAACTTGGAAAATACAGTACAATTCAGAAATTTTTACACTTTTTTTTAGTTTCTGTTTTCTGAGATATTCTCCCTGCTTCCCTGGCTTGTGTAAAAACATCTCGTCCAAAACTTCCCACTTGGAATCTAAACCCAGTACAATGGAAAGTAGCTGCTTGATCCATCTAGCTCTCTTGACTACCCTGGGCAAACCCCTTAATTTTTTCTCCCAGGTTAAATGATATCAGATACTTACACATCATAAGAACCTGGGTTTTTATGTACACTTTAGCATGAAGCCAATTCTCAGCATTTACAGACGAGAATCAATTTTAATAAGAGAGTACTATAATTCTGACATCAGAAATTTCTAAGCTTTTTCTTTCTTAGTATTCTGCTTTTTATGCGTGTGAACTATTTTTTATTTCATTTTGCACAGTAAATGTTGCCTGCTGGCATATATCTAAATTATGGAAGTGCTTTCTCTGCCTTTGAAATCACTCTTATTGTCACAGAATTCAAGTGTCATTTCACAGCCTCGCTGACTAAGGAGGTGCTTCTTTCAGGTCATAAATCCTATTTGCCTAGCCATGACTAGTCACTTCTTCAGCCCTAATCCCTCATCCCCGGGCAGACTAAAAGACAGAAAGACTGAACAGAAAGACAGGAAGAATGAAAAGGCAGAAGAAACAATGTCAGAGATGAAAGAAAAAGGAAGGAAAGAAGATAATAAAATATTTTTTCTGTCACTGAGCTCCTCTACAGCCCATCTACCTGAGATACATTGAAGTATGACAGAGCTGATTTGAGTTTTACAGAGGGTAGGAAAGAGTGGTACTTCCTTTCATTTTGTATTTAAATGATCATCTTCTCTTTCCACTTGAGTAAGGACAGTCAAGAGAAATCTGTTAGTAATAATGTTGTCAAATCTAACGCAGATTTCACTTTTGGAAATAAGATGTTGCTTTAGTTGTCACAATATGAGCCATTCTTGTAATGGTTCATCTGAGGTCAAGTTTGACACCTATTTATTTGCATTTTAGCTAACAAAAAATTTATTATTTACTATGCATTGACACTCTTCTGTTTTAAAGATAATTTATGGTAATGACCTTCTAGTCTTCCTTGAATGAGGTTCACTAAGGGCTAGCAGACACCAATGGAATTTTTATAATTTCCATAATATTACATATTTTGGATCCAAAAATTAGCTGTTAATGTGACAGAAGTATTAGCAAGTTTCAGCTCCTATCTTCATTTTTTTTATTATTATTACTGTACCATTTTATGCTATAATACTTTTTCCCACAGATTCATCATTTTTCTTTTCTCCACTGATATGTCACAAAATTCACAAGATGAAAAAAGAAGTCTATATTGATGAAGAAAAATATCTTAGCCTTCTATTAAATTGAAAGTTATTTTAGTGACTTTAAATTCAATCCCTCCCAGTTATTGTCTATGATTTAACACATTATCTGTATTGTACCACTATCAAGTGTGTAGGTATAGTTCATGAACATATATTTTTCGTATATACATTCCTTTGTGGATTTTCTTCTTAAACAGAGGTCAGTTCTGCAGATAGAACAGACACATCCACACACATGCACTCTTGATTTATTTGATTAGTTTTGCTAATCTCCATCTATTCATATTCCAAGTAGCTATTGGTCTTCTTAGGCTGAGGTTATTAAGAAATAAATACATTTTTATATGGTTAGAATTTTTTTAAATTGTTTCCATCATAAAGAAATGTAAAAGGAATTTATTTTTTTTTCTATGAAGGAGGAGAGCCTGATTCTGGTAGAAGTTTTTGGAACGGAAACTCCTTCCAATGAAAATAGCAGCCAGACTGAATAAATCAACAAGTCTTCATCTTTTTGCTTAGCACTTAATATATTCCTCCTGTATTTTTATGATAAAGGCCATTTATTGAGCATCAGTACCCAAATTATACCAGTTTTGATGCTGGATTCTAAGACTGTCATCTAGTAAGAAATAAACAAAGAGTATCTGTGAGCAGCTGACCAGTAAATTGGACTTCATCACAAATTCAATACCATCCAGCAAAGCATTGGGATATTGCTGGCTTCAATTTGTGAGAAAGGATTTTCACAGACAGCGTGCCAGTCATCCAAAAGGATGGGGGAAAATAGTTGTTGGATTGGCATATTAATGATCACAGGAGACCAATGTAAATGTCATGAACTATTGGGAAAGAATAAACTGAGTGCTAATACTAGTCCTCATCTGCTCCCAGTACGCATAGATAAAAATTTTATCACAACAAACAGCATGGCAGCTTGCATGAATTATTAAATCATATGCATACAAGAGGGTTTGCAATTAAACAGAAAGACTTACTGAGGATTATCATAACTGACAATGTCTAGAACCTGTGAAGTCCAGCTATAAGTCAAGAGACTAACATGTATGATTGCTTTTAATTTGTACGACAATTTATGAGTTATTAATTTATAACACTTTTAGATGTTACCACGGGGAGTAGAATGTACAATTAGTCTTTCCGTACGCATATGTCAAACATGAATAATAGATATTGAAAATATAGCATTATTTATACGCAATCACTTTTATCTGTCATAATAGGAATAACTTCATTACAATAAGCAAATGTAGGAATTTAGCTTAAATTGCCTATGCTGTCCTTTACGCATTATTATGTATGAGCCCTTCTAATATGCCTTCTGTTTTACATTTTTAGCAACAGAATCACGTGCTTGCAGCTCTCAAGGGCTTATTTTGTATTTCAATGATGAACAACTCAGCCTTAAGGTACTTAATTCAGATTATAAGGCCTGTGACATTTAGAAGGATACTGGAGGTTACTATTCAGCCAATTACGTACACAAAGTCTTGCAGCGTGCTAATGCGTGCCGGTCCGTAGCTTTCCTTTCTTACTGCCGTCAAAAGAAAGAATGTGGTTTAAGGAAACAAGCAAAAGTTTTCAGCTACTTACTTTTGTAAACTGAGATATAGGGAGGTATCATACAGTTTTATGATAACTCTGTTCTTCACATCTCATTTTACTTACTAAAACTGAGTAAGTTGCATTGTTCTCCTGCTTATTGGTTTGGGGCGATGCTGAAGGTGTTAAGTATCTGACTGACATTACTGTCATGGAAAAAAAAAAAGGAGTAAATAAATACATGGTCTCTGGGATACAATCACTAAAGAACTGAGCTCTGGGATCCCCAGCACGAAACTCCCAAAGGGCAAGTTTTACAACTCTGTCTGAAATGCCTAAAATCCAGCACTTATACTGTCAAAAATAGTTTCAGGACCTTAATTAGACACAGGTAGACTCAGCTCTGTCAGGACCGGAGAATTCCTGCAACATATGTGACATAACCACGCACATGGAGAATTTGATCTTTTTAGTTTGAAATAGCAATGTAGGTAAGCACCTAGGAAGTTTCCAGCACTCAGTTCTGCAGTTGCATCTATCCCTCTACAAAAAAAAAATATAAAAATTATTGTACTTCTTTTTTTCTCTTTCAAAACTACTGACTAATGTATTTTATGGATTTTCTGCATTACATCGATTTGAGAAGTTCCTCAGCAGTTATTCATTCGATATATCACATAAAATTAGTTACATTTATATGTTCTTTACATTGTTGATATACAAACCTAAATTCCATATTTAAAGCAATTTTTTTTTAATTTTGCAAAATGCTTTCCCATCCCAGTTGTACAAGTCTTTAGGCCACTATAGTATTAGAAGTCTTAATGTCACTTACAAAGCCCTGAAGAATTCAGAATCAAACCTAACAGGACAAGAAGAGCTTTCCAACAGATGAGTAAGTTTCTGTCTTATACCGAATAGCATTCAAATAGGAAATCATACTGAAATTAATCTAACTGCACCTAAGATGAGATTACCCCTATGAAAATATATAAATGAATAAAAAATAAAATTCTCCTGAGCTTATTCAAGCTTTTTTTTTTTTTTTTTAAATATTATTNTTTTTTTTTTTTTTTTTTTTTTGTACTAATTACAGACAAGTGGTGGTTCTGATAAGCTAAGGACATTTTACCTCTAGCTCTGATGCTTACAGATGCTGTGGAGAAATTTCATTTCATTTCATCTGTCTGTACACTGATTTCTTTTACTCCTGCTCTGTGATATCTGGTTAGCTCAGATTTAACTCTGAACTGTCTTTTGTTATTGGATTATGAGGATCTTAGCCTAAGGAAGCCTAAGCTTTTCAGACACCTTAAGTGCAATTGGAATTAAATAGCTACATTTCTGCTTCGTATTCACAACTCCAACACTTGGAAGCAATGCTTTAGTAAAAAGATAATACGAATTGTTTCAAATATTTTATTTGACAAAAAGCTTTATTTACACAGTGAGCACAACAGATGATCTTTCAACATTTGCAGCATTGCATTGAAATATAAGCTCTTGTGGTTTTTTATTTTCCTATTTGTATTTAAACCACAAAACATATCATTAGAGGCTATACCTGAGGTCAAGAATAGTTAATTTTCATATCGACGATCTATTTCAGTGCAGTCACTATTAAACTGTAATACTATTTCCTTCTGACGAAGAAATGGACTATGCATAGCTCAACATCTCTTGATATATTCCTTATAAAATAGAGGTATCCATGTGTTTTGCTAGTGCAATCAAATCAAGAGTGATTGAATAAATGAAGAAGAAATCTTTATCTTCCTGGGTTTATAGGATTTTATAGAACAAACAGTTTATGCTCTTGAATAAAATAGGTGTCTCACTGTGCTGATTTTGGTGGGATAGAGTTAATTTTGCTTCATAGTAGCTGGTAAGGGGCTGTGTTTTGGATTTACGCTGGAAACACAGGAATGTTCTCATTATTGCTGAACAGCGCTGACATTGAGTCAAGGCCTTTTCTGCTCCTCACACCACCCACCAGTGAGTAGGCTGGAGGTGCCCAAGAATTTGGGAGGAGACACAGCTGGGACAGCTGACCCCAACTGACCAAAGGGATATTCCAGACTTACACTTCAGAGCATGTTCACGTTGGAGAGCATGTGTCTGAAGGACTTCAGGGAATCTTGGAACTTGGATGTTAGATGTATTTTCTTTGAATGTGTGAAACAGTATTTCAATCTGAAACGCTCAAACAATCCAACTAATGACTGCAAATTAGATAATGCCAGTTTAGACTCATCTCACTTAAATTTCACATGATAGAAAACTACTATCAGAAGTCTTCAAGAAGTGATGGAGAACTACACTGGACAACACCTGCCAAAGGAGTTGTGCATGGAGCAGTTGAAATGAAAAGAGAAGTCAGATCCACAGGCTCTGAACTTGCTAATATTCTGCTGAGTCACTGTGCAGAGGTTTGGTTTGTAGGATCAAACCCTTTCTGATGCAGAAAACAAAAACCATACCAGAGGGAGAGTTCGTAAAATTATTGATGTGGGCACGTCCATGAGGCTTTTCAAAATGTTGTTCATGACAAGAGAAGAAACTCACACTACACAATTAGTTCCTTTTTGACATTCCAGCTCTTCCTCAGTTCTTTGCCCTCACTTCCACTCAAACACAGAAGAGTAGGTTTTGAAGAGTCAATATAAGGGCTGGAGAGGAGTTCTCTTTCCCACCAATTCATTACAAGATACCCTGAGGCAGCTTGCTTAGGTCAGATGAGATCAGAATTCATTTTTTCAAGC
The DNA here is from genome assembly GCA_013396935.1 of Baryphthengus martii. Taxonomy (NCBI): domain Eukaryota; kingdom Metazoa; phylum Chordata; class Aves; order Coraciiformes; family Momotidae; genus Baryphthengus; species Baryphthengus martii. The sequence goes on along the minus strand of VWZK01010046.1, from coordinate 91,074 downwards.
ATCCACAGTTCACTTCTGCATTCTATACACTTGAAATATGTAATATAATCTCTTTTTGTCTGATGAAAGAAACACGACTAGCTCTCTTTCCTGTCTCTTGACTTCCTCTAATTCAAAAGGCAAGATTTCAATGTCGTAAAAGGGATTAATCCTTTTACACAGGTGGGAAAACCTCCTATGTGTACTGCCTGTAGGCTAAGCTGAACTCAAGTTAATGGTTTTCTCTCTGGTGTGGATAATTGGCGTAAAGCGGAAAAAAGTAGAAGATGGAAGAAGGTGAGAAATAGATGCTTAGCTTGCAGTAGTTAGAGCCTACGTATTTGTGTGGGAGATAAATTATATAGCTTAAAATAACATTACAGCTAGAAAAGTGCGTAACTGCCAGGATGTAGATTTCACATCACTTTTGGAGGTCTGGTAACTACAGTTTGGGATGCAGTTTTCCCATCTTTCACTGAAGCTGCTTTAGGAAACCATTGCACTTAACTGTAGGTAAAATAACCAAAAGGTGATACAACTTAATGAGAACTACATCAGAATGATATAGTCTTAGGATTATAAAACGAACATCGATGAATAGCATGCTCTTCATTTAGGGACTCAATGTTATGGGAAAAAAAAATTTCAAATTTCAACACCTTCAAAATGAAGTAAATGTTTTCTTGTTTTCTTAGCTATTTTCTTCCATCTGCTACATCTTCTTACGTATTTCCTATTAAATTTCCTTCAATCAAGTGAATTTTTCATTAGCCATCCAGTTGATGACTATCAGGAATATGTCTGGAGACAGCTATTACATCTGAATTTCTTGAAGAAAACCTCATCTCTTTCAATATCCCCCTTTCAGCCAGGCTTTTCTATACCAACGTTACTCAGCATTTCTGAAAATAAATGGCTTCTTAGGTTTGTGCACCTGGGTATTAAAAGTCTAATTTCAGTCACCACCCTGAAACAAATTGAGACTTTTCTTCAATATTCTGGTGCCCTTCATTCAGTGTTGCAAAGATTAGTCCGAGATTTTAAAATAATTTTTCAGTGAGTCTTTTCAATAATGAGGGGGGGAAAAGAAAAGAGAACTTTAAATCTGTATTTGATCTTTAACTCTTGAAAACTCTCTTGCTCATTAAAAAGATCTCTGTTATTGAATTACCATATATAGCAGCTCTAGAAAAAGTACCACATGCCCAGAAGTCATACTTAAAAAAATTTTAACAGTCCAGATGCTCTGGCATCTGCCAGCTGAGTAAAGTTAGAAGCCTCTAAAATGCAATTGTTTAGAAGACTAATCATTGGATTAAGATAAAAGGATTTTCTTTATGTGTGTGTGTGTGTGTGAACATGTACTGAGAATGCTTTAAAACTTTGTCATGTTTTTCTTTTGTTCTTCAGTTTTCCATGCTTCAGGCATCCCCACAAGCAATCAAAAGATTAGTCGAAGGAACGCTGTTAAAGCCTCGCAATCTTGAAGGATCTAGTCTGGTGGCAAGCTATGGTGAAAGCAGACAATACTTTCTGCTTTCTACCTGTTTGGGACCATGCAACAGCTTATTCTCTAACAAAAGAAGTCAGATCTCGATGAAATTCAAGCTTGAAGCCGTTGAAAAATATCCTCATTTGATTTAATACACCAAAGTGTACTTGTGTGTATATATATATATATATATACATAAAATTGTGCATTTATAGAAGCAGCTACAGCCATTCAAATAAAGCTGGGAGGGTGAAGGGGAAAGAGCAAAAAATGAGTTTAACACCCATCTAGAGCTATCCCAAAGCCTTAGCCAGTTTTGAGCAATGGGATTCCATGCAGTCAAATGGCAGACATTACAGTCAGGGAAGAGAGGAAAGTAGGAAACTGGGAAATTGCATCAGAAAAATACTGTTTATGCTGGGGAAGAAATCGAAAATGAGCCTTCAGTGGAATGCTGTGTCTGGACAAGAGTTTATATTAAGTCGCCTTAGGAAATTTGTCTTTCATTTTCAATACTACAATAGTGAGATTATTTTTTTTAAAATCTTGGCTTTCATTTTGTTTTCTGTATTTTTGGGTGACCTGCTAGGAGGAGGAATAAGTGAGTGGCTGTGTGCTGCTTTGCTGCTTGCCGAGGTTAACTCACCGACTCTACTTCTAAAGATATGTTAAAGGAAACAAGGGATGGTCCAAAAAAAAGACTTGCATAAACTATACTGTATCTGCCTACTATCACTTCCTTCTAATTTTCACATGCTACAGACTGGATTTTTCTGTTAACTTCCCCAATTGTTATTAACTCCAGGGCCAGGCTTGAAAGTGGTCCAATCAATTTCAGAATTACATTGTAAACCTTTAGAAACACAGAAGAGCTATATCAAATGCTAGAAGGCAATCGTATGCCCAAGCAGGTCCATGGATCTGCAAAGACTCTGTTTAAGAACTACTGGTTCCTGCTTCTAATATGACAAAAGTGTCTAAGGTGTTTGCACTTATTCCATACAAAGAAGTTCAACAAGGTCATCAATCATCATCACCTCGTGTTTGTTGTGATATTAAAGTTAAGGGACCGCATTTTATCTTGAGCATTGAGGTACGCTAATTGGTGAGCCCATAGATAACGGCTAAATTGTTGACAACATTTAGAATGCAGGAATTATTTCAGTTTCACTGAGAGACAAGCTATTCAGTCATAGTCTGAAGAGCTATTGAGAAAATGAACACAACTATTTGTAGAAAAAAAGATTACAATTAATTAACTTGTGAATTTTAATGTTCATTTTCTATCATAAGATAGCTTTCTTTTAAAAAAAATCACTGTCAATATCTATTACTATAGTATAGTTTTTTGTCTTTGTTATCATTTTTATGTTATCATCAGAGAGCAAAGATATGCAGTCCTGAAGATGAAAAAAAACCCCAAAGCAACAACAAAAAAAAAGCCAACCATAAACCTTAAAAGGAATAAAGAGAACTCACTGTTATAATATGTTAACAATCATGTTATATCCATTTTTACAGGTTTTGCTTTTCTTTATGTAACTTTAAAAAAACCCCAACAACTTACAATTAATTAATTAATGTCTCCCTTCTTTACAATTTTGTCCTCTGAACTGCAATAACAAGATCTTAAAATCAAGGTTCAAAAGTAAAAGACATGAATGAAAATAGTCCCAAGTTTCAGCAAATTCCAATTTTCTCTCACAAAAATGGCAGCTTCTTATAATTAGATTATTTTTTTTATTAACAAAGTTTTAACTCATGTAGAATAGTAACTCTAAAAGCCCTGATACCTTAAATTATTCAAACACAACTGTTTCTGGTGTATCCTGAGGACTCTTAAATAAATATTAAGCTTGTGCTGTTGAATTTTGCATTTCACATGTGTTGCTGATGTGGAAATCAAAGAGAAATTCAATACTTTTCTCTTCTATGACTTATATCTTAGATTCAAGTGCTAGCTGAAAACTTGAAAATATTTTTTGAAAAATAACTTGAACATTTCATGAGAATTGGAGACTCAATTATACCATAGTAATCACAATAATGCACTTTGCATTTATGTTCTAATGCATTTTACGAATGCACAAGAATGACAATTTAAATACTGGATATTATTTTCTCTTTGCAGCTAATTAAAGTGAAAAGTAGGCAACAAAAGATCTCAGTGCAAGTGATCTGTAATTACAACTGTTTTAAAAGAATACTTCATAATACATGGACTTTTAGTGCTTATGTAGGGTTGGTATTTAACATACTGGTTATACAGCTTTGACTCTGTTTTTGGAGAACAGTCTTTAATTTTGGAATACAATGAAACCAGAGAAAATATGTCAATTAGACTCATTATTATAAGAGAATAGCTTCAAATACTAGCTAGAAGTGACTTAAAATTCTAGATGATGAAGGTAACCTGCAGGTGAAACACATTTTACACTCAGAATTTAAAATTCTGATTTTGCATAACACCTGATAAAAACAAAAAGGAGCAGAATCTGAAAAACGTTGTCCACATATGTCTTGTCTGCATTGAGATATGCAAGTTAAATGCTTAATTTTGCTTCATAATGTACAGAAACAACTCCTGTCAGGGAAAAGTTTCATGCTCACTTAAATGGAGCGTTTAACTTGGTTTACATTGACCAGTTGTGAGAGGTAAAACCACAGGTAACAAATACAGTGAGAAGCATTAGACAACCCCAAACAGCCAGAAAAAGTCCCTCCCAAGAGATGAACTGGAAACTCCCATGGCCACCTTGGTAGAACCTTTCAGTGATTTCTGTTTCTCTGGAAGAATACATGTAAGCCTAACGAAAGCATCTATCATTCTTATCATTTACGTCATTCCTATCCTGTGAATAAGGAGAAAGAAGAGAAACATTTGGGTTCTTTGAAGTATTCTTCATCAATTATTGTAAAAAGAGAAACTGAAACTGCTTCCCTAGAGAAGTTTCCTCTTTTTTAGCTCTGTCATTATACTAAGAACACGAATTTCATATCAGTAACATAATACTTCAGTACTTCAGTGAATTAATTTTCTGTGAAACAAACCCAAGTCTTCAAAGAAAAGTCCACTGAGACTAATTTTTTTTCTTAATAATATTGCAATGAGCATTTTCTCTTTCTAACAGCAAAAAAAAAAACCCCGAATATCTCTTTTGTTGTCTGTAAGTTATTTCTTGACACATTTGTTTAAGTGTTTCGGGAAGAAGGCAAGTAACATGATAAAAAATCTGTTATTTTTAGAAGGTCATCACTATCTATTTCCAAGGGTCAAATTGTACTAATTGTCTCATACTGTTGGGAGTTTTGTTCTATATTTTAAGATAAATAAAAAACACTTTCAGGTTTTTTTCTCCAATGTCTCTTTCTAATTTCAGACAGAAAAAGAAACCATAATACAGATCTACTTTCTCACTATTCCAGTGCAAAGGGATTTTTAGTAATTTCTGTTGGTTTTTAGTTGTGTGGTTTGTGTTGTATTTCATATAAAGCGTATGAAAAAGAAATTGTGATGACCTTCTAAAATATTTAAATAAACACCATCCAACTCATCCATCCTCTTCTTCTTCATTCAGATTAAAATGGAAGAATGTCTTCTGGGATTTTTGAAAATTAATAAAAAAATAAGAGCCTGAAATAGTGGGAAAATGCTACTAAACTTATTTTCTTTTTAAAAATCTGGGCAATACTTACATATAATGAAAAGGTAAAATATGCATTTAAAGGACAGAAGGTGTTTCCATGACTGCACAGCTTTTAAAAAGAAGAATTCAGAATGGCTCCAGTATAGAAATGCAATATGAGTCTATGTCCTCATTGTTTTAAGAAGACTAGAAACTTCTCATTTCCCAGAGGATTAGTCCACAAAATACAAATCCCCTTCTTGCTGGACTGCTGTCATTGATACAGTAGGTGGTGGCCTTTATCTTCTTGGATTTTTTAAATACATGCTAAACAAAGTTGTTCCTGGCATGCATCCTGGCTGCTGTTTTAATGGTCAGTCTCACCTTTGCTGTCAGAAAGACAAAGTACTGCTGCTTTCCTGTAAAGTGCTCATAATGTAGCTAGAACTCAAGAATCAGTTGAGGATTCTGGAGAGATCACTTTCTACTTACTTATCTGCACAATTCTGCACTGTAATTAGCTATCTTAAATTGCAGTCTTATCATTTAAATAATTCTGGTCTTAAAAAGGAAAGGGAAAGAAGATGATTTAATTAAATTATGCTGGGAATGAAGTTAAACATAAGAAGGAATAACTTCATCTGTGATAAATTCAAAGCTCTTGGCTGAATATAGCATTCCTGCAATTGTAAATTCTAATAACTAATATTCTGACATTTAAAAGAACAGGAATCTCTATCTGCTTAATTCTGCTTATTACAATGTATTAAGTGATCAATAACATAAATGCATCATTGGCCATTCTACAGTTAATGTACCTGCTAGAGTTACTTTGGTCCAATGCATAGATGGCTCTAAATCCAAAATATAAACTTAATTAGATATTTTTAAATTTTTTTTTATATAATTATATGTTATTGAAAATAACTAGCTGATTCTGTTCTTTTCCATTCATAATGTATCAGTTTATACTTTTTGGACAAGTGAAAACCTGAATAGAACTATTTTTATTTTTTAAAGTAGTTTCTGTCAGAACAAATTTTGCTTTTATCAGCCCAATGGAAGGAAAGGGAAAGGGAATCCATACTGTTAGTGGCTCGTAGTAGCCCTGGGAGGCAATCCTTCAAAACCTTCTGAAGCTTCTTGTGCCTAAGAATATTGTTATTGACATTATTAATATTGCTAGCAGGTAAAATGTTCCTTAGTCATTTGATGTCTGAGTGTAAAAGCTTTTTGCCATTATGGTTATTGTTCTCATCATGTGCTGCTTCAGCATGAACGAGTCATATCTCTGTCATCACTAATGGTCCATTATTAATAAATGTCCTCAATCATTGATAGATTTAGCTGAATAATTGTCATGCTCTACCTCAGATTTCCCTGAAGTCTCTAAGACTGTGATTGGGTGCCAATGCCTATATAGGCTTGCATCAATATGAAGAAGATTTTTATAAAACTTGCAGCATCTAGTCCTGTTAATCAATATGTCTACATTTGCAATGCCTTGATGCTTGTTCTGAAGATTCAAGTTCTCTAGGACAGGGGGCTCTTGTATAGCTTAATAAATATACCTTTTATAGAACTGTACTGCATTACACTATATATCATCTATGAATCTTTCCGACTTCACCACGTGACTGTCCAGCCTCTAATGTCTAACACTGAACTGTTGTTATACACACACCAGATGATCACACTGGCAGTTTCAACAGCAAGCCACACGTAAACCTGAAACTGCTTCTGCTTTAAATACTGGTCCTGCTTAAAAGACATTAGCATGATCCAGGGCCATTGTGAGGCCTGACTTATCATCTCGTTTGAGACAGACAAATCATTTCCAGGTAGATGAATCACAATCTTGCAGAAGCTACCTGTCTGCAAAAGAGAATGACAAGACATGACTCAGCTGCTTGTTTCTCTTTCTATGCTAAGTAGTATGAAATATTTAGAAGGAAGATCTCCGTTGATCCCCTTCTGTTTCATGGCCTGGATTTGAACTTCTAAGGTTCCAGCTATGCCCTCTCCAAGTCTTTTTTTTTCTTTCCTCTAAATTCCCTCAACTTCTGGTTCTTCTGAACTCAACGCATTAGAATTTATAATCAGATATTATATCAGGACATACAGTCAGCTTCAACATACTACAGACATATGATGAGATGTTCAGGGAAGGACTATCTCAGAAATATATTTTCTCACAATGTTTTTGTATGGGCCATCAGCCCAGCCAAAGTAACCAGTACCAAGGAAAGCTTTTGTGATTGCAGTCACAACAAGCTGCAATTGGAGCTTGATTACGTATGCACTACTACCTCTCTTAGCTGGCTATTAAGGTTGCATTTTTAGCGACACATAATTAATCATTTGTGATTCAGCCTCATTCCCTTAGGACACTTTTATCATCTTGCGTCTGCACTTTTGAGGTTCTCTGCAACAGCCTTTTTTTTTTTTTTATTCCCCAACAGCCTTCAAGGTGTGGGTTACAGATAACTTATGCTTTATTAGCAAAACTTTCTTGTGCCTACATTTTTGTATTAGTCATTGTATAGGTCAGTCTAGAAAAAAACTCCAGGAGGCTACTTCAAAGATAGATATAGGTTCAGAATACATAGATACAGTATTTTATAAGCTTTTCATTGTCATAATCTATTAGTTACAGAAATATCACTGGTATGTTATCATAACTGCTTTGCAATATTACTCCCCATACATACAGATCAGAACTGAAACACACAAAAACGAAATATCAGGAAGTAACTGACCCCTCACAGCAAACACAACCAAGCCCTTCTCCACATATTTCCACTTTCTTATACCTGTTTCTCAGCTTCTTTCTTCAATCAATGAAGCTAGCAGGTTCCAGACATGTCCACCTTCTCAAAGTCCCTGAAGTTCATAGCCTAGTCAGCGGAATTTGGAAAGCCACCTTGTGCACATCTGCTTTCAGGGCAGTTCTCTTCAGATATTATCTTCAAAGGCACGGAATCTTCTCTGCTCTATAGAGTCTTTATATAAAGTCTTTCTGGAGTCTTATGATCATCACCAATCCCATCCATCCCCTGGGAAGCACTGTTACAGCACAGTGGTTTTGGGATGTTGGTAGGGTAAAGGATAAATATGTGTTATATTTTATGTCCCAACCACTGATAGGAACTGAAGTTAGGAAGTCTGATAAGATTTCTTTGCAGAAAAAAATAGTTAAAAAATTAAAGGAACAAGACCCCAGATAGGGGTTGATTTGAGGAAGGACTCCATCTATGTGAAGAAAACAGCACTTAGAAGGCCAGAAAAGGAGGAATGTCTCTTCAGTACGTACCTGAAAAACTTGTAGCCCAGAGGTCCAGCAAATCAGAAACTAGGCCCACTTTGAGCGTGTTGTCTATCAGAATGAGACCTAACAGACCACAGGTCTCTGATTTATGAAATAAGTCAAATAGTGACTGCATCCCAGAAGCAGTATATTAAATGAGAGGCACAGAGAAAGCTGTGACATTCTGGTAGACTTTTCAGGTATATCTAATTTGCTGATGTAGATGAGGTCTTGATGGGCTTGTAGGAGGTGAGTGGAAATGGAGATGTGTCCAATAAAGATGTTTAAAACCTAAAACTTTGAAAATTATTTTGGAGCAAGTATATTGCAGCCTATACATCCTGGATAAATTCAGATCTTTTGAATAAGAAGTTAACATCTGTATTTACTAATATTTGGAAAAGTAGCTTGCATAGTTATGCAGTTCAGGTGACACTTCTGGTTTTCATACTTAATTCATAACCTGTAAGAGTTCTTTGTGTAGTTTGATGCAGCTCAAAAGTAAATTTCTTTTGAAAATGCTTCATAAAACCAAAAAAAAAAAAAAAAAAGAAGAAAAAGCACAGATGTACATACATCTGGCTCTTTTTTAGCTTTCAACATTAGCATAAAACTAGGAGCTACATCTTTATTGCTGTTCAGCTGCTCAGCTTTTAATTTACTAGAGTTTTTTTTCCTCTCACAGAAATACAGAGCAAAAAGGTCAGAATGGTGAATTGGCACAGCAGTGAACAATTAATGGGTTTACTCTAGTTTCAACAAATGTTGAATTATGAGCATCTTGAACTGTTCCTCCTAAAGAATGAATGAGTGACCCATAACCATTGTGAGTTACCTTAACTTGGCTTACTTTTAAAGAGAAAACCAAGCTACAAACTCCAGACAGCATGCTCCAACTCTCAAAACATGTAAGCAGAATCCATATTTGTGGTTGCATCACTACAAGTCCTCCAGAAGCAGGTTAGCAGCCACGCAACATCAGAAGGCTTGGTAATCCTAACACAGTTTTCATTCTCTATGAGTATACTGTTCACATCCTCAACCCATGTAGTTTCCTTCCACCTTGCAAGGCTCACAGAAAATCCCAAATGCCATTGACTTCTCCCCTCCGCCACTTACACAGGTAGGGTTGTTATTGGCTCACTTTGGTTCCCTAAACCAAATTTACGCTCCTGTTAAGACAGAAGGTTGGGCAGGAGACCTCTCCATTGTGCTTCTCACCAATCCAGCCTATTCCACTGAACAGGATTTTTGCTACTGTCTTATTCCTTTGTTTCCAAGACCATCCAGCTGTCTTCAAAGCTTCTCATAAATCAGTGTAGACACACACCTCTCTGCTGGTGCAGCAGATTCAGGGTGAGACCAGCAGAGATTTTCTTTAATATTTTCTCTCCCTTCTGAAGTAGAATGCTTCCATATAAGTTTTCATGTATTCTGACACCTGCTGGACAGGTACCTGTGGATCTCTGTGAAACAACTAACAACAGTAGAGATAGCTAGAGTACCAAACTCAGAATACAACACCTTCTGGCCAACTACAGCCTTATGACAGAAGCAAGCATTCAGGGGTCCAAGAAAAGCTGCCCCAAAGCCTCGGGACAATCAAAAATGAAGTTAAAATAAAAGATATCTGAAATGGTACACACCACTGCTAGGCAGACAACATTCTCACTGCTAAGGCTAGAAAAAAGGATCAACCAGGCCCAGAAGTGACACATGCCATTTCAGATGCCTTTTAAACAGGCAACACAGCAAGAATATCAGAATTTGTATCTCCATATCTATCACTGCAGCAGGCCTGACATCTGTCAGTGCTTTGCAGCCCTTATTATCCTGTTTCTTTTCATATACTTTTTTTCTCCTCCTCTGGACTTTCATAGGATTTTACAACCCAGAAGATAACTGCATGCACTAAATAGAACAAATTTAATTTGCCAGATGATTCAATTGTGCAAAAGTCCAACATAAATCATGATGAAGCTGCAGGTCAAGAGCTCCTTATACCTTGACTGAGTTTTGCTCAAAAGATTTTGTTTTGTATACTAATAGGCAAGAAGATCTTTTATGGAACTCGAAGACATCATTTTCCCAAGTTTCTTTTATAAAGGGGCATGGGAATGGTTGATTTTTCATTGGTTATATCTTGCCTAGGCAAGTAAAATTTATTTTATTGCATTATAAGAAATAACTCCGTGGGAGTTCATGTGGCTGCTTGATGCTGAGCTTCACAATAAAATGAAGTTTGCAATATGTTGTTGCAAGAATCTACCCTCATTTTTGCCTAATGCCTTTTTTAATGTTTGCACAAAGCATTCTGCTAATCTGTTTGGAATTGGGTAATAACTATCCAATCTAGTGCATTTTCTCACTTTTTTTTCTTCAGGAAAATTGGAAATTCTGCAGGAAAATATGAAAACTCTTTATCTAAAACAATCTCTCCGGGCAAGCCATATGGGAAAAAGCAAAATCACAATATGCCTCAGTAGTTTTAACAGAAGTGTTTATCATATGTGCTACTTCTGGCCTCCTACAATAAAAACAATCTATAATTAAGTACATTTATTTATTTTTCCCTACTAATTAAAGATGCATAATCTCTACCAAGGATTTCTACCAGTTTGAGAGACAGTGTTTGTACTGATTTCTTCCTTTAATACTAGTCTGAAGGCTCTTGCCATCAAGAAAAATCTCACTACTTTTCAATAAAATAAATACAAATAATAGTAATGGAATAAAAATCACATTTTATGGCTTGGAAATGGATATTAACTGACCAGAAAAACACATATATATAAGTTTTCCCCAAGTTGTGTCTGTTTTGCCTGTGATGGTAGTTGGTGAGCGATATTGCTCTCTATCTTGACCTATAAGATTTGTCTCCCCTGTCCTGTTGTGGATGGGGAATGAGAGAGCAGCTGGGTGGACATCTGGCAGTCAGCCAGCTCAATCCACCACAATTGCTTGTCTCAATTTTCATTTTCATATTTATAAAATCATTTAATTACTTTAACCTCATCTAACTAGCTGAGGTTAGTTTCTTCTGTAGTGTAAACAGTATGGAAAAAATCATGTTAGATATTACCTTGATATGAACAAGTTCAGAATTTGTCATGATATTTTTATTTTCAGACTAATTTCATATCTATTTCCTCTGATTGCCATCTCATCTTAGGAGTTTACTACCCTTCTCTCCTTTCATATTACTATTTCCTGTATATAATTTACAGTACTCTTTGTGATATTCAAGTAACTTTTTGTAGGGTTACACAGTAGACTTCATCATTGAGAGGAAAATTTGGAAAACAAAATAAAATATAAAAAATAAAAGACCTGGCCTAACCAGCTCTCACCGCAGTAGAAATTCTTTGTGAACTTGTCTCCCAGCCACATAAGCAAATGTCAAACCTGCAGGGGCTCGAGTTAAAGCATGCCCTGTCACCTCTGTAATTTGCATCAGCCAGCTGCACATGTCCCAAAAAATAAATAAATTCTGTTTTCTACACAACGGTATCTATGGCAAAATGCCTCTCAACGTCTCCAGCAAAGTGTCATGAAGGGCACTGTGCCTTATACAACATGCCTTCCCTGACAAGCAGGCCAACTGTATAGCAGGCCCTGGGTCAAGCAAGATGCACAAAATCAAGCACATTTCCTGGAGCTGAGCACACATCGGCATCCCACGTGGCGATTCCCACACTCACCTTCCACAGCACAGGGGAAGGACATTTGCAGTGTAGCCTTGAAACACGGCAAGGAATGAGGTGGCAGGTGAGAAGGGAGAAGGGGAAACAGCAAATGGACCATCCATCCCAGGGCAGCAGACGATACACTCCCTCACACCTCCTCTCAGCTCTGCTCACTGTGCACTCAGAAAGCAGAGCCTGTGAACTCACAATCATGTAGGCACATGGAGAGTTTTAGATTGGACATAGGAAAAAATTTTTTACTGAAAAGGTTGTTAAGCATTGTAACAGACTGCCCAGGGAAGTGGTGGAGTCAACATCCCTGGAGGTATTTAAAAGACATGTAGATGTGGTGCTGAGGGACATGGTTTAGTGCTGGGATTGACAGTATTGGGTCAAAGGTTGGACTCAATGATATTAAAGGTCTTTTTCAACCTAAACAACTCCTTGATTCTATGGTTTTAGATAATTGGCCTATCCAGTATCTGGCCACTAGAGTCCTGGTTTCCCCTAGTTACTGATGCTTGGACCTGTAAGTTTCTGTGGTTTGTGGTCTCACTCCAGTTGCCGGAACTCAGACCTTTTATCATATTTGCAGGCTAGTCCACTTTGAAGGTCACAGGTATTTACACAGGATCAGCAGCATTCACACAGAATTGAGAGTGCATATCCACAGAGAAAATATTTAGAAATAGAATTTAACAAGAATATTAAACTATCACGATAAGGACAGAGTTCTGTGACACAAGTTCATTGTTTATGATGTGACCAGATCCTTTTATCACTTTCTTCTTCTATTTTCCCATGCTTGTTCCTCACCTTGCTCTTTCCTTTCCCTGCTTTTGGTCCTTCCTCTAAATATCTTGTAATAAGGTTCTCATGCTCCCACAAAACTTAAAGTGCTCCATGAGTTTTATGCAATCCCAAATGCTCTTCCCTCCACATGCCATAATAAGCCCAAATGATCTTCCCAGGCTACTCTGCTCTCACTGATAAGGTTACTAGGTTCATAGACCTACAATTGCTTCTCTGATCCTCCCCTGCTCGCTTCTCCCTTTGTGTTTAAAGTACTTACCCTTTAACCAGGTCACCTAACACATGGCAACTTCCAGAGGGCTGGGCTGCCAGAGCTAGGAAAAAAAAAAAAAAACCAAACAAAAAAACAAAACGAAAAAAAACCAAAACCAAACTAGATGAAAACCCTAGACATTTCAGCCAGCAGCTGTTCAACTAAACCTCGAACTTTGCATTTACACCATGGGCAAGGAGTCACATGATGCCTGACTTCAGGTGCAACTTGTCGTCAGCCGGTTCCCCCAGGTGACAAGCCAGTTCTAAACAACTCCACAGAGCTGGGTAATTGGGATGGAAATCAGGCAAGAGGTGGCGGGATGTTTGCACTCTTGCTAGTAATGGTGGTCACGAAACAAGAGCAGGCACAGGTACACGCTGCTGTCACTACTGTCAGCTCTAAAATTTCTCTTCCTGCAGTTGTGGTATGAAATCAACTGGTACTGAAGCTCGGTAATTGTAGCATTCCATCAGTAGATCAGTAACTGCGTCTCAGGTAGGCCACTGCAGACTCATGTCTAGATGTAGCTTAAGTCTCGGGGTACCTGATTGTCCAAGTCTCTGATGATGATGTTGAGACGATACTGTTCTTCAGACCAACTCTTACACCCCTGGTTTCTCTACTCCTAGCTGGGACAGTGGGATGGACTCTGGCTACCAAGCCCTGTCCTCACCGTCCCCACCTCCTGCAAGCCGCTGGAATCCACGGAGATCTGGCAGGGTGTGGTGAAATAAGGAGTTAACTTAAAAATGTGACAAATTCCAAGACCGAGCCATTTCAGTACGTGAGGACCAAGAAAGTGATGTCTATTCCAGCTGACAGCACGACAAACAGTGCCAGCTGGATCCCACACACCGACTAGCCCTCTCTCTAGACGTAGCATATCACATGTGTGGAGACCTGAGGCTGCTGAACAGGGGTAGAGAAGATCCACTCAACTCAGGACATATGTAAATGAGTGCTGTGAATATGTAATTGAATTTAACATTAACATTTTTACATATTTTTAGCATGCCTTCTAGTATACATTATCAAACACTGACCACGTTTAACTCTTTTCTTTACTGTCAGCGTGTAGCCTGTGCCCTGGCTACTGAAGCCAGACTGAGGAATGGGAAGCTTTTGGAGCTTGTAAAAAGGGGACACAGGGATTGGGGTTGGCTAACAGGAGAATGGATAAAAAACATTAGGGTTTAAGTTCAACTCTGAGTCTGCATCTCTGGGGAGTACTTCGGAAGAAAGGGACAATGATGGATGACTACAGCAGGGCAAACCCGAAGCCTCTGACACTCAGCTCCATCCGTATAGCTGTGCCCTCAGCCAGAACTTCCAAGACTGCTTTCTATTCTCTTGCTAAAGCAAATATTTAAAAGTTCCTTTTAAATAGAACACAAAATGTCCAAGATACTGAAATAGGTGGCTAGCCCTCAGTGCTTCCCAGTGTTAAAAGTACTGCTTGAAGGTTATCTCAGACAGATACACTCACCTGAAAGCAACTAGAAGGGAAGTCCTCTCAAAAGTCCTTTGAATTGTGAAAATAATGCAGAGACTGACAACTGCTCCTCCTGGGGGACATACCTGCTTATACCTGAAGGATGTGGTGAGATGGAACTCAACTATAATCTTAAATGTACACAAGAGGCGGCTGTTCTAATATGTTCTTAGCCCTGCAGGCTAGCTGGAGCTCATCTGCTTAGCAAGCTGGCCTAATCTTTCCTGCTCCATACAAAAATTATCATCAAGGCCGTGACGACCCACACCAAATATTTTTATATGGAATATTATCATATATATGTCTGGGAGCAGAGCCCAGAGATGTGCTTCTCTGTTTTGTGCATTTGATTGTTGAATTCATTCACCTCCTGGAACATAAAGCATCGTCCCCACATGTGCTCTTGTGCCAGACACACATCCCCTCTCTTTACTTTGATGCTGGAAACCAGGTATGTTGCTGACGTGTCTCTATTTAAGAAGTTTGAGCTGATCTGCTGCAGTGTGTGCTTAGTGCTCTTTGAGTAAATGCCACAAGATGTGACAGAGGCAGTGCGAGGTGACGTGTCCTTGTAAGTGCTTTAATACTGTCGATCTTAATTTGAGGTGAATCAGTTTTAACTTCTTCCTGTTCTGATCCCTTGTAGGGTGCAGAAAGCAGGTGCAGAAAGGGCTCCATGCATTATTTGGTTGAGGAACAAATGGAGTACGTCTCACCAGGCAATGCACATTTTTGGGGCGCTGAAGTCCTGTGCTAGGGAACATGTGCAGTATTGATTTACTTCTCCCATGCATTTGGTGAAGCAGAGACTTTTATTGTTGAACATAGGAGGCAGGGTAGCTTTGACAGGCTTTTCCATGAGATGGAAAGCCATTACCTGTGCCTCATATAAGGAACTTATTTCTATCTATACAGACTGGCCCTATTATAGGAGTCTAATGTGCCCTCAAGGATGAAGGAAATGTTTCTCTCTCAGGGGGAGTATAGATATAATGCAAGGAGGAAATTGAGGGTGCACTGAAAGGGGTCAGAAGTGTAGCTCTCTTTGAATGTGACTTGTGACATCGACTTATTGAAAACATCGTTGATTTGAAATGTTATTTCCACAAAGGTGTATATCTACAGAGCCTCCAGTGAATATAGGAGTAGGTAAGTCATTCAACACTGGAGAGGAATCATCTTACAAACTACAATAGTTACTTCAGGAAATGCAGCCAGACTAAACATCAACACGAATCTCATCCTTACTGGCTGTGAAGTTTTTCTATTTGGAACTGAAAAGAAAAATCAGGCTAAGAAAGTTTGTGACAGGAATATGTTAATGTAAGTTGAAGGCCAATATTTTTTTTTTTGTTGTCCTCTTGAAAAGTCTGAAGGACAACAGCATGCAGTGACTTTTGCTGTGATAATATGTCTCTCCTTGCTGTAAGAAATTGGAGTCTAGAGTTATCAAGAAAGAAGGACCTCACTCGTCCAGTCCGAAACCCTGGCTCTCACACACTAATACCCGAATACAATTTACAAAACATTTTTATGTGCTTAGTGATATTGCTGAGGGACACTTTTGATAGATTTAGAATAGTTATCTTACAAACTCATTTCAGTCATGAGTGCACATAAGAAGGATAAAAGCCTACCTGTTTAATATGCTTTTGTATCGTATAAATATGCCCTACCATCTGCCCTGGGGGATAAAAATATGACTATACCCAGGTACACATTTAATCAAAATGCCTTCCAGAACTTCATATATGTAATTCTAGTCTTCTAGTCATACCTGAAATGCATGAAATTTAATAGTATATAAAAAGTTACATTGATGTGATTTTTAATGCAACATAAAATAAATAAACAGGAAATATTATCACAAATAATTGTTGAATAAGTGTGATTAAATCCTGAAGGTAACATGACTGAATGCATTATGAGATAAATTGAGCAGGAACAGATGCCTGATCCCACACTATTTTGACTTTTATCAATGACCTAGAAGACATAATATTACAGTCAATATTTTAAAGATGACAAAGATTGTGCAGCTGGTTAAATAATGGACAGTACAGATCATTGCCACGAGAAGATATGGATCACTTGGTAAGTTAGGACATGAGAAATACTCTTTTCAGAACTAAATAATGTAAGCTGTGCTTACAGAAAAACTGTATTAAGATACAAAGACCCCAGAAGACTAAGCAAACAATCAACTAAATAGGAGCTTCCAATAGTTTCTAGTGTCATAAATATAACTGGTAATTAGTGAGAATAAGAAACAGGAGTAAAGAGGTGCCTGTTGCAGAGATCCACATCTTGAGAAGAATGTTAAAAGACTTTTGTTTAAAACAAAAATAAATCCCCAGAAATAATTATTCCTGTGGTTGAAAACAAACAAAAAAAAAGTATAGCTTTCAAAATAAAAAACCCTGAGTGTTTTAAAAATGACCAAGGGAACTTGAAAGAGTGGTTTGATCATACTCTTTAGGTATTTCAAGGTGTACTTGAAAAGACTTTGTCAGGAATTTCATTCTAGCAAATCGGAAAGTTGTGCCAATATTCACCGGACAGTTGGCTGGATGTGTTGTCTGAAATTATTTATTGTGTTATATTAGGAAATTACAGTTCAGAATAGCAGGATGTCTCTTGTGGTGTCCTTCCTGAAGGTGACGCTCTGACATTTGATGAACAATGTCAAGCCAAGCACCCTAATAAATGCCCAGAGTTCTACAGGTGGTACAGAGCTTGCAGTGAGCAGCAGTTCTGCAGGCCCTGATGCCGAGCATCAGGGCAGTTTTCATTTGATACCAAGAGGGCATGGACGTAAACTTGAGTAACTGGAGCATGACAAAAACTTGAAATTTGTATTTCTGCCACGAAAGCATTAGCAAATTTAGAGATCATGAGGAAAACCTAGTTCAGCTTAAGCCTAACAAA
The DNA here is from genome assembly GCA_013396935.1 of Baryphthengus martii. NCBI lineage: Eukaryota > Metazoa > Chordata > Aves > Coraciiformes > Momotidae > Baryphthengus > Baryphthengus martii. The sequence continues at coordinate 73,495 of VWZK01010046.1, read as the reverse complement.
ACTGAAATAAATCAACATTGTTTTAAAATGTACTTTGATTTAAAATTAACTTTTTAATAGAAAAAATTGTCAATGTATTTAAACAGTTCACTGTAGATTTCAGGAAATAAATGTGTCATTTTAAAATGTTTGGAATCGTTTTCACTCTCTTCCCTACTGACTGAAGTACTTGTTAAGCAAATGTTTGCATATGTAATTAGAAAACTCTATGCATGAGCCTGTGCAGCAATCATATTTGCAGCACTGTATATTTTAGACATTATGCCATTGAAATTAATTAATCATCTACACTGATCATTTTATTTTAAAATGTTATTGAAGATGTTTCAGTTATATCAGAAATATACACTGTCTCTATTACTGGTATAGTATAATCTTTCCTATTTTTTTTTTCCTGATGCTTTTACCTCATTTTACTATAAAGTCAGGACAATTAAAAATGTCCAAAGATTTTCTGTTATATCGGATTCCTTTGCTCTGTGTGTGCAAGAGGATGAAGAAATGCTTCGTTGGTTTGAGTGACATATATATTCTATTTCTGTTTGAAAAAATATCCTACTCTTGTGTTCAAAGACTGAGCTGCGTTCCCTGAATGTTTTCACTTCAACATATGCATGACTCTGACTTCTATGTTATTATGTTAATAGAGAAGTACATTGATACATAATTTGGGCAGCATTTGTGAGTTTCTCAACCTATTCAAAGTATGTCTTTTATCTCCTAAAATTCTTTGGGATTCTTATGTGTTTCTTAATGAACTAAAACAATTTTGAAATATATAATTTTGGAAGAGTAGGTGCCGATTGAGTGTAATGTCGAGTGAGATGTTTTTGTCCCCTTCCAAATTTGTGCATCTAAAGAACTGGAAAGTTTCTTTGATAAAATAATGATTTCTGCACTCATCCTAGACTCATTAAAAATGAAATATGATAGTTCTTCATGCTGAAGAAGTTTTTGTTTCGCTGAATGAAGTCCCTCTGGCTGTTAAACAGGGGTTTGTGGGGCATAATTGCTGTTTGCACTTTGACCGCTCAAACTTCAAATCCAGTGGCTAGAATTTATAACATATTCCAAATCAATGAGAAATGCTACATTTTCCACTAAGCACACCACTCATAAATACTGTTTAAGTTTTACTTTTAATATGTCATTTATTGACTTTACCACTCTCTAACTCTTCTCTAGTAATAGAACTCTGGCTCTAAAGTGCTGTATCTTGATAGCACGGTCTTTTGCCAAATATAGTTATAACTGAGAATTAAGACAAAATTCAGCGTTACTTAGAGGGTGACTCAATATGAATGAAATGCTAAAGGAACAGAAGGTCAATGCCTCTTTGCTTTGATAAGTGCTTTGATGAAAAACTCAGAGAAAAAAAAATACATGGATGTATTTGTGCTATTCAAAGCAAATTAACTGAACATAGTGAAAAAGCGACTTTTCTTCCCAAGGAACAAAGGCTATCTATGCATCTGCAGTTTGAGATTAAAGGTAATACAAGGACAATAGTGCTTTCACTGGTAGTGCTCTTTCCCCATTATAGTTTGGCCCTGCAATACTTCATTTATCAGGAATGTATTACGGGAGACAGTTTAAAAATATCCAAGTAATAGATACTCTTTTCCTGTTGTGTTTAGAATAAATGCCTTACTGTAATACTGGAATTACAGAATTTGCTTCAGAACTTCTGGGAAAATGAACTTCATAAACCCTTAAAAACATTTATCTATTTCTAATGTCCTCTTATTTTCCTTTTTTTTTTTTTCTTTCCTCACTTCTGGTCCATTTTTCAGGCCTCCAGGAGTTTGCATGTATCATAGTTCTTCTCATTTCAGGAATCAAAAGTCTATAGTTTTATCAGCAGAGCACAAGTATGCAGATTGAGACTCATGAATTATACACCCTGATAAGAATTTGGTTTACAAATGACTTATGATTAATTGTTGGGTAAATAATCCTACACACAATTTCCTTCTGGAAAACGGAAGATAGGAAATTCTGCTCAGAAAAAAAGTAAGAGAGAAGAGTTCAAGTTTTCTACAAATATTTTGTTGCTCTAATCATGCCAAATTTCTGTCATTGTAACGTAAGGAATATACAAGCCAAACAACAGAGACCAGGTAAACTGAAGGATTTTAAGAGCATCCAGGTAAACTAAAGTTTTTTAAGAGTGAGGTTGTCAATTTATTGCCGACTTCCAGCAACACACAGGCACATCAACAGAAAGATGTGGCAAACAGCATAATTGCTGTGTGCTTTGTTAGAATGGTCCTTACCTATCAATTAAATTCATTTAAGAGGCACATTTTGTAGACAGTGTCATATTCTCATAACAGTTGCTTTTTGATCACTATTCATTCACTAAGTTGTTGAGCAAATGCAAGAATCATGATACTTTCTACACAGTCCTCGTGTTACCAGCTTCATAGAAAAATGGAAGCACAGGACATGCATCCACTTGCAAAAGAGAGTAGGCAATATGGTGTGCAGATGTGAGCCCCCACATGGAGTTATTTCTGCATGAGTTTCTGATGTATATCCATGTAAATGAGTTTCCTTTACTTATTCTACAGCATTAAAGGCTCAGAAAAAAAAAGATTTTTGACAGGGCTATGGCACAACTCATAAAACTTTGAATTTATCAGTCAGCTTGGAAACTGTCACACTCACAGGTCTTTTCACAACTAGCTTTAAGCAAAATTATTTAGGAGTTTACTAAGGCATAATATCCATTAGGGAAAAAGATTGAATGACATATGAACGGAAAGGGCTTTTGAATCTTACAAGAAAACCATATCTGTAATTCCCAACGAAGCAGAACAGACTACTTTATTCCACAAAAAACTTCTGTGTCTGTTCCTAATAACTCTGAGTGGTGCCTTCTAAACATGGAACTATGAGAAAATTATTGTTTTTTTTTTCCAATGGTATCACACAAATTAGGCACCTAATCCCATCTGTTTATATGATCAGGGAATTATCATCCCCTTCCCTTCTTCAACCTCTGATAGGATGCACCTCTTCAAATTAATCAACAGAGCTTCTCTGTTTCTGCTTCTGAACAATTTTTGACTATCAGACGATATTGAGCTAGAAAGAGTCACAAAATTCTACGGCCTAGGATTTAAGGTCTTCTTGTGTGGCCTTGAAAAGATAACATGCTCTAATTAGTTGTGATGGTGTTAGAAGAGGTCCTGAGGATTACGATACAGTAGTAATGCTTCAAGAGCAAGTTTGACTAAAAATCCCTCTATCTCTTCATGCAAACACAAAGAGAATAATATCCAGGGTCAAAGAAATATAGATTTGCATTATTTTAAACATCCTATTTCCATACCATGACCTAAAGGACCATCTCAGACTAATCTTTCCATATGAAGCTGTTGTGATGTCACTTATTTCAAAATAAAAACCATTTTGTATTAGAGTAAAAGGAATCTAAACTATTTGATCACATACAAGTAAGAGAGGGAGGGGGAAATAGAAATTGAACATAGCTATGGGCTCAACTATACAGTTTGTCTAGGTAGATCTCCTTCTGGGTGAACACAAGGTGAAGTATTCAGCACCATGAAGGTGCCTGAATTAGCTGCATCATACAAGCTTTTTGCACAGTAATTAATTTTTTTCTTATATTTTAATATGGAATAACTGAAATCTCTACCTGAGCAGCAGTAGCAATTAATTTATTTATATTTTATTATTTACCATATTATTTGCTAACTTTGTGTTTGAACAGTTCTAGAAAAGAAGTTTCTTATAAAGAAATGCTGCTGAAAGTTGAAATTACCAGTTTGTGTGGGTTTTCTTTTCTAAAATATAAAAGTTAACCTTTTCTTAGTCTGAAGTCCAAACCAATCTATTATCTTATTACTTCAGAAAGAACCAATTTGGGTGACAATGTAACCAGTTCTAATCTATGTACACATACACTTAAAGTGCGTAGATAAAGACATATAGCCAGCTTATCCCATAACTTATTTTGTTCTTATACACGTGTATTTGCTAAATTATGAAAAATTGTATCATTAAAACTATTAAATGTCACTTAAGCACAGCCTTTTGTTTGTCTGTAATATAGTATGTCAGTCAAAAGCCATAATTCCCCAGTTACAATTCTGCCTAAAAGCAGAGCACATGCTTATCTGATAATGACATTTACAGTACTGTGAAGGACTGAGTTCCAAACAGAGCCCGATTGTAAAATTCAAGACGGGTTTTGCCCCTGTTTTGTTCCCCACTTCTGTCCCTATTCATCCAATGTCTTAGAAAAGGGTTTTCCCTGCCTATTCTTTGCCATCTGGTGAAGAGGCTGCCTTCTTACAGTTTAAAGCCTTATCAAAGACTGGGTATTATTTGAGTGTTACTCTTACCATGTTCTTCAAAGAGAAAGAGAACATTCAACTTTCTTTCTAAGAAGATCTTTTAACTTTGAGGATATGCTATTCTTCTCCTTCCTGCTGGGCAGAACCGAATGTAGACCAGAGGGAATTTAACTGCCTTCATACTCTGTGAAGTTATCATTTGAATAAGAAAGAACAGAAGAAAAAGTAATTCCATATCATCTTTGAGATTATTCCCCCACTTTTCTGTGGCACTGTAGTTTTGGAGAAAAGTATGAAACTGTTGGTTCCCAGAGATAACAGTGTGCCAGAAGATAGGTTAAGTCTGTCAACTTGACCTTGGTGCCAGGCAAGGTTATAGAGAAGATCATCTTGAATGACATCATGTGGCACATGCAGGACAGTCAGGTTATCAAGCCCAGTTAGCATGGTTTGAAGGGCAGGTCCTGTTTGACTAATCTAATCTCCTTCTATGACAAGGTGATCCAGTTAGTGGATGAGGCAAAGGTTGTGGATACTGTCTACCTGGACTTTAGTAAAGCTTTTGACACTGTTTCCCACATCACTCCCTTGGAGAAACTGGCTGCTCATGGCTTGGATAGGTCTATGCTTTAATTGATGAAAAATTGGCTGGTTGACCTGGCCCAAAGAGATATGGCGAATGGAGTTAAATCCAGCTGGTGGCCAGTCACAAGTGGTGTCCCCCAGGGCTCAATACTGCAGCCTGTTCTGTTTAATAGCTTTATCAATGAACTGGATGAGGGGGTTAAGAGAACCCTCAGTAAGTTTGCAGACACCACCAAGTTATGTGGGTGTGTTGATCTGCTTGAGGGTAGGGGGCTCTACAGAGGGATCTAGACAGGCTGGATTGAAGGACCAAGGCCAAATAGTGCTGGATTCAACAAGGCCAAGTGCCGGGTTCCTGCACTTGGGTCATGAAGATGCCAGGAAAAGCTACAGGCTTGGGGAAGAGTGGCTGGAAAGCTGTCCAGTGGAAAAGGACCTGGCGGCGTTGGTCAACAGCCAGCTGAAAATGAGTCAATGTGTACCCAGGTGGCCAAGAAAGCCAACAGCATCCTGGCTTCTATCAGAAACAGCATGGCCAGCAGGACTAGGGCAGAGAGTTTCACCCTGTACTTGGCACTGGTGAGGCCACACCTCAAATACTATGTTCAGATTGGGACCCTTGTTCCAAGAAGGACATACAGGTGCTGGAGAATGTCCAGGGAAGAACAACGAAGCTGGTGAAGGGTCTAGAGAATGTTTTAAAAAGAGACACTGAGGGACCTGAGGCTGTTCAGCCTGAAGAAAAAGAGGCTCAGGGGAGCCTCCTCTCTCTCGACAACTCCCTGAAAAGAGGATGGACACGGGTTGGGGTCAGTCTCTTTTCTGAAGGAGCAAGAATCAGGACAAGGGAAAACAGCCTCAAGTTGTACCAGGGGAGGTTTCAGTTAAATATTATGAAAAATTTCTTCACTGAAAGGGTTGTCAAGCCCTGGAACATGCTGGCCAGGGCAGTGGTGGAGTCAACATCTGTGGAGGTATTTAAAAGACATGTGGGTGTGGTCCTGAGGGACAAGGTTTAGTGGTGACCTGGTAGTGCTGGGTTAATGGTTGGACTTGATGACCTTAAAGGTCTCTTCAAGCCAAAACAAATCTATGATTCTATGATTCTCCTCCTCTCTGGCTGAAATTCAAAAGATACTTGTTCACCCCTTAGAAAACTTCATGGATCAAGGCAGAGAAATAATATTCAGAGACTACAGAGAGAGTTCCCTGCAGTATGACTTTGAAATTAGAAGTAAACCCACCTGAATGATGATAAGTAAACAGCCTTGTGAAGCATGTTTTTTTCCAAATGATGGTGTACAGGAGGAAATCCATAACTCACAAGGTGAAACCCATAGGTATTATTTGGGTTTGGTTTGGGTTTTTAACAGAAATGGAGCTTGATACTAAACAATAAGGTGCCCATTTAGACAAGTTGATTCCTGAATACATTTTGTATTTTTTATTCTAGAAAGAAACAATGGACTTACTGAAGTCTAATTTGTTTTAAATAAGCACGATAGGGCTTAGGTCCCCAAAAGAGACATGAGAACAGCAGAGAGGTAATAGTGTTGAGGAGATATAATAGACTGCTACTGTAAAGCATCAAAAATATTTCTTCTGCCAGAGTGCCATATGTAGATTCTTTCCATTCTTTTTCCAATGCAGTAGTGTGGCCTTTGTTGTTACAAAGCTCTTAGCCAAATGACAGGATTCTACTTCTGTAAAAAAATATTACCTTTTTTTTTCTTTCCTCAAGAGTACATTTAATTGAAGATTTGATCATTGACTATATGTTCCTTCAAAAGCATTTGAAAGGTATGCTCTTGCTATCATAGTGACTGGTTGATTAAGATCCATGTTCTGAAAACAATTCAGAATAAACACCACTACTACTAAACCAGCTATGTGTCTACAGGTTTTGTGAATTCTTGTGCTCTTTCTTATTTCTAAGATATTAAGTTCCCTCTTTGAATGCAGAGTCAAACTATACCAAGCATAAAAAAAAACCAGTCAGATTCCTGAATCCCTCTGGGCCTATGGAATTTATGTTTTAGGATGAAGATAAAATTCTCACCAGGCATTAGAGGAAAAAAAAAAAAAAAAAAAGGGAAAGAAGATACAGGAATGCCTTTTTATCAACAGCATATAATGAAAGAGTGATGTGCTGGATGCTATAAACACCTGAATGTATTTTGTTCCCATTCTGCAGTGAATTTCAAGTGCATCTGAGAGTCCTTGCCTTTGCTGGTAGAGGAGTCCCAAGACTGTTAGAAAAGCCAGTCTGCTTGAAATACAGCTTTTGATCCCAAGAGAAAATTCCATCATTTTTGAGTGAAAGAGTAGGTGAACATGGAACTAACTTACAGCGTCTGCCACAGCATTTAGGGAGTCCATCGTTATATAGAAAGATAATGAAAATTGTTGTTCCTGCACACAACGTTCCCAGTATCTCCGTATCAGCTTGTGGTGTTTTTCTGACTACAAAATAAAATGTTTCTTGTCATGAAACTTTTCCTCCTTACTTCCCACTCACTACAAATACAAAGCCATAAAGTGAAGGTGCTTGGAGCCGGAAGAAAACCTTTTAATGAAAATTGTGTTTTATAATGATTCACTTGTGATGCAAATTGTTTTGTTTCCTTTCAATTATTTCAGTATAAATCAGAAAAGCATCCGTTGTAATTAATATATTTGTACAATTGGAAAAGTAGTATTAATGCTCAACAAGGCTTTCTACATCACTGGAGTGTAGATGAGTTTTAAAACTTGTTTGTTCTTGTTTAAACTTTTATGTGAAGTGAATTTCAGACTGTGGGTCACTATTGATTAATTTGGGGGAGGTTTATCTTGTAGGTTGGTGGTACTATTATATCTGTACTTTATAGAACTTTAATGAAGGGGAGCAGAAGCGGCAGAAGGAATACTAATAATCACCAGAGTTATGTTTTAGCATCTAAATCAAAACTGAAGAATCCTTCACACAATTTTCTAAAAGTTGAAGCTATAACAATCTGAAAAAAATGTTCATTGAGATGTGTATTAGAACAGAGGAAAAGATCAACAACAGTCAATTTTTATTTTTTTTTAACCCATAACTTTTCCATGAGCAAAAGACAATTTGCAGTCTGTCATCCTTCTACTTTTTGAAGTATTTACTTTCACAGTGTGTCAAGCACAGTGCATGTAAAGCTGACATGAACAGAAAATGAAAACAACAAGTTGTTCCCACATTGATAATGTAAAAGAGAAGGGTAAATGATTACATAGAAATGTGATAACAGAAAATATTTTAAATGTATATGAAGTGCAGAACATGTTCAAGAAATATATCTCTTATTGAGATGTGTACCTCAAAGTAAATTCTGTTGCTTATTTCCAACTCATTCAACCTAATCAACAGAGCACAAAAAGAAAACAACCCAAAACATTCATGCTGATTAAAAAAACTCCCACACCTCTGCCGGTGCACAGATCACGGCTAGAGAATTTCTACTCATGTTTAAAAGAAGAAGAAAAGAAAATGGGAAGAAAGACATTTTGGAAGCACAACACGAATGGGGAGTTTTACTACAAGTACTTAAAACAATTCCTGTTTTCTCTCTGACACGGTAATTTCCTGGAGCATGTTCAAAAAGGTCTTTCTGTTTTATTGTGATGTCCTCTATTAAAGACCTCATTTTATGAAAATGTAATTTGAAGTGGAGTTGAAAGCGAGGGAAGAAGTAGATTAAATACATGTACTTGCTCAAAATAGAAACAATGGTGATATGGAATTCCATCCATGATTGTTTTCCAATATAGATCCATTAGTAAAGTAACAAATGACAAAAAAATAACATCCGAAAAGCTCAATAACAGGTAGAATTTCTTCCATGAAAGCTTTATTGCTCTATCCCTCCTGTTTATCGGTAGGACATGGAGATTCTGTTTTTCCTAACAGTAAAATAAGCACTTCTGTTCTTCATCGACTCTCTTCTTCCATTTGAAATAATGAGCTGTTTGTTATATGCCTCAAGGTATGTAAATTCAAGGAAGAGGTGATACTAAAGGAAAACTGAATTCAAAATAGGGAGAATAACAACTTGTTAGTGTCCATGAAAGAGAAGAAAATGCACCACTCAAATATACACCTGGTTGAAGATGGTCATAAAAATCATGCGGCTGCTGAATAAGTTTTATTTACTTTTACCATAGTAAGAGATCCCTTCAGATGCACACAGAGCCTCTAAATTTGTATTGCATTTTAGAAGACCTCCGGCTTAACCTCCTTTTCTAACTTTATATATGCAAATGATTTTTATGAAAAACTAGTACAGTTACCTAACTTATAGCATAGAGTATTGCCCTTAGTTCTATCTTCTGTGTAATTTCAGAGATAAATCAACTGTGCTCAAATGTATATTTTTTAGAGATCTTTGTTGTCTGCTGTTAATTGAGCTCCTCTGTTAAAAAAAAGAAGCCAATTTAAGTTTTGGGGAAGGAAAAGGTCTGGCATCAGAGCATACTGTTCCCACCAGACAGTCAGGTGAGCTCGCTGTGTTCACTGTTGTCAACTCTTGTTCTGCTGTAAGGATAGAAGAAATTACATTCACAGGCAAGACACGATTAGCACTTCCTCACTGTAATCAAGTAATTGTGTGGGTTCTCCTGTGCTTTATCTATTATCTTCAATCAATGAAATCTTGAGGTAAAGAAAATGGGAAATAGCGGAGACTGTTGCTGGAAGTGAATCAGTCACAAACTGGACATAAAGAGGTCATTGTTCATCAGTGATCTGGAGTAGTTCTATGAAGTGTGAATGCTGCTGTTCTCACTCTGGAGATATGAAAAGATGTCTCTTAAAGAAAACAAACTGTCTGTGGCATTTCTTTTGGACAAAACACACAATTTTAGAAAAGGAAGAACAAATATCTGTAGAGGTTCTTAAATACATCTTTCTTTCTTTTTTTTTTTTT
>VWZK01010046.1:29371-63632 GCA_013396935.1 Baryphthengus martii | reverse complement strand
TTTTTTTTTTTTTTTTTTTTCCAAACACAACACTACTGACACAAGATCTGAAAAATGAACAGAACTGTTTCACCTTTTCTTGATCTCTGCAGCTCACAGCTCTGGTACATCTGTTTCAGTCTTGTTTCATACTGGGTTCAAACATTAGGAAACATCTCTTTTGCTCCTGATTGGGCACTACTGAAGAGAATATCACTGTCATGGCTGTGGGATTCACTACGTAAAGTTGCAAATAACGAGCCCGCGTTAGTAATATCCTACTCACATTGCAGATGAAACAGCCCCGTGAGCACTATTTGTAATCTATTGACTGCAGTTTGCACAGGTAGGGTCAAAGGCAACCGGCTGATCTTTGTGGAATAGTATTGTTAAATGAATCGCATGACATGACAAGTTTTAATGTAAAAACAAATCAATGGTTATTTGGCATCTAAAAGTCAAATAACACTTTATTTTTCACTTGATATTCTTCAGATCTTCAGCTTGGTCTCACCAGTACAGTACTGATATTCAGTTGCACGTTGACTAGAACAGAATGGTCACATGGTGATATCGTCACTTTGGCATTTGCTCTCTTAAGAAGTTACACGTGGTAAAGATTTCTAGTCTGAACTTTGATTAAAGACGAGTCATATGTCAATAACTGTCTAATGGTTTCAAAACAAGTAAAATCAAACTCCTAAAAGGATTAAACACTGAAATATTTAAAACAGCAGATGTCTAGCTTGATCCCTAGGCACAGCTGTAATTCAATGACTGAACAAAGCTGAGGATAGTGAGTTGGAATGAAAAGTCCTGAACAGCAATATGTAGCACCTCATCAGAGGCTTTAGCTATAGTGCATACTATTTATTAAACTGTCAGTCTGCCACAACTAGAACAGCATTTGATCAAGTTCCACAGCAACCAACTCAGGATCATTTGGGAATGCTGTATCAGTAAGTCTTGAAATTATTATCCAGATGCTTCAGGGTAAGGCAGTGGCTGCCAGTAAAGTCAGTGATAATTCTAATTCTGACTAAATAGGGATGTCTTTTTTTTTTTCCTTTTCACACCAGAGCAACTAGTAATCATCATGTGAAATAAAGTCACAATAGGTTGGGAGTTTAAAATGGAAATGTCATCCATCCCTACAAGCATGATAACGACAGTGAAAACCACTGTGGATCTTGGGGTTTTTTCAGGTTCTGGAAAATGTCCTTGCCAGAATAACAATCAGCAGAATCTGTTTGGAAGAGTCCTCCCTAAAGGTAATCTGACTGGTGAATACCAGACTGACATGATTTTCTGCTTACAGGCAAAATCAAGAAAAGCTCAGAGAATAAAGTCAAGGTCTTTCTGTGCTCCTTGCCTCTAACAAAATTCATTAGTACTGGGATTCTGTGAAAATATCTATAGAGATTTCTATCCAGGAAAGTCAATGGCTACTCATTTTAAGATGGTAAGTTTCAGTAGCAAAGGTGAAATGTGAGAACCATTCTTTACTTAAAATAAGACCAGACAAGACAGTATTCAATGGTTTAGTTTATCATTATGTGGATTTAAGAGTGAAAGCATGTTACTCATTACAAATGATTCTCCTCTCTCTCTACTCTGCTCTGATGAGGCCACATTTATAGCATTGTGTCTGGTTCTGGGCTCACCAGTTCAAGAAAGACAGGGACCTATGAGAGAGAGTCCAACAGCAGGTTACAAAGATGATGAGGGGGCTGGAACACCCCTCTGATGAGGAAAGGCTGAGAGACCTGGGTCTGTTTAACCTGAAGAAAAGAAGTCTGAGAGGGGATCTGATCAATGCTTATCGATATCTAAAGGGTGGTGGTCAAGAGGATGTGGGCAGACTCTTTTCAGTGTTGCCCAGTGATAGGACAAGGGGCAACAAGCACAATTTTTAACATAAGGAGTTCCACCTAAACATAAATAAAAACTTGTTTCCTATGAGGACGCCAGAGCACTGGAACAGGCTGCCCAGAGACATTGGAGAATTTCCTTCTCTGGAGATACTCAAAACCCAACTGGATGTGATCCTGGACAACCTGCTCTAGAGGACCCTGTTTTGGCAGGGGATTGGACTAGATGACCTCCAGAAGTCCCTCGCAATACCCACTATTGTGTGATGCTGTGTGTGCTGAAGGAAGTATGCCTGAAAATGGAGTCAGAGGACAGCAAAAGCCAGTACAGTTACTGGGAAAAGCAGCATGGTTGGAATAGTAAAAATCTGGCTTCAAACAAAAGTGGGAACTGTGCAACTGCTCTTACTACTTCTCTGCATGTCTATGTCTTCTTGTAGAGCTGTCCATCAAATGATTTAGCCAGTCACCCATCAACTGTCTTCGTGTTCTTGGTACAAAATGGTTAAATGTCTTGCACAGAGAATCTCAGAACATTGCCTATAGCTGGTATCAGAGCAATGCTTCTGTGAGCTGAGCTGCACCAGACATCTGGTGCATATATCAAATAACCAACCATCCATAAGCATTTTGTATGGACACTTTAAATACAATGAATGGTTAAGACCGACCCATTAAATATTACTGAGACATTCTCAAGGTAAATCTTCAGTCATATAACATCAGCCTCACAACATGAGATACAATTAAAGGTCATCTACTATGGCAGAAAACATATGCTGATCTTATCAAACATATAGAAAAAAAAAAAAAGGAAAATTACACTGAACTAAATAAAATAAATAAATAAAATAAGGACAGTGTGTACAGAAAGCTGCATCTATCACGTCCCCAGCTGTGAGCGTGCTGCAAAAATTTAACAACAATTCCTCAAGTAAACCTGCTCATTTTTTAAGTCGACAGGGGATTTCTTCTGGCAGTGTAGGCTGTGCCATCAGTCCACTTAACCTTATCGAAACCTCAAAAATGCCACTGTCATTATGAACATTGTACAGGCAACACTACATTACCACAACAAACAAACAAACAAGCAATTAATTGCAAATGATATCTACTGAAATACAGGAATCCCTGACAAGGCTTCCCACAAATCTCAAACATTTTTGCACAGGAATATTCTTTAGGGAACATTCCCCTTTGAGTGTAGCTCAGCACTGAAGTGAAGAGACTGTTTCTAACAGCCAGAAAGTAGATCGTTTGTATCTATAGCAGCTTTATGATCACTTTCACAGACTTCTGCAAATCTTAGTTGTCATAGCTCTTTGATGGGTATTCATGCAGCCCAAATTCTCACTCTCTGTCATACAGGTGTGATACTCCATGGTGTTAGAAAGTCACAAGTGTGGTCAAATCCAGGAGGAAAGAGACTCAGAAGTGTGGTTGACAGCATAGTGGGCAGGGTAGGGTTCTCAACAGGAAGAGGTCCATCTCACAGTACTTGAACAAGGAGAGCAGAGAAAGATCAGTGACAGTAACTGAGGTCAGAGGTGTCTGAGGAGGGCCATGGCATCAGGGATGAAGACAGACCTTACTGAGGCACCATGGGGATGTCCAGGCCAGTGAGGAGATGTCACGGCACAGGCAACCCTGCAGCACAACCTGGGTGAGGGCCAGAGCAAAGGACCTGAGCTCCAGTCCAGGGCCTGCAAGAGGAAGAGAGGCCCACAGAGGCAGTCCCCAGACTTTATCCCAGGTCACCTCACAACAGAGCTGGATCTTACCACCCACGGCCCTGGGAGGAGGAAAGAGGTTGCAAAGTCAATTGGTGCACACTGGACTCTGACACGTGGTTACTTTCCTGACCTTGATGGGACCTGAACCTTTACCTCATTGTAATCACAAATGAAATGTTCTTGCTTTTGGGAGATTTACAGATAGGTCAATATTCTTCATTACTGGAAGTAGAAAGTAGGAGATGTGACTGTATGACTCTATGACTCATGTGAATGTGAATCAGTCCTAATTATTATTAGTTCATGTAAAAACTGTCCTTCTGAATCATAAGCCTGTGGAGACTTAAAGTACTGAGAGCAAGCGCTGCCTCTCTCCAACAGAAATAAATTTGTATCCCAGAGAAGATCCATTAAGGGCAAAGCGATATGATAAAATCGGATGCCTTGAATATAGACTGCATTAAATATGAGAATACAACCAATCTACTCCACCTAGCATAACAGATGTTTTGCTCAGGTTGTTTTTAACTTCATCCAGATGTAGCTGAGGTGAATTTCTCACCTATCAACTGTACTTGTTTGGGGTGTGAAAAATATCTCCTGTATTCAGATTAGAACACACAGAACTCCTCTGTGATAGCAGCAAGAGGGACCTCTCAGGAGCCTGCTTCCCTGTGCCTTGAAGGTCTTCTTAACAACATGGAATCAACTGGAAACACAGGACCAAACTCGGACTCATGGACTATATGCAGATATGTTACTACCGAATGCCACCTCTGGTGTTCCAAATAATCTTATGTGTAGACAAATGGCGATGCAGATCTTGAATTTTCAGATCATACCAAAGGAATAAAAAGAACATTGAAAAATTGATCCCAGACCATCCATTTTAAATGAGCTCTGTACATATGAATTTCACATTTCTTTGGCTTAACCCTACAAAATCTGCATATGCTGCAGACAGGGTTAGGTTATGAACACAGTGGAACATATTGATGTGGCTGATTACAGAATGATAGAATCATTTAGGCTGGAAAAGACTCTTCAGATCATTGAGCCCAATTGTTAGCCTAACACCACCAACTAATGACTCAGATGACAATTAAAATCCAGTAAATAAAAAACAAAAAAAAAGCAGTCAAAAATCAGTATACTTCAATGCAGTCATAACATATTTTTGATGATTTACAAAAATCACATTATAAAATAAGTGATTATCTACAAAAATGTTTTTTTTAGAAATTGAGAGAATAGTGGAATTATCAAATATGTATAAGAATAGGTCAAATTGTTATACCTTGTCATTGAATGCCTAGAGGCTTTTGGGGGCTTTTTTTCCTTGATCAGATATTGTGTGCAGAGAATTTCACAAATTTTTCAGGAAAACTTATCAGCTAGTGCACAGAATCAGATTACTGTTGATTAACTGAAATATTATCTCGGAAAAAAAAAAATAGTTTGTTTTTCAAAACCATAATTTACTCCACATAGGATGGGGTGAGGAATAAGGCTGATTTCTCACAATGAAGCAGAGCTTCTTAGATATTCAAAGTGTAATTGAGAGATGGCTGAGGAACAAAGCTTCAAAACAAAATCCAATGTACAGCACCCTTGATAAAATATCTTGCAGTGCAGTTCCATTGACTGGCAAGCTGTTCATGAGAATTGAATCATTTTCACCGCAGAGCGAGCAGTCATCAATAGCTCTCCTTGTTGAAGTTCCATAGTTTAAGCACTGAATAATCAAACAGGCCATTAAAAGTGGTGTTTAATAATAACTATTTGAAAAGCTCATCTGAAAGCAGGTAGCGCTTCCGTGTGACTGTCTGCTTTGTATATGCCCTGGTATCAATATACTGTGAGAACAGCATAAGGTTTCTTTGATGGGAAGTAATGGAAAATGACAGACTGTTTGAAGATGTTGTGGTGCCAATTTCATGAATAATGCATTAGGATAACAGGTATAATCAGTGCAGTTTAATAGTCTGCAGCCTCAAGAGATACAACAGCAGCATACCGAGGAATTATCCTTGTACTAGAACCACCTGACACTTACCTTTTTTCCTTGACTGTTTTTGATTAAGACTACGCCAAAATAGTCTTTAAATAGGCAAAGAGTCAGAACCAAAGATGTTATGTCCTGAGTCAGGATGAATTTAGTATACAGGTGCTGTGCAATTTACCTTTTAATAACAAGCACAATTCCTAAAATCCCTTTTCTCTGTTTTTAAATTTAACATAAGTTTTAGAGCTTCAAATTCTATAGGAAAAACAATGGTATGGTTGATATGCATGCATTGAAACCATTTCTCATTTTGTATAAATCTCTTTAGGTCATTTCAAATGATGCAACATACTGCATATATGCCAAAAATGTTTTAAAATCTAATTATTTTTCCTATACTAAGAACAAGTACAAGACTAATTTACAAAAATCTGTCTTACAGAACACCAGTGAAAGCTTTTACATGAAGCATGTACAAATTTGCATTTAATGATCATAGAAAAGCTCTATGGAATAGATTCACACTTTGGCACACACATATTAATTTTTGACACCTGGATCCAACATTATAATGTCATGACGCTACGACAATGAATATAAGTCAGGCTAAATAACTCGGGATATGGAGTTTCAGTCCTTGGACTTTCAGATGTCTATGTTTTTGAGTTAAAAGTTCCATTTTCTACCTGACAAATGAGCTACAGTGATATATGTTCAGGTTTCATCTTTATGAATCTGTTCTGCTTGCTATATGTCTGCATCTGAAAAGCCATCTGGCAGATCTCACTTTTAGAAAAAATCATTGTGACTTTTGAAACAGGATTCTGCAGGTCAACTTGAGCAGTGAGAGGTAGCTTCATGTATGTGTGGATATAGACACAGACACAGTCATGTGTATTCACATATATATACATCCTACAAAAGGGACAAAAAAACCCACAAATGGAATCTAGCTTGGATTAATGTAGGAAATATATTTGGAAAGTAAAATAAGCTAATCAAATGGTTATAAAGTCAGGTGGCACAAATAAGTTGCTATAGAACTCTATTGCTCACGAAATGAACTGTTCAACGTTATGATAATCCATTCTGGTCTTTCTGCTCTTTCTTCATCACAGTTATAATTGCGTGTATAATTACTGCATGTCTTGCAGCTCTTAGCAAAACAAGTGTGTGAAAAAGTTCATTGTAACATGTTGGGACTAAAATACTATATTTTTTATAGCCACCTCAGAATATCTGGGGATTTTAACTATGAATACTTAGCAAAAGAACCCAAATAGTGTTAGTCATTATTAGAAGTGTGAAGGTTTTACGCCAGAAGCCTTTCTTATTCTTCCAGTTAATAAAAATCCAGTTTTGTAGAAAGGAATATATTTGAGCATGGAAAACATAAGTTTCTGATTTCTAAACTGGTCCTGAAAAATATATATTACACTTCCCCAAACTCGGGAAATTTAACATAGAGGAAAGATAAATTTTGTAACTACCTGCCTTTCCTTGCAACTTTTTCTTTCTACAGATTGTGTGAACACATTGGGAGCTTTAAGCTACCAAGATGGTTTGAACCCATCCTCTTATTAAAACCTCCCTGTCAGTCCCATCTCATACTGAAGCCCTCATTATAGTTTGTAGGTCAGCCATTACCGGTAGAGTAGTAACAGATTTTTATTGTCATCGCTTTCTTTCTTGGACACAGAGATTTCATATTGCTAGAAAGTTCTGTGGTGTTCCAATCACAATGAAAATCATGAGAGACAGAGGAAATCAGAGCAAATACAGGAAATCATAGTAGATACAGGACTGATTGTAGGCCTGGAAGAGTAGGTTTTGTAATAAGATCTCCTCACCGTTTAGTAGATTCAGAGTAAGTGCAATCTTCTTTATAAACTACTCTTTCTACTGCATGAAGGAAATAAAGCAGAGCAGCAAATGACAGCCTGAATCATTTCCCCATCTATTGGGTTGGTTCAATGTCTGGTAGTTCAAAATTACAACATATGCCTGAACTTACTCAAATGTAATAAAATAAATGCCCAGGCTACAGAGTATTAATTGTCACTTCCACTAGTATCACAGTGGCACAAATTTTATGCAATGAATAATTAGCACCAAAATACCTATTGAAATTTTAATTTAGTGTCATCCATTTGGTATTCATACTTATTTAGCACATATCCTCCATATGCTGTGCATGAATATCGGAGGACAGAAATGGGAGTGCAAAGAATTATCTAAGAGCTTTCCTGTGAGCCATTAAACACAGGGACTTCTGCCAGGTCAGGTTTAAGCATGGGGTCAAACTGCACCACTTTACATGTTCCATAGACCAAAAGCTAAAATAGATACTGCATTTTGGAATCTGAGGATGTGATAAGAGAAAACAGTTTTCCTTGAGCAACTCTATAACAAACAATTATAAGATATTTTGAAAATACTGTTGCGTGTAGAAATGACTATCAAAACTACACTGTCTTGTTGGTTTAGAATGATGAACAACAAGAGAAATAATTCTGTGCACAGAAGACTGCATTTGAAACCCCCTGTAAAAAGATGTGTACCCACCTGCAACACTGTTATATAAAATTCCAAGCATAACTAGCAGCAGAGAAGGAAGTAGATCTCTTCTGACCGTTGAAGATTTACGAACCCATTTGCAGTAGACTTCCCTCCTGTCAAGTGACTACTGAGGCGTGAAGCATCATGCAGACCACTTGTTCTTATGCTGTGGACATTGCCGATTCATGCTTGGGCCTACTTTAAAGATTGCCATTCTTTGGTTGTGGGATCATAAACCACCGGGAGAGACTCTTCAGCTTCACCTCTCTGCATGAAAACCTACAACTGTAAGCAAAGGCCAGGAAACAGTTTGTGACATACCCAGCAGAAGTGATGTGGGGATTAGTACTCCTTTCACAACAATACATCAATACAGTGCAAGCATTAACAAGTTACAGCCAACTAAACTGTGGTCAGAGCAACTGCAGTGACCTCATATGCCACATTTGTGTGAAAGGGTTAAGACAGCCTTTTGCAAATCCCTTGGCACTTCTGAAGTCAGATGTGTCAGGAGTGTACAGCGAGGTAATTTTTCCACAACAGAGCAGCACAGAGTCCTCCAGCAGAGCTGAGCAATCAGCTGGCTCCAGTGGCTCTTTCACACACAGGGTAACACTGGCTCCAGAAGTAAATCAAGCCTCGATGTAGATCAAAGGGTCTCTTCAGGAAACTATAGCTCAAGCAATCTGAAATCTCTCTCACATTTTTTCATCTGGGCAACTCAATAGTTCTCCAGAAACTGGAAATAGTGTTATCTACTTTGCTCAGTATCCTTAGTTAGCTCTTGCTTTAGTTCGATGTCCTTTTTATTCAGCTTTACCTTCTCACATCTGTGTTCCAGGGCAGACAAAGGACAGACAGCCTGACTACCTTCTCTTTCCAATTTCTCCTACATCAGGGAGGAGATTGGATGGGAAGAGCAGTGCAGCAGAAAAATATGTGGAGAGATGAAAAGCCTTAAAGATCTATGAAGACACAATGAACTGCTCTGTTGCTTGTACAACAGCATCTCCACAGCCCCCTGACTCTCAAGGGCAAAGATTTCTGTAAGGAGGGCAGACATAGGCTCATTCCTTTGTTGACCATCTCCAGGGACGACTGAATAAGAACTGTGAATAGGATGATTCATCATCTGATGAATATCCCTTATGCTCCCCTTCTCACTGTGACATAGAGACCACAGCTGCAGGGGCAGCACAAGAAGGCTGAGCTGTCAAAGAAATTCCAGCAAAGAGAGGATTTAATGAGACTGGGTTACGTAATGTGAAGGAGAGAGCTGCCAAAGAAAGATGACTGAGATGCCCTGTGGAAATGTCAATGTCTCACTAGTCTTCACTGAGTGAAGAGGCAGTCAAGAATTACTCCCAGAGTAGTGGGAAAGGCCTTTGCGTACTGTAATGTCCTGGGTGGGTGTTATCATCTATATGATTTCTTTCTTCCCCTTTGCACGGATTCAGATGCACACCAGCACCCAGCAGGTGACAGCTGAGTATGGACAGTGGTTCAATGACTGGTGGCCCAGTGGAGCAAGAATGGTTCTCCTTCACCACTGGGAACAGCTTTTTATTAAACTAGAAATAGCTTTGCTCCCTTCCCTCTCATACCTTCCAGGTGACTGCCAGAAAATTGCATAGATCAGAAATTTCTTAGACCTTTCTTGACACGACATGACAAGGATGATCACTTCCTTGAGCCAGTTTCAATTCTGTGAGAATGAAGACTGAAATACTTCCAATTTTTGTGTTTTCATTTTTTGATTGTTGTTGTTAAGGAGGGGTAAGAGAAGACAAAAAAAGATAGGTGGGAATGAGGTGGAACAAACTAAAACAGAAAAAAAGAATGGAAGGTGGACTACATAAACGTATGAGTTGGAAGAATTCTTGTTAACATTTTTGTTTCATCAAAAACTAATTTATTATAAACTTACTTTCTATGGACAGACGTAGATGCTGATAAACTAGATCAAGCTGCTGTAGTTTCAAATTTTGAGAAAAAAAAGAAGAACATAACTTTTATGATGCTACCTTCTTCTAATATCCAAATTTAGTCTAAATATTTGATCTGTGGACTTTTGTTTACACATTATCTCATCATTTAGCTCCTTTTTTTGGCTAAGTTATGTACTTTGATGAGAATTCCACAGAATTACTGGGTTTGGTAATATAGAGACTGTCAGAAATAGGGAAAATTCGTAATCATCCTCTGGAGAATAATTATAACAAAGAAGGTGACTTACTTCAGGGTTGTATGGATGGTAACAAAAGCATCAAAGAGGATAGTAGACAGGATGAAATATGATACAGAAATATGTGTAAGAGGATAATATGAAGAGGAAAGTTAGTTTTCAGCTTAAGAAGGGTGACAGAGGAAGATGATAGGAGAAGCGAAGAGACAGTGCAGAAATTGTGATTGAAGAGCTGTGTGGATTGCAATTAGGTGATGGTAATTAAGGTGGTGAAAGATGGGCTGTACGTATCTAACATAGTCAAGAAAAATATACACTAAAAATTTGCAAGGGTTGAAGTAGAGCTGAGGGTAATTGAGGACATGTACAATAATTTGTCAAACAAGGACAGAGAGGATAGGAGACAAAATACCCATGTTAAAAAGCCCTTGATGTGAAAGAGTTAACCAATGACTCTTAGTATAATTCTCTGTCGAGGGAGTGAAAAATATGAGCAGATATATTTTGATTGCCTCGCATGAGAATTTCCATATGTTGAATCATCATAATAAAGACAGTCAACAAATATAATATAATTTATATGTAAACTACAGAGCGACTATTTGCAATTAAACAGTTTTGCATACATGGAGTGAATCCAATAAATCTATGTTTGCTCCATTTGAACAATACTACTTTGGTAGGTAACGACTCTCAAGAGGAGTAGAATAGAATTAACTTTTTTTTTCTTTTCTTTTCTGGATTATCTATTATTTATTCTTGATCTTGACAGTCCATACTATGTTATCATATTAAAATATTTATCTGAGAATATCCATCAATTAGTATGAACCACCATGAATACAATCATTCAATCAACAAAATGTCAAAATCCAGTTTCACTGAATTCTTTATAGATCATAATGAAGTCGGAATTAATCGGAAATTGCATAAAGTGTTAGATACTTAGTGCTACAGAGTTCCTACTGCTGTTATTTCGATACTGCTTTGTAACTAGCTCTGTCTTTACTGGTGATCATTGCAGATTTTGGTCGTAAATAGGTGGATTAAAGGAAGACTAGATTATGACTCAAGTTTTCTATAGCTACAAAGTCGTTAAGCTTTATATAAAATGTTGAATAGGCTGAAGTAAATTTAGTACGGCTGTGGTTTTCAGTTCTTTTTTTTTCTTTATTTCATTCATCTTTAAATACATAAACCAAAAATTTAAGAATTTAAAATTACTTACAAAATAGTACATATTTTATGTTGCTCTGTTTTTTTTTAGTTTAAAGCATGAAGTTGAGCGAGTGTCTTAAAGCTGCTTTCTTTCAATTTTTACTCCAAGACGTAATTTATACTTCTTTCAAGTGCAAAATGCCATTCCTACTGGACAATGTGTAATTACACTAATGACTGAATCTTAACTGCAGTTCGTATTTTTACTTTAAAAATTTACCATATTTAAATAGATATTTCATGGTATGCAGATGCAGCCAGAAAAATAAACCAGTTCTCAGTACATATTCTAAAAAAAATGAATACTCTCACAGCTGGGATTAAATCAGAACACTGCTTAACAAAACATCAGTGATGCTGATACAGCTGTCCCAAAATTGCACTATCCAGTGAAGCTCACTTCCCAAAACTATTTATTCACTGCTTGCTAATACAATCTTATCCCTCTCAGCTTTCGCGCTCCTGCAAAAGCAACATATAAAAGGACAGCAATGAACATCATCTTTCTGTTTAATTGGAGTTCCACATTCTTTAGTGACTGTATAGGCCACTATTTTTGTTTGTTTGTTCATGCACTAGACAAGGAGCTACCAGCAATTCTCAAATTCATTATCTACTCAGAATAAGTAGAAGTAGTGTAGAGTGGGTGAAGCGCTGAGGTCTGAACCCTGAGCCCTGAAGCGAACTTGACACCTGGATGAATGTCACAACCAGGTCAAAGGAGCTAAGGCTGCCCAGGTGCCTCCTATTGGAATCACGGGCAAGACTGGGTTGGCCTCTGTGTTTGCCACCAAGAAGATCTTTTAGCTCCGCTGCTGGCTGTGACCCAGTAGGCGTTGAGTGGTGGGGACACAAGCCATGCCAGACCTTGATGTGAGGGATGGGCCCCCTCTGTTGTGAGAGGGCCACCCAGAAGGGCAGACCAGGCCAAGCACACCCTGAAATGCTGAGAATTAAAGTAGAAATGTGAAACAGCTGCTAGTTAGGTGGGGATTAGAGGGTGAAGGTAAAAGGCCAATAGAGCTGCTTATTGAGTTGCTGCTGTGTCTGGGAGCTGCTGCTGGAGGGGTTGGTGAGAAGGTGTTTTGTGGAGTCAATGAAAGAGTCAAGGACAATGAGGGTAATGGATTGGGTAAAGTATCTTTCTGGTATTTGTTGGATTGGTTTGTGCCTGGCTATGTTGGGATACGGGGCATGGTTGATATCTTCTTACATTGTCATTTTTTTAGCTCAGTGTGCCTTTTCTTCTGTCATCACCTGCAGTGAGGGGGTTTATTGCTTCCTTTGTTCCCCCCGTTGTCTGCCATACTATATTATTTTGGGGGTCTGTAGAAATAGATAATAAAACCTGTATGAGTTTCTCTGTATTTTTTCTGCTGATGGCTGCATCCTTTTTGCTGGGCCATGTAGTTAGCAAAACAGCGGGTGACAAGTACCAGTCTTTTCCCATAATCAAAGATTAATTTCAGGAAATGTTGCGTACTGTGAGATCATCAGTTTAGGTTCTTTGATTTTCCGCAATATGAGGACAAGCTTCCCTCATGTTCCCTGTATTTTTAAGGTGTAGGTCATTTGAAACACTCCTGAAAATATACTTAAAACGTAGTTTATTTCTTGTCCATTACCAGCTACGCTTGTCGTAATAAATTAGCATCTGTCCTAGAACATGTTTCTTATAGACTATGGGAAGCTATTTGCACATCTATTATCTCTGGGAACCTGAAGATGATGGGGGTTTTTTGACCTGGAAGTGCCTCACTTTCCAAATACAAAGGTAGTCTGTTTTTTCTTTTCATTGGGGATGGGGAAGTTTTTTCCTTGCTGTTATAATTTTTTTTTTTAACAAATCTCCAGTAAAGGTAACATCTGTGTATTCAGTGCCTTATAAGGACCACTTGGTAATTCATGTCTTCAAACTACTGTCAGAATTAAACATGTCTGTTAAGAGTGTTTGAGGAAAGGTATTTGAAACCTGAGAAAGTAGCTACAGGAGACTGGATCAAAATAATAGTATTTCCAATTTACAGAAGTGAGGGCAACCTGACTTTTCAGTTTGTGATGTTATGTTCCTAAGACTTCTTGCTTCTTTTCTCATTGATCAACAAGTATACAACTTCTGTTTTTAAATGCTTGAAAAAAATAATACATGCAGAATCTCTTTTGGTTTTTTGTGATTTCTTTCAAATTTATAAGCATCATAATAACTTTTTAAAAAAAAACAATAATTACAACAAAAATCTTACAGGTCACAGATGCATTGATAGTCTATTGTCCAAATGTAATGTCAATTACAGAGGTGTATGTAACCTGATTTTTCAATATCTGAGAGTGTTATGCTGCAGGAGTTGCATCCTGATTGCTTTTGGGTCGTATTAACAGAAATACATTAGCTTAGTATAATTCAAAACCCCACTGAAATGAAGTCTAAACTGTATTAAATGTACATTGAACTATAATATTCTCATTTTAACTGGTAATACATTTTAAAGTGTAGTAGCATGCACTGAACATTTCCTAAGCTACAAAAGTTTCCTAAGTGCAAATTTCACCGTTTTTGCAAGGAAAGTCAAGTCCTTAATTTACTCACAGGAACTCTTGAGGATTAACAATTAGCAGGCACATTTGATGGTATCATCATGTTTACTATAGCTTTAGTACGCTCCTAGTGCCTGCAATTAGGTGTCAATTATCAGCTTAGCCTAGCATAGTCTAAGAAATATTTTAGGAAGAAAAAGAGACTAATAAACATTACTCTAACTGTCACCTTGAGACAGCCTTGCATTCAATAGCAGAGAAAATGAGCAAGCGAGTGTAAGTCTAAAATGAGAATATGCAAAGAGCAGCAGCTTTCAGAAATATTGTAAAAAACTCACTTTTATAAATCAGTCCATTAAATCTGCATACTTTTTTTTTTTTTCCACCACCTATCAGCCATCTTCTGGTCCCAAGAGCTGAGTTAAACTTCACTGAAAGCTGAAGAGTCTAAGCATTGTAAGTGAGGTGTTGGATGTTCTGTTCTCCCAAGTAAGAAGTGATAAAACAGGAGGAAACAACCTCAGGTTGCACCAGAGGAAGTTTAGGTTGGATATTAGGAAAAACTCACTGAAAGGGTTGTCGAACCCCAGAACAGGCTGCCCAGGGCACTGATAGTCATCCTCCCAAGAGATATTTAAAATACTTGTAGATGGGATGCTGAAGGATATGGTTTAGAGGGACTGGCAGCGTTAGGTTAATGGTTGGACTCAATGACTTAAAGGTCTTTTCCAACTGAAACAAACAATGCTATGATTCTATGTATGTAAAATACATATGTGTGTGCATCTGTGCATGTTTGCACATGGATGTGTGTACCTGCAATGTACACTTACACACACAGCGCTCCAAATCTGGCTCTTTTTTTGCATTTTATGCAAAACATTGTGCACCTGTGTACCTAGGTTTGTTATACTTCAGACTGTGTGCCACCAAGCTTAATATCAATTTCTATGAATATATTTGGAGAGGACATGACAGAGCTTTTGAGCAGTAGCGTCAGCTTCATTCCTTCTGCATTGCAGTATTTCTTTTTCAGGCTTAACACTACTCTTTTAACATGGTCATTGAGAAATTCAGTGATACTATTTCGGAATCCTTTTATTTCAATCCATTCCTCCTCAATTGTTCATTTTATTTCTCCAAAGACTATGTCTCCTTCCAAGAAAGGATTTATTTCTCTTACCTAAAATAGATTTCTTAATATTGCAGATATTCCCACTTGAAGTGGTCAGGGAGTAGGAAAACTGAACTATTTCATTGAGTCTCCAAGTGTCTAATAATTAATTGGAAACATCATAAAAAATGTTAGGGCTAATGAAGCTTCACAGGAAAGGTGAACAGAAGATGCAAAAAAGAGAAAAGAATTGCAAATTAGAGAATCCATCACCGTAAAAGCTGTTTTTCCTCTGAAAGCATAAGGCAGAGTGAGTTCAAATTGAAGTAAGAAAATTAGTATGGGTAAAGGTGAAAGAGTGGCTAACATTGGAAGAGTCAACTGGACCTTTAAAGATGGGAAAAGAGCTGGAACTTTAACCACAAGAAAAATGTCTCTTCTGAGATGGAGAACGACTCAATTCAAATTGAACTCTGTGATCCTGCTCTTTGTTTTTCTGTTTCCAGTTATTATCTTTTGCTTGGTTTGATCACAACAGAAGCAAGCAGCAGAAAATGTATCCTATCCACCAGATAAATTAGTGTATTTCAATCCCTGACTGATTTATATGGCACAGATTAGTCAGATGGTCTTTAGAAATTTAATGAAACAATGAAAAACTGGATGTTTTTTTGTAACAAGGCATTGCATTGGAAAAACAATAAAATCAGTTGCATTAATGCAATAGAAACACAGTAATTAGCTGAGTTTTTTGTGTTGTGTTTAACTTGTACTTCTAAAACAACCATACTCAGCAATTATCAGAAAAGTAAAGTTAAATAATGAAAAGCAATTAGTAAGATGATCTATGTTGGATTTCTATCAATTGTCTCATGGTATAAGAGCTAAAATGCAGATAGAGTGAGAAAAGGGAAGATCCAACAGCTCATCGGTGAAGGAAATAAACCCTCTGAGTGTATGCAAAACATAATAGTAAAATAGCTTTTTCTGAAATATTTTGTATATCATAGTCATCAACAATTAGATAGACTGACCCGATAAGACATGAGGTGACCTAAAACATTTCCCAGTTTTATGCGAAGAAGAAAAGCAACCAAATAAAAAAGCAAAAGAACAAACTTTTCTACTTTTAGGTTTTGTTCTTTTTTTTTGTTTGGTTGGTTGTTTTGTTGGTTTTTTTTAAATGAGGCATATATTTTAGGAAATATTCTGTCAAGCTCTGAAGCACTAGCTGAGACACTTACATCTGGGTTATCAACCATGTCACCTTTTTAGAGGAACATGCTCTAATTTCTTTGAGGCATTTCACAAGTGTTTCCCTGTTACTTCCTAATGCATCCTGTTAATTGAACATTAAAGGCTTTAAAAATTATGACTTGTGACAAAACAAGAACAGCAGACATCAAAAAGATTACCAATGTTCTTGGTGCCTGTAGCAGCAGGGAGTCTTAAATGATGACATTATGAAGAATTATTTAGCATTTTATATCCAGAGTTGTAAGTTTCCAGGTGAAGCTATCTGGTACTAAGTAGCCACATTTAATGAACTGTAATCCTTCCTTACAAGAAGGCAAAGAGTATCATGGACATATTTTGCATGCGAGATAGGGAGGTTTCTGAAAAAGAGCATCACTGCTCAAATCAAATCTAATACTAGTTCTGGAAAACCAGAGCAATTTACATGCATTCTTCTCAGCCTGCATACAGAAATTGTTCATTGGTCTCACTGTAAAATTGCGGTTTTCCCAATTTAAAGCTTATGTCTTAAGAAGCAATCTGATTGAAGTGACACTTAAAACTACATTTTTATACTTTTGTATATGGTTGTTATTTTTTTCCTTAAATTCAGAATGGATTAAAGTTTTAATGCTCTTCTTTCTTGTGCTATTTCAGTTCATTATCTCCACAGGACTTCTTAACATGAACACCTAAGTTTTGCTGCGAGATCTTCAGTGGTTCGAGTACAATTTTCAATGAGGCACAAGCTATTTTTGTTGTGCTTTCCAACATGAAGGCAAAGATTTATCCAAAGTAGAAAACCACTTTTCAGAAATAGTACAATACGCCTAAACAAAACCTTCTAAACTTTCCTTAAAGGGTATTTTTCTTTTCTTGAAAACTAATTTAAACGATCACATTGAATTAAAATTAATACTTTGTAACATAAGCCTGTTATGAAAATATGCCTCAGGCTCATTCATGAACACATTTGAGAATATGTATTTTCCTTAGTCATGTTCATTTGAATTTTACACTGTTTGTAAGCATATAACTTACAGTCAAATTCTGACATTCTTGCTTGTAAGAATTCTTCTTTAACTCTTGGATTAGGAACTCGC
This sequence comes from Baryphthengus martii, assembly GCA_013396935.1. Lineage (NCBI taxonomy): Eukaryota > Metazoa > Chordata > Aves > Coraciiformes > Momotidae > Baryphthengus > Baryphthengus martii. The sequence continues at coordinate 46,094 of VWZK01010046.1, read as the reverse complement.
ATAGTAGGTAACTTCACAGCCTTCAAAACCAGTTCTTATTAATGCAACTAATGTTAATAGAATATACCTTTTCTTTTGCCACATACAGTCAATATAGAAATTTCTAAAAATAACATTGATTAAAACAATTTTTTTCTCATAAAGGATGCTGGAATGTCTAATATATTTTTTCCTACACAAAGTAAGCAGTGCAGAGTTAGGGAGTTTTAATTTAAAAGAGATGAATAAAAGTCATATCTTCTGTTTCTCTACTTGCAGATGTCCAGAAATTAGAAGGTAATTTTTAAAAATGTGTATTTCATCAGCTTCTTATTTACTTTACTGATTATGTAATCCTCATGTCTGCAATGCTATTATATAATGTAAGCTACACTCATTTGAACATAATTCTACAATTTGTTAACAGTGTTTTGGGGGTTTTTGTGGTGGGTGGTTTTGTTTGGCTTGGGGTTTAAGTATGAGAGTATAGGAGTTTATTGCATAAATATATCTTCCTTTTTTATGTATATACAGGGGAAAATTTTTATAAGCTGTTAGTATCATCAAATGAACTGCATAGGTGTTAGTTTATAAAAAAGATATTCTAGCTCACAGTGACTTGGGTAAGCCAAGGATAATTATACTGAGAATTGATTCTGATTTGCTTTGTGTGCAATAAAAATAATTGATAGTCTCTAACTTTTTTCTTTCTGTGTAGAAGATGTATCAAAAAGAGCCATGAAAGTCCAACAGTTTCTGTGTAATTGGAAGTGTCTATGTGCTGGATCATTGTATAGTTAGATATTACAAGTTACAGAGAGATTTCTGACAGAATCAGCCTATTCCCATGCTATAAAACTTCCCAATAATTTTTGAAGAAGTTCTATAATGGAGATAAAGAAAAATGATCTTTCTGAGCAGTGATGTCTTGGTCTTGACAGTGATTGTGAAAGTGAAGATTGCTTGATCTGCTTATACATTTCATTTTTACTTTTTGTACACTGCTCCTAGGTGGTAATAAAACCAAAATATTTGTTTATCAATTGTCAATGAAGATGAAAGCTATATTTCTGTTAAGGAAAATATTTTTGGGGAGTCCACATGGTCTGGTTCAGTTCACACATTTCAAAGTTAATTTCCTTTTACTGCCATGAGCTGATATACTCATAATTGCAGGCACACAGTAAGGTGCTTATGAGGAGGAACACTGGCTATGCAAAAGTTCTCAAAAGCTTTTCATCTATACATTGTTAAGCCTATCATTTATATATCCAGTCCCCTACAGTTACATCCACGCTGTGGTGAGAGTGAGGAATATCAGGAAGATTAACGGAACCTTTCTGCTGCGGAAGGATACTGACAAAAAGGGGTCTTTAAGGTGCTAGTCCTTGTGTTTAGTGCTTTGAAGTGTGATTTCACATTTTGTTGTCAGGTTCGCTGCTAGAGAGTTTGGGGTTTTAAGAGGCCTGGTCAGCTGGGGTGATCTGCATTCACATATGTGATACCAAGTGTGTTGTAACTTCCTTTGCTTTATTCACCTTATTCTAGGATATATAAGTGATTCTGTCTATCTACCTGAATAATCTTTAACAGAATAATAGTTTATTTTTCATCTCAAAAATGCTGCTCTGTTGTAGAGGCTTTACCATCTCGGTTCCTTTTACTCAGGCTTATGAACCAAAGGCCACCAAATAATGGGCACTTTACCTTTGTAAATAAGCAGGAATAAAAGGTTGTATCTCCATATTCATGTTGTGCTCCTGTCAATAAGAGTGTTTTAAATAATTCAGTTGGGTTCAGTTCAAATCTTTAGCTATCTTATGTTGGCTTTATCGTAAGTAATAAGTGCTCTTCAACTTGATATCCTACTTGAGTTACATTTTTGTTCATTTAATTCTTCTACAGGATTTGGTATATGAAAATACATTGAAACATTTCTTTTTCTTGATAATTACTGCTATAATACAGTGGGAGGTGTCCCTGCCCACAGCAGGGTGGTTGGAACTAGATCATCTTTAAGGTCCCTTCCAACCCGAACAATTCTATGATTCCATGATCTGTTTCGAAATGATTAACTTGTCTGTAGCCTCTGTATGATTAGACTGGAGGATTAAGAAAGGGACTGACTGTTTATTATTTGAAACCAATTTTTACTGTTTCTTCATATAAATTCTTATGGGAAAAAGGCTATGTTGAGAGAATAGATAGCATCAAGAATATTTTTTATATAGTACTTATCCTATCTCCGTCACCTATCACTTCACTGCAGTTTGAGGCCATTCCCTCTCGTTGTGTCACTAGTTACTGGTGAGAAGAGGCCAGTGCCTACCTTTCTACAACTTTCCTTCAGATAGCTGTAGAGAGCAGTAAGGTCTCCTCTCAGCCTTCTTTTCTTCAGACTAAATAGCCCCAGTTCTCTCAGATGCTCGTCATAGGACTTGCTCTGCAGGCCCTGCACCAACTCTGTTGCCCTTCTTGGGCCTTGCTTGAGCATCTTGATGTCTTTCTTGTATTGAGGTGCCCAAAACTGAACACAGTACTAGAGGTGTGGCCTCTGGTGCCGAGTACAGGGGGGCAATCACCTCCTTGGTCCTGCTGGCCATGCCATTTCTAATACAGGGGAGGATGCCATTGACCACCTCTGGAGTATTGTGTCCAACTCTGGCTCCCCAGTTCAAGGGCAGCAGGGATCTATGAGAGACAGTCCAACAGAGGGCTACAAAGATGATTAGATAGCTAGAACTTCTCTCTTACAAGGAAAGGCTGAGAGATCTGGAGCTGTTTAGAAGACTGAAAGGGAAGCTGATCAATATCTCAAGAATAAGGGTCAATAGGATGGGACCAGTCTCTTTTCAGTGTTACCCAGTGACAGGACAAGGTCACAAACTGGAACCCAGGAAGCTTCATCTGAACATAACAAAAAACTTGTTTCCTGTGAGGATGCCAGAGCCCTGGAACAGGCTGCCCAGAGAGGCTGTGGAGTCTCCTTCTCTGGAGACTTTAAAAAACCTACCTGGGTGTAATCTTGTGCAGTCTGCCCTAGCTGACCCTGCTTTAGCAGGAGGATTGCACTAGATCTCCAGAAGTACTTTCCAACCCCTACTATTTGTGATTCTGTGGTTCTGTAATTAGTAGGCAACTGGCATCTTTATGCTCCATAGACTTTCGGTGTGAAAGATTAGAAATATTTTTTCCTCTCGTTTTGTTACATTAAAATGGTGAGTAAAGAGTCGTGTTTGTAACAACTCCATAATAGAGAATGTCATTACCAAAAACAGTCATTTGTACGGAATGATACAAGATTTTTTGTATATAAACTGATACTGTCCAAATGCTGAGTCTTTATATAACATTGTAGCCAGCAACTGTTAACTTCCTCTTTATCAAGAATTTTTTAATTTCATAGAATATTAACATGTAATTATTTTACATATTTATGAGGACTTTGGTTTTTGAACACCAACTTTATATTCATGGGAAAATAAAGAGACCTCACAGGAAAAAAAGGTACAAGCAACTCTAACTGTGCTCAAAATTAAGAATGTATGTCTCATCTCTTTGTTGACAGTGAAAACCACTGGACTATTTGATCATCTGATGCAGTGTTCCTTCATTTCTTTCTCAGAGCTTCTCTACTTGGCAAAAGTATTTAGTCAGTAGTCAGAAAAGAAAAATGGTCTCATTTGGACACTTGGAGTTCATCCAATTTAAATATATATAAGACAGAATGCCTTGTAGCCAAGTGTCTGACATGCGGCCTCATGAACTAAAATTGCTTCAGACAGAGGAGAGAATTCAAGGAGGTCTCCTGTATCTCAGAAAATTGTCCTAATCACTAAGTTATCAGAAGCTGAGGAGCACTGTTCCGTTGCTTTGAGTATAAAAAATGTAATGAAAATGGCTAGTTTTGTAAATCTCCTACCATCCAGCTAACTTAGAAACAATCCTTTGAGACACTCCTTGGAAGAAATGAAGAATCACATTTTGTTTTTCAATTTCTTCAACAGTGAATATACTTGCAAAATAATAGTTTAGGTTTTCTGCTATGACCGGATATACTCAGGGAGTTTCATTTTTTTCTTCTGTTTCTGTTTGTGCAGGTTTGTTGTCTCTGTTGCCTTTGGGAAAGAGGTTTTTAATGCCACTTATGCCTTTTGAAAGTTGTTCATCTGCACTTTTTCTGGCCTGCCTTTTATACTCAACCTACTAGAGTTTGCTATTCCTTTCATTCTCTTCAGTTGCACACAATTTCACTTTTTCTATGACTCAGCAATTTAATCACGCCAACTTTCTTTTGCATTTTTTGAAGTCCCTAGGCTATTTTTATGTAGTTCCTCTCTTTGAAATTATGCACACAGTCTTGGATTTCTTGACTCTTGTTGCTTCTTCAAGGACATTGAATGTAAGTGCATTACAATTTCTATATGAGAGCTGCTTTTGGATAGCAATATTTGAAGCAGTTTCCAGCTCTGTTCAGGCGTGAGTTCTCTCTTTTTTCTTTCTTTTTTTTCTATTTTTTTTCCAATATATATATTTCCTAACTAGTTACTTAATTTTTGTGTTGTGTGATCTATTTACATAATAATGGCTTTTTCCAGGGAAAAAATTCAACAGAAATACAAAAGAACAGCATGAAAAAGTTAGGTTTCGTTGATTTCAAGTCAATGAAAACAAATGTTGCTGTGTTGAATGGGAAGTTCCACTCTTCAATTTACAGAATAAATACATCTCATATTTATACTTCCTCCTGAAATCGAAAATAAATGTGACAAAAATACCATTTGAAAATCCTCCTTTCCAAAAGCTGCAATTACAAAATGCATAAAACCCCTAAATTTTTTGCTTTATCTGCCTTCCACAGAAATCCATCATAGCCCGTTTCTTTACAAAATTACCTTTAAAAACATTTTCTGGAATATTTTTTACACTTCTTTCCTTGGAAAAGGAAAATTATTATACATAAGTGCAGACTCCAGAGCACATCTTTGATGCAGATGGCTCCAGTTTTGAGTATCCTCTGATACTCAGCAGAGTGTTGTACCTGCCGTGCTGGAGAATGATGAGCACAAGGAGAAAGAGGAATGACATGGCACTCTTGGAGCAGTGGTACAAATGCCTAAAGCTGCTGTGGGCTGTTTCTTGTTGCTGATGCCAGAGAAATCTTTTACAATCTTAAACAAGGCTTAAGCCATCACACAATGAGTTAAAGTTCCGACCATCAATATAATTAAGACAATCGATATAATTAAGCCTGAGTAGAATGTAAGCAATCAAAGCATCAGCAAAAAGGGAAAAGGGAAAGCTCACTTGCTGTGAGCCAAGGTACAACATTGTTAATGATTAATCTTCTCTGCTAATGGGGTGGGGGGGAAACTGACTGAGGAAGTGGAGGACTTGAGAAGGAAGATGCCGAGCCTGGGAAGAAGAAAGGGTGAATAGAAGGCAGGTTTTTTGTTTTGACTTTGTTTCTCACTATTTTACTCTATTTTTATTTGGAAGTAAATTTATCTTCTCCCAGTTGAGTCTGTTTTGCCTGTGATGGTAACTGTTAAGAGATTTTTTTTCTGTCTGTATCTCAACCCATGAGCTTTTCCATCTGATTTTCAAACCCCATTCTTTTAAGGAGAAGCAGTGAGAGCGGCTGGGTGAGTATCTGGCAGCCAGCCAATGCCAAGCCAATCATGAAAACATTAAAAAAAGACAAAAAGGTAATGGTGTGACTTACAAGGTCACAAAGTGTTTTAAATTCAGTATTATGAAGATCGAATTATGAGGATATGCATGTGGCTACTAAAAACATTCACACAGCATTTTAGCTTCACAAATATTCTTATTTTTCATAGGAAGGTTGTTTCAACTCAGACATAGTTAAAATAGCTCCCCAACAGCATCAGCATGTCCAATTACATTCCCGGCCATGAACTAGAATCTATATTTATAAGCTTGCTCTCCTTACCACACTTTCATCTCTAAGTACATCATTACTTATGCAGCACTTTATCACATCAGAGGGAAAGGTCATGTTTTTAGACCTTGACCCAGAGATATGTAACATGATGTACAGTTACTTTCCAAACAAGGATTTAAAAACAGTTTTAAAAATTTAAAAAATTGTAATAAGTCCTTGTGCTGCACAAACCTTACTGTGAATTAAAGAAAAAAACACTAATTATTTAAGGCTGAGATGTTAAACAATATAAGAAAGAAAACCTTATCACTTTTAAAACTAAATAGGGAAAAAATATTGTGTGATGTAAGTTGGTTAAAGCTTTGGCAATTTTACAAATTCCTCCTGTATTAAGAGTTATATCTAAGAGACACAAAGATAAGTCAACACTTATCTATTTTATTACCTTCTTTTTCCTTGATTTCTGTATTTTCTCATCGTCTACATGTTTGGTGCTATAGAAGAATATTACATTGAGGACCTGGTCTAAAGCTACTGAACAACTTTTCCACCAGCCGTGCTCTGATTCATCAAAACACTTAAGAACGTGGTTAGATCTCACCATCTGTAAATCAAGCTGGAAAAGGACACCCTACAAAAGAGTGATGTGCATAGATAGACGTACCTGTTAGGGAAAAGATGAGAGAGTGCACTTAATATCTGTTAAAGTATGCTTAGGGACAAGAGAAAACCCAGCTGACTCAGAGTTGTGCACCAAAATAACTCAGATGCTGCTGATTTCCCACAGTTCTGTAAATCACATTTTAGCTTACTCACACCTACAGTTAAATACATAGGAAAGGACTTGCACATCAGTATCTAAATTAAAGCAGTATGTTTTTAAAGTTTTTTCTAGCATTTGCTAAACCAATTGTACTTTTTGATGCAGCAAAGTGTCGCTGCTCAGGGTGAGGGATCCTGGCTACACTTTTATGTCTTCTATGACCTAAGGGCAAGTACAGTGTTAAGTATACTTGGAATATAATCAAATATAGGTAGCTGGCAAAAGTAACTGAAGAGGTTGCATTTCTGGAAAGTTCAGAAAACAGATAGCCAAAAGATAAATGTAGGAAAAAAAAAAAACAACACAACTGGGAATTGAGGGGAACAGCTTTTTAGCCCGACAGGATTTGAAAGTGGCAGCCACCATTAATTAATCTGGGGAAAAAGGAGACTCCAATTTGGACTCCATTTTGCTATCAGTAAGCTAATAAGAAGCTAAATAAGTACTCTCATTTTTTTTTTCTGGCACTTTATTTTTTAATACTAGGATTTGCTGAAACCTGTTATTCAAATATCACAGCATTGAAATCTCTTTCAGAATTGTGTATCCAATTGCCAAAATAAAAACCTCAAGCCTTTTTCCTACAGTTTAAACAGTAACATGTCTTTTATGACTGTTTTCAAACACATTCTCTGGCATCCACACATAAACATGTCCATTTATTGTGCTGTAAAACCCTAATGCTTGCATGACAATATTTACTCAAATGAGATATGCAACTAATCAGCTGGCATGCTCTTGTTCCAAGTTAGAGATATTTCAATTAATGTATTATGTGGATTTTTAGGACCTTTTTATCGCACACAGGCCTGAAAATGAAACTGAAGTCTATGCTGTAAATTTCTATTCATGTTAATGACTAAGTGGCTGTTGATTAACGGGCCAAGTAACTGTTGTTCCATAATAACCCTAACAGTGTGATCAAACCAAGACACCAGTCAAGTGTTGCTTTTCTGTAATAAAACATACGATGTTTTAGTAAATGTATATTTACTAAACATACTGGAGGGAGCACATATTCTGAAGCTACCCGTTGGATGAATAATATAATACAGGTCAAAACAACAGTCAGAAGAAACAATCGCTTTTAAATTGTCAACAGTTTCTACAAACCTTTGCAAGTTGGGGTGGTTTAACCTGGAGATAAGGAGACTCGGGGGTGATCTCACTCTCTACACCTCCCTCAAAGGAGGTTAGAGCCAAGTGGGAGTTGGTCTCTTCTCCCATGCAACAAATGATAGGACAAGGAGAAATGGCCTCAAGTGGTACCAGGGGAAGTTTAGGTTGGATATTAGGAAAAAATTCTTCACTGAAAGGGTTGTCAAGCACTGGAACAGGCTGCCCAGGGAAGTAGTGGAAACACCATCCTTGGAGATATTTGAAAACACGTGTAGATGTGGAGCTTAGGGACATGGTTTAGTGGTACACTTGCCAGTTCTATGTTAACGATTGTTACAATAAAAATTGGTGCACCCAGAAAAACCTGTGTATCAAGAAAATAATGAACATTCAACAGTTTCAATTTACAAGGTTTTTTAATTTTTTTTCCTAATAGCACACTATTGCAGCTTTGAAGCAAAAATTTAATCTTTTTTTGCTTTTCAAACATATTATTCCTCAAACATATTCTCTTTCCTACCACAGATCAGAAACATCATGAAATCACATCCCCTTTTATCATTCAACTAATTCCTGGAAAATATCCATTTTACATGTTTAATAAAAATGGGTGTATGAGGAAAAAGTATCCGTAACAGTTTGGAACTTTCAAAAACAGACTAAAATATAGCAAAGGGTACGATTTTGTTTAAAGTGGGAAATTTATCTTGTAAGCATTACTACATAGCAAGAAAGGTGTAATTTATGTTGTCATACTATTATTATCAGAATGGAAATTAAATTTAATCTATAGAAATGCTAATATCTTGATTACTTGTTTTGATTTGATTTGTTGTTTTTCTTACCAGCAAGCAACACAGACTTGATAAGCAATTACATCTGTTCAACCCTCAGCGGAAGGATATGTTAATTCCTTTTGTGAGAGAAACTGAGAAAAGTGAAATCTCTGATTAGAAGTCAATACATGCAAGAAGCTGGTTATCTACTGTTGCAGTAAGATCTATCAAAACTACGTGACTCTCAGAACTGCTGAGAATGTACTGATATTCTTACTCCACTGGGACTAAGGTGTGCTCAGTAACTCTGAAAAGAAAGTCATTTAAAATTGATCTGAATGTCTAATAATGTCTAATAGAAGAACTCTATAAACTGAATACTAAAGGAAAAACTCAGGACTGTGAAGGAAAACATTTGACATCTGGGACTGGGGTTTAGAAAAGTGCTGAAAATGGATTGAGCTGAAGGAGGCACTTTTATTCATGGTTTCTTTTCCATGTGTAACTATACTGCCTTTATTCTTTTTTGTATATATACAAAATATATTTGTAATATAACAGGTATATTCCAGGTTCAGTGTTTCACACTACAGAACAGCATGACATGGAGAGAACCACCTAAAAATAGAAATTCCTGTTCTTTAGTTGTAAATTAGTATACAGAAATTATGTTTTTCCTTCGCAGTTACTGAAACTTGTTGTTATATATTTCAGTCTCTTGAATAGCATCAAGCTCAGGTAACAAATCTCATGTTATTACTAGCAAAAATTCAGTTTTTCCAGGTCAGATTTCTAGAAAAGAAAACTCTCAGAAACTCTCACAGAAAATAACTACTTTGATACTAGCTACTTATAAGTAGTAGGGACAGCTGACACTAATCTGAAGGTTCAGTTGTTAGTCTGTATGTATTATTGTAGTTCTGTTGATCTGAGATTTTATTTTGTATTTATTTATTTCACTGGAAGGTGTCATGTTTCAAAGAAGCAGGGAAATGCTTGTTTATTCACAAAGTTTGGTCATGGCACTTTCTTCATAATTATATATTTTTCAGTTTGTGATTGTGTAAAGATAAGATTCCTGACAGGTTTCAACACTACTAATCACAATCATGCACTTTGCTAAATCATGCCTCACTTCATTTTCACTGTATAGAACTTCTGCAATTTTTCTGCTCGTGTTTATGTCCTGTTCTGGTGTTCTGTGACCTTTTATGTGATTCTTCTTATCCACTTATATTCAATGATTACACATTTTCCAGCTTTAATCTATGCAAGTTGCAATTGGGCTCAGATGCTTGATGTTAATGTTCACTTCTCTCTGAGGAAGAGTTACTAAAATGCTCTTCCAAATTTTATTTGTTTTAAAGCAAAACATATTAATGCATGTGTTGTAACTGAAAACCAGACATCCTAATGACTTCAAAAACTAGATTTACAGCATTCTGAGACACAATACTTATTAAGGTTCTGTTACACCAAAATGTAACCTCACAGTGGTGAGTTACGCATTTCACTGTTGCGTCGATGGTAAAGGTCATTAAATTTATCGCAAAGAAATCAAAGAAGAAACAGGACACTTCGTAAAATGTAGCGTTTACTAAGAGTTTTTTATCCCACCTAATAGCTGCAATACCATTTCTTTTAATTGCCAGTCCTTGTATAACACTAGAAGAAGATGAAATGTGTACATTTACTAACGAAAACCTTGCACAATAAATATGTTTGCTGCAATGCATCAGCAAAGCAATTCTGACAGCCGCAACCTGCATCAGTTCATTGGCATATCCCTTCTGGGTATTTTGACCTTGTTCCTGGTGTTACAAAAACTAAAAGCCCATGAGGCTATCTTTGGAAAGTCTTCAGGTTATTCATTTTTCAGAAAAAAAAATCTTCTGCGGTTAAACAGTCCGGAGAGGAGCACAAATTCAAACTGGAAGCAGAAGCATAATTTCTAGGAAGAGCAGCAATAAAACGCTAAGACAATACAAATTTCCCAAATCAGTCTCCCTTTCTTTCTTTGAGTGATCCCAAGTTATCAGTATCTTTCTGCACTACGGCCTAGATCTCAAGTTCCCTAGAAATGATTTCAAGAGAAAATGATCTTTTATTCTGATGTCAGACACCAAACCAAAACAAGTATTTTCTAGTCTCCCACTTTTGAGACTAAAGTAAATAAATGAAAATTGATATATCAGTCTAACTATATTAATATGGAGGAAAACACTCCTTAAAAGCCATCCCAATTTTTCTGTCTGTAAAAGTTTCTTTCTGTAATGTTTTCTGTGCTGCTTTGTAGATCAGCAAATCTGATTGACTTCAAAGAGTTCCTGTCAAAATGATAGAGACAAAGGAAAACAGAAGCCAAAACACTTCCACTTTCACAAAATAAAGTGCATACATCTTATTTGCAGACAATCTCTGTGGTGTTCTCTTCTGTTTGATGGAGAGTGTCTTGGTAAAAAAATCTATGTCTTATCTTATGCATGGCCTGCCATGAATGAACATTGACCTTAGATACATCTCAAATGATAAATTATCGTTTCCTTAGTGAAGGTATCCAAGCAGCACGCATTAGCAACTTTAAAGTAGCTTTAGAAGTGCAAAACACTTCAGGAAGAACAAGATCCTATACTGCCTGACACTTCATCCCTTGGGAAAATTTATAACCATGGTACACTTCATGGGGAATTACTAAATGAATACATAAATTAATAAATAAGATTTAATAGCTACATTTAAAAAAAAACCAACTGTACAATCAGGCCTTTTTCATAAACATCTTTAAAAGTTTAAAATATCTGATATCTAGAAATATTACTGGGTAAGTGAAGCAAATTTGGTAATATTTTCTTGTCGTGTATTATAGAACTATTCTAGAAAAGCCAATCAATGGAGTTTTTAGATACTGTATAATGATTCTCTAATGATATGATACTTATCAAGCAAGACTCTATGGAGCCTTATGCATGGCCTCTGTATTTTCCTCATCCACAAGTCATGGTAAGAGCAGTGGCATTCAGACATTTCCACTTTGAATATAAAAAGTGAGCACAGTAGATGAAACTCTCATCCCTCACTGTTCAAGCAGTACTCTTAAATGCCCTGTTCTTAGATTCTCTCATGCCAAGTACTGTTCATTTTGCTGTGTGTAACTGGTGGAAGGAGTTAGGAAATGAGCACTTTATTTGCTTTTATTAAAATGCCACCAAGAAGCAATGGAAGATGTAAAGAGATCTGAGAGTTTTTCCTTTATTTAAAGTGTATCGATGAGAGCTGAGAGCTCCATAAACAGTGAAAGCTGGAGGAAAATGAAGGTGAAAGTAAATGGAAAAAAAGGGTTGATATTTTTTTTTTTTTCTGAGAAGACTTTGTGTCTCTCCTGTAAGAGGCCGAAGCAGGCAGACATGGTCAGATTTAGCCTCTTCATAACAACACCATGTCACATCTCCCTGAAGCAGCCCTGGAGGAGTGATCCTCTGGCTTATTCAAAGGGGTGGTGAGGAGGGTCTCCATGGCAGGTTGGAAGTGACAAATACTACTGTATTTGCTCAACAGTAGCAATGGTCAAGAGAAGTTTGAGAGTTTCCTCACTTGGACTTATACAACCAAGCAAATTTTGAGGCCTATGAAAAGACCGTCTCTGTGATCAGTGGTTGAGATGTTTGGAGGAAAGGCTGAACACCCTTAGGAGTGGCCTGATGAGTATCCCCTCTTTTCCCTCTCTGAAGCACAGCCTTGGAGGATATAAACCACCACCTGGCATGTGTGAATGGACTGCTCTGGTGTATGGTGGCCTCGATGAGTCCCTGCGTGAAGCGGCTGTGTGGCACCCTGCACCTTGCTGGTAGCCGTGTGTCGCAAAACAGCAACGGAAGAGAGAAGAGAGAGAAAAAGCTGCCAATGCATTGAGAGGAAACAGACAGGAAAAATGTTTGGAGCTAGTCTGAATCCCACTTGGTTTGGCATTTCTCTGCCTCTGCATTCACAGGAGTTGGCTGCAGACAGTGCCGGTGTTATTTAAAGATAGGCCTTCTGTTGGTTGGAAATGACACTCAGAGTGGAGCCAGGAATGAGGTAGTCAGACACACTCAGTAAAACCTGGAATTCTTTTTGTTTATGTCTATTTAGTTTGTTTGGAACACTTAAACCTTTGTTTTGGTGCATTAAGACTCTAAAAAAATGTAATATATTTTTCAGAATATTTTTTTCTGCAAATTTCCGTATCACGTAGAGAAATATTTATAACAAAACATATGTTTTCTCTTTTTTGGATGTGTAGAATAATAATGTATTAGAGTGGTAGTTCTGGGGAGGGTGTGTCATTAATTTATTCTATTTGCAGAAGCAAAAAAACACAAGCCATTGAATTTTTAAGAAAAAGAAAAATATTTTTACCAAGAATTTTTAGTTACGCATTTTCCAGCTTTCAGATAACGTAAAAGAATCTGAAAAGGAAGCCTTTTACTTTTCATTTAATTAGTCAAAGAATTAGAAGGCATTCTTGCAAGGAATTCACTCAATTAGCGGAGAGATTAAAAATCATAGCTACACAGTTATGTGAGAATCAAGTATGATATATTTGAATTACTGAGATCAGTATGAGTTTCATCCCAAATAACTTTAAAATGTAATATATTAATACTTTGTAATAATCTTTGTCTTACAAACTCGATGTATCTAAAAAATGTGCGAGGGCTTATGCAGGTCTGGAGAGACAAAATCTGTTCTGAAGAGAACCAAGTAGAAACTTAATATACCATTCTTTTCACAAAATGCTTCTTAATATGCAATAAACCATTAATAATAATAATACTAGAAATAGAGTAGAAAGAAAAAGCAATTAATTATAAAACGTGTTTTACCTTACTCCACTTTACCTGGAATGCATCTGCTTGAGAAATAAATTTTAATAATTGCTAATCTTCTAAAGCAATTTCTGAACTTGACACATAGCTCAACTTGTCTATTACCAGGAGGGAAAAAAAAAAGAGAAGAGAATGCTTCATTTGCTAATCTGATGTTGTCTTATTTTCAGTACTTATATTTTCCCACTTTTGAAAATGTAATTGTTTATCCAGCTTGATTATGGTATACAATCACATATGAAATATGGTAGATAAACAAATTTAAGAGTCTAATTTAATCAAGCAATTTTGAAAAAACAGCTAAGAGTCAGATGTGAATTAATTAACCTTTACTCTATCTAAAGCATGAAAAAATGGAGGAAATTGAAAGTCATCTAGCTGCTGTTCACATTTCGCAACATACGAAACATAATATTGTAAGTATAGTTCATATAAAAAGTCTACTCCTCTCCTTTCAGCATAATAAAACTACTTTATCAATAAATGGATCTAGGATAGAAAAAAAAAAAAAAAAGAAGAAGAAGAAAAAGAAAAAAAAAAGCAGAAACCCAGGAACCTTAGAACTCCTTTGCCCAGCCCTATCTATATAGATCCCAAATTACTGTTGGAAATGAATGATCAGAAATGGTCCCTCAAGTCTGAAAGACCTTTAAGCAGAGCTGCCTGACGAACCACTGTACTATGAAATTATTGTCTTACGGTCTTTTAAAAAATAAGATTCCTCTCTCCAGTTCCCCTGTAAATAGCTACTATCACATTTAATCTCCAATGGCGCTTTCTTAAGCAGCAAGGGAATTAATTAGCAATTTTATACTGCAGTTAATTACTCACCTTTGATATTAGCCCGGCCAAAGCTGAGTTGGGCAAACAACGATGGAAGAAAGACTAAAACTTATTTCTTATTCCATTAAACTGTGGATCTCCATGAAAAGGAGAAAAGAGTGAAATCAATCTGAGTAATTTCCTATAGAATAAGGCTAAGGTAAGAAAGAGGAAGGAATTTTGGGGGGGAATGACCTCTGAAATGCACGTAAAAGTCTAGCATTCATGAAATAGCTCTTCTGACACCTTCCTAGCTGATTTCACATGAACTTATTTTGAAAGTAGGAAACAAAGTCAGAAAACATACAAAGAGGCAGACAAAGGACCTTCCTTAAATCAAAGATTGTCCAATTACAATCAGAGTCTGTAGTAGACTCCACAAAAAAAGTCCTAGAGAGGACAAATTGGGACAGGCAGATGAGACTACCCAAAGCTTGGCAGCACATCTGTGCACTGGAAGTTGCCTAGATAGGAAGCCATGGCATCTTAGGATCCCCCTACAAGAAGCCAGAACTCCACAGCCTGTGAGAATAAGTTGAAAAGTAATTTACTAAGAGAAGCAACAAGTAAACAGCCCGAGTTGTAATTTTGAGAAGGAATAATCACAAATAACTAGATTATCTGTTTGGTGTTCCTAATGTTATCTATCAAGGACAAAAATGTTGCAAGGGACCTCAGGCAGGAATGCAAGCAAGGATACTAGCACATCCTGGAGGAGGTAAATGTTGTATGGGACCGCAGATAAGAGCAGTGAAGAACATTAACCCTGGAGAAGTGCAGAGATTAGCAGATACCGGTTAAGATTCTATAGAGAGATGGACTAAGATACAACCTTATGAGAAAGGAAGCCTCAAAGTTCATGGAAAGGACACTAGAAGACAGCTGTCCATCAGCCACTAGGGACCACCACAGACCACCGAAGACCTCCAGAAGCCCCTCAGAGATCCAGGCTTCATGTGTAAAAACTATGCATAGGGGATAATAAGTTCCCGGAAATAGAATTAATATGTATATTCTTTCCAGGAAAACTAATGCCTATGTATGTAAAGGGGGGATAGATGCCGGAGGTGACATGTATAGGTGGAAGTATCCTTCGTGCATCTGGCACCGCAATAAAGAAATGTTGCTTTCTAATGCTAAATTGAGTGTTAGAGAGTTCCTCAGTTACCACAGTTTTGGTAATGCTAATACTGTCATTGACAAGGTTTTGCCAGGAAAAAGCACAACGGAGTTCCAGAATCAACAAATACTTGTGTAAATTGGCCAGTGTTTGTCCTTCTCTGCCTTGTGTATTTTTGTGCCTGAAAGTGTATAGGTACAATATGGTGAGTATACTTTTCTCCATAGGTCTTTATCTTTTTAAAAGACTATTTTAGCACTTATATATAATTGAAATTGATTGTCATCCATTCATCAGCTTCAACAAGATTTCAGTCAGAAATTCAGTACCAAATATGCTGTGATATCTGTAAACAGTTATAGTGCTATTGAATTTTTCAGTATGAATTGAGGCTACTGGTATTTTAAGTTTTGTTAATCCGCTTCATAATCACCTTTTAAAAAGAATTTATTTTCCACTGTTTTCTATTTTCTTTTCATTTTCTTTTCTTTTAAAAAAACTTGCAAATGATGATACTGTATAAAAGCTTGTAAGAAATTATGAATTGGTTAATTGTTTTTCGGACTCTGATACGTCTGTTTTCCTGCATGTCAATTAGTGACATCATCCAGAAATTTAATCTTCTTAACTTCTAAGAATAAGTACAAATAAATTGAGCTTCAAATAGCTTTGTCTCCCTTTTCTGTAGGAAAGTAATTTTAATAGTTATGTGCTATTAGTACAATACAAAAAAACCACCCAAACCCAAAACCTAACAAAACACAAACAAACAAACAAAAAAACCCTCAAGCAAAAAAAACCTCCCACCCTTTGTTTACCAATTCATTCTTATTCATCTTAAATTGCTATGGCACTATGTTTTAGGAAATTTTACTTCTGTAATCAGCATCATTTATTGCTGTGAACAAAGATCTTCTCTATCAGTAATCCTACGGGAAGCTCTCTCAGCTTTGAAAAAGTAAAATATGTCTTACATATTGGAGAAAAAATTAGGTTTTTTTGATAATAGAAGGGTGATTGATTTGGGGGATTTTTTTTTTAGTGATTCATCTGGATGTTTTCCTAATAATGTATTTGCTGTGAAGTGATGAAATTGCTGACTTGGGTGATGACAGCCAGAACAATGATTGCTGTCAAAGAAAGAATACCTTCTTTCTCCAAACTTCTGAAATATTAAAGCAGAGACAGTCAATAGATTTATTTTTTTTTTAAATGACCTTCCAATTACCTTTCCTTTTAGTTCTGTTTTCACAGCACACAAGAAAGCCAAAAATGTGTTTGTTACAATCCCTTTTTCATCTTTTTTTTTTT
>VWZK01010046.1:0-29354 GCA_013396935.1 Baryphthengus martii | reverse complement strand
TTTTTTTTTTTTTTTTTTTTTTTTCTGATGAAAGATTTCTTCTATGTTGTTTAAAAAATAACCTTCGAATGGAACTTCACAATGATAAACAACATACTTTAGGACTGCTGAAAATCTGAATGGGGAAGAGGATAAAAAAAAGTTCATCTCTGATATAAAGTTACTGTACTATTTTATAGTTAAACAAGGTTTTAGAACTGACAAAAGTAAGCAAAAAATAACAATTCCACATGCAGACACACAGGCAGATATAAACACATATGTAAATATATATTTTTGAAGAGTGAAAGCCAGAGAAATTTCTTCACAATTAATAATCAGATAAAGGTACTATAGAAAATTTAAGACAAGATTACTTAAACAGTTTTAAATAAAATATTGATAAGATTTCTGAAGATTTACTTCTTTTTTTTTTTTTTCATTCTTGATACTTAATCCCTACACAGTATTAAACATTGAAATGTTTCTGAGCATATCTTGACACAAATTCCATTATATCATGTGCATCCCAGACCAACTTTTATTTCTATAAAAATCTTGGCATATAGCTTTGAATTCAGTTTTGTGTATAACTTTAATGGAGTATTTTATTTTCATTTGAAAGCTATTTATAGAAATCAGTGAAAACTTCTGAGCTGTATTTTTTTAGGCAAATTAGATTTCTGTGTTATGGTGTTAAATACTTCAGGATATTTTATGTTTGTGAGAAAAGAAATTACGGGCCATTTAATCCAAACTGAATCTATTTCTCACTTTGAAATTTATTATTATTGTTGTTGTTGTTATTAATATTTATATTTCTTAAGGAGCAAAAAATAAAAGTAAGTTCACAATTCCATTCTGAAAAATGTCAGAATTTAAATTTAAGCAACTACTGGAAAATTTAGGTAGATACAGTCAAGTTTCCATGTTGTTCTATGGAAAAGGAAGTGTGATTTATAAACAGCTTCAGTTTATTTTTGCCTACCACACTTGCATTAACTCGGGAATACTTTTTGCCTCTTGCCTCAGAGGGGTAGCTGATGCGAATAAGAAAGGACTACTAAATTAGGTTATTATATTTTTTAATGCATGTTATAATTAGTAAATTTATTTATGTGCCTTTTTCCTTGTTGCCAGACGTAACCCGTAATTTATTCACACCTTCTAATTCTATCAGCTTTATTGTTATCTATTATTATTCTTATTATCATTTAGATAATTAGTTGAAGTGTTATGGAACCCTTCAACAAAGTTGCCTTGCATTCTTTAGTAGTTATCAAGATTTTTAAAGATGCCATAGTCCTTTACCCCTGTGATTTGATAAATAATACAGCAAATTGCTGCAAAGCACATGAGAAAGATTTATTATGTAAACATAACATTGTTATGTAATTTTTGAATCATTCTATTTTCATTAAAAGTTTGCAAAGACATGAAATGTAGCTGACATGTTTGGTCAGTCTAATCAATGATGGCAACGACGTTACAGTTGAAGAAATTTATTCTAACCTGATCTCTGTCCTAGACTATTAAGTTATTTTTTAAAGTATGTATAAAATTTGGAATTATGAATTATGGAATTAGCAACAAATATCTGTGAGTGACACTGGAACTAGAAAAGTATCATGGACAAGGAACCACCTTCATTCATAAAACCTGCAATATTCATAATTATTATATTTACAAATATGAACGTATTGGGCCTCCATTTTGAACATATACTGTTGTTCTTTTAAAGAGAAAGATGGCATGTGAGAACTGGGATAAAATTCCAGTGTCTTGAAGATGGTAGGAATAGTGCTATCCGTTTTAAGAAGGCTAATATTTCAGTTACGGTAGCAGTTTATTCAGAGCCTTGTGACTGTATAGTATATTCATTGAATGACACATGATGACATCTAGCAGAGCCAATAATCAGATTTCCATACATCTGCACTACCAGATATCATTATGGTCTGTTCCTTAGATTCTGTGATTTTAGTATTCTCTGCCCTAATAATATTGGTGAAATGATTTAGAGCTAATAAAATTTGAAAATGCCAGAATCTATAAGGTCGAGAGAGAAGTTTACTTAAAGAAATGTGATTAATGTGGTTATTAATATTGCTAGTCTAAATGATTTTCCTTAATTTCGAATCCAATTAATACCCATGTGTCTGATCCACAACATATGTTCCAAAGAAAGCTTGGGGATATTTTTCTGTCAATTCAATGGATTTGGATCATCTGCCAAAATTTAACAGGACAGTGACATATAAATCCAGATATGTTATGAGTATCATAGAGTTAAAGAACTTGCTTTAGTTACTTTATATTAATAATTGAAGTAGCATTAATATTATCTACATTAGTGGATTGCCTCAGAAGCAGTGCTTTTGCACATTTCTTTCTCTCTTTTCAGAAGCTACTTTGTCCTGGTAGACTAGGAAACTGTGAACACACAGATTATCCTGAAACCAATGCAAAACAAAAAAAATATAGAATAATAAATGTAATGGTTTATTTTCTGAATCTTCTAAAATGTGTATATGTATGTTTAGAATCACTGTAGTCAAATAGTTCAGCATTTCTGTTCCATCTGAAACACTACACTCTGCATCTCTAGAGGCTGAACTGGGGGAACAATCCATATACCTTACTGAAATAGTATTGAGACTATTTTACTGGATTCACAGGTATGCTCAGAGGGTTTGCTGCCTTTTAAATAAAAAAACTATAGATTTTTATCAATCTGAAACTAATTCCAGGGGGAAAAAATGCATCCAACGCTTTTATTTTTTAATGGTACACAGCAACACAGCTAACATCTGGTTGTCTCTCAAGGCTTTCCATATATTTTTGCACAACAGAAAAGCTCTAGAAGTATGTATCTACTCCCATGTCTCATTTTTCTTCTGTGGCTACTTGGCCAGAGCATTCAATTTTGATTCCACAGTAACATAAGAGAAGAACTAGAGGTTAGCAGAAATAATTCAAAGCCACTGATAAAGTAAGGTAGAATCAGAAACATAGTTAATACAGTTAATCCTTGCTTCTCCAAAAAGTTCATTTAGCTCATCAGAAACCCTTCCAAAACACGGTTGTGATCTGAGGATAGTGGAGGGACTTTTGCTAGGAATGGTAAGTTTCCTGAGACAGTCATTCCAGGGGAAACATCTGCAGATACTGATGATGATTGATACAGATTAACTACTAGTGGATGGATTATAAATACACGTTCAGCATGCAGACAACCTGTGTCAACTGACTGTAAATAATCAATAGCTTCAATGTCTGCTAGTCTTCTAATAAGGAAAAGGATACTGTTTCTGTAGGGTAAGTTATTCGGGGTGATGCACTTGGTTAACATTGATAAGATAAAAATAAAAGATAGTAATGAAACTTATGTACATAAAATTATACAAACATAACCTGAACATCCACCTTAAAACCCATGAGCTATTAGAATCTTTTTAGAAGTGCTAGTTTTTAATAGAAGATGTGGCCTGATTAATTCAGGATACTGGATAATCAAGGTTTGTCTTTGATTTTTTGAAAGGTTATGAGCCTTGACAGCCTAATTTTAGGCAGTACTTTCTCATAAGTCAGTCAGACAATTTAGCCTTTGACTCACTCTGCAAAACCAATATCTGCAATTAGCTAACTATTTTACTAACATATCTTTTTCTTTCTTCAAATACACACAATTAAGGATAGTTTAGATAAAAGATTATTCTTTTATCCAAATGGAGTCAAAGGTTTTGGAAATTAGCTTCCACATTCTATAACTCTTCCCTGGAAGAAGAGGTCATCTTGAAATCATAAAGGTTAATGCTATACTCAAAATATGCCATTTCTAAGTTATGTTTAGTCTCATGAATCTGTTAACCAGCTAACCCAAAAAAAAGAACCTCCTGGATTTCTTATGCCCTGCTGTGTTGTCCCTCCTAAGCATAAAAAAAAAAAAAAATAAAAAAAAAGAAAGAAAAGAAAAAAAGGTCTTGAAAAAAGAGTAGAAAAAAATTCATTAGAAATTAAAGAAAAGAAAGAAAAGAAAGTAAGGCTGAGGGGAAAACAAAAGATGATGTTAAGATGATTGTATAAGTAGACAGAAGGTGGTTTATGGGCATGTCCAACTTGAGCAGGATGCTGCCAAATGTACAACAGCATAAAATACTGACAGTGAGGTTCACCACAGGGATCCAGAAGTGCCTTTCAGCCTTTCCCAGAAGACAGATGTTTGTGAGCCTTAAGTAACCAGTTAATGCTTGCAGAGGGGTGGGGACAGACAGAGCAGACTCTCACTCATTCTCTGCTACTCCTCCCTGCTGAAACCCTGCAGTGTTTGTTCACCTAGTCTTATGTGCTCAAAGCACTGATTCAAGATGTCACTACAACAGCAGACTCTCCCACTTCAGCTCCAAGGTTAGAAGCATGTTTGCCACCACTCAGACACCGTCTTAATACTCTGGACTGGAGTCCTGGAACCTCCTCACTGGCAATTAACTACTTAGCAGGCCAATCTGTAGCACAGGGACAGAGGTGTGGACTCCCCACCCCAGAAGGCAACTGGGAAATATCCTTGTTGGATTCAAAATACTGAAATTAACACTGGTGCTGTGACCCAGCCATGACATCAGGGGGAGACATGGCACTACTAAATGTCCCCCTTCAGAGAGAAAGATAAGGATCCACATCTGGCTAAGAGAACTTTCAGGTCACATACAAATGAGTCCCAGCCAAAATATTAACATGGCATAGACAAAACCAGTCATAAAACCTAGCTTTGGACATAAATGAGACCTAAATATTTTGGAGGAGCTAAATTACAGAACCAAAAAGTTCTTGCCAAGGAGCATTTTGGACTGGCTAAAGCAGCTGAGATACTCTGTGATGATCCTTTCCTTTTAAGCTTTTGTAGATCCTAAACATAAAGCTTCATAAAGAAAAAACAACTTATCAATTAGCTAAGAGAAGAAAAAATAAATCTAGAGTATCAAAAAGAACCAAAAGGAAACAAAACTAGCCAACCAACCAAAAAAAGTAAATAGGAAAATACCTAATTCCTTGCCTCACAAATTCCAATTCATAGCTCATGGCGTGTGCCTCAAGACTCATCCTCCAGCATATCTATTATGCTTTGAGTAGAAATTACCAAGTGACCAGGGTTTAGAATACGATGGCATCTAAATCCTCAGAGACATAGTGGGAAAGTGACGTTCACATCACACTGTTTTATCTGAGTATGAATCTGATTTCTCATTGCTCTCACTGCTGTTGTGACATCTTGTTCCAGTACTGTGGCACTTCTACCACCTGCAATTGAAACAGAGGGATTAAAACATGACTGGGAAGGTTACCTGCCCGGATATGTACAGGTTGTAGTTTATCAGCAGAAAAGTCATGACTATTAATATGACAATTAGGTGCAAATCCCAAAAAAATCCTGTAGAGACCTGCCTACATTTGAGAGCTATTTGACTTGGCTGAGTTCAACAACACAGAAGTGTCTGCCCGTGCCTCCACCTAAAGAAGGGGTCATTTGCACTTTTGTGTCAAAGATGGTAAAGTGAGAACAATATTTAATGCCCAAGTAGTCACTCCCCTGTGGGAGAAGCTGCCTGTACAATTTCATCACTTCTGACCCATTTGTAATCACCACGCGGAGTTTCATTCTGCAATCAATACTCATGGGATTTAAGGAATGAAGTCTTATTAGTGCCAACGGAATTTATTTAGGGTTAGTCCCTAGGCACTGTTAGCTGACCACAGCAAATAACTAACTGCTGGCCAAAGCTAGAATGTTACATATAATTTGAGGATTATAATGACATATTCAGCATTTTCTGTCTTCAATTATTTTTCCTGCTTTATTCATCAGGAGCTACAGATGCAATTACAAACATTGCATGTCAGTTTAAAGAGGATATTCCTGACATAGATAACACTCCCTTTCTGAGTAATTAGTATGGTCAAAGGAAGACTTTTTCCTTTGATAGCTTGGGACAAGCTGGGGTCAGCAACATTTTAGTCTATGACAGTAAACAGGTTTATTAAATAGATCAAACAGAAATTTCACAATCTGCTTGATCCTTAATTACCAGCAAATTTAAATCCCTATTTTATCGGAAGTCTCAGGTGTTCCTCTCAAAATCTCAATTAGAATGCAAATAGGTCATTATATAATTGAAGTTATTTAAATAAAATATATTTTCTTTACCAGTTCTTCCTGTCATGAATTTGTGAAGACGTGGATTATTTCAAAGTACAAAGGCTAGAGGGAATTTGAGTGAGGTTTGTGAAAATTATAAAGAACACATGAAGACTGTCCAATCTTTCAATTTATTTATTTTTTTCACCATATAACAGAAAAACTCCATAAAACTCCAGAGTAATACCTCTAGCTTATGAAGAAATACAGCTTTACATAAGGATTCATCACTGGATTTCGTTACCCAAGGAGGTCATTAAGACAATGTGACTAATTCATTCTTTTCAGTGACACAAAATATGGAGACAAAGGACCAGAGACTAGCAGGAAAATCTACATCACCTGTTTGTGTCAGTGGACAGATGATAAGGATGCTTTAACTAGTGCACTGTTAAAGTTGATAGACTCTCAAGTTGTTTGCTTTGCCCAGGAGAGTCAGGAAAGTAGGATGAAAATCTGAAGTCATTTGAGACCACTGGTTCTTAGTAAATTGTCAAAGCATGCTAGAGATCATAAGAATTGGGTAATATCAGCAAAGATTTGATTCTAAAAGACACATATAGTTGCTCAGTGTGAATTGCAAAGTCTTGAGGGTGGTTCCTTCTGACAATAGTGACTTAAGGGTGTATTTCTAAGTTGGTAGCTCTCAAGGAACCTAAAGAATTCCTGAGAGTACCTTCAAAGATAATAGAAATGTCATATCTCAGCTACTCCAAAAAGCTCTTTATAGATATATTTCTTTAGGGTGACTAAACACTTGTGAACACCATATTCAGCTGGTTGCTAAATTTTCCAGAAACATCCTCGTTTGAAGCCCAAAGGAATGTGTTTTTTTTTAGAGTGGCTTTGTAATACAGCTGTGTGAAGAAGAATAGAAGGGTATATTTATATTAAATTCTGCATCTGTGGCGTTATGGAGTTTATAAATACAAATCTTTAAGGTTAAATAAGAGCAAAACTACATTGTTGAGTGTAGTACAGTTGAAAGTATTCAGTATTCTTCAAGGAAGGAACCATAAAAAGAAAGAGGTTAGAAACAAAAATTATAAAAGATAAAAGTAATGAAAGTGAATTCAGATACGTAAAACTCAAACCTCACTATTTATTTCCTCAGAAATTATGACCTCTAATAGTCTGGCATATATCTTTTCCTAAATAGAAAAAAAAAAAGAAAAAAATCAAAATTATGATATATACTGTAAAATACATTTAGTTTAAATTTCAGTTTGAAACAATTTAATTATTCTGTTTCATTAACAATTATGTGTTCTGAGATACT
This sequence comes from Baryphthengus martii, assembly GCA_013396935.1. Lineage (NCBI taxonomy): Eukaryota > Metazoa > Chordata > Aves > Coraciiformes > Momotidae > Baryphthengus > Baryphthengus martii. The sequence continues at coordinate 21,903 of VWZK01010046.1, read as the reverse complement.
TACCTGCATAGACATACGTTTAAAGGCATGTATGTATATAAAAGGTTTAATATTTTCTGTGATATAGTTATGGATACTATCCTGATAGAATTCAAATAAGTGAGAAAATAGAATAAATTGGAAAGTACTTTCTTGGAGAAAAAAAAAAAAAATCATAAAAACAATGAAAGAAAAAGCCAAGGTAAATTTTTGAGGGCTTTTGGTTTGGAAAATTTTTATATGAATGACAGCTCTACACATATGCTCATGTTGATGATTGTTCATTTTCCAGGATAAAAAGTTTCCATCAGGTCATTTTCTTTTTCTTTTTCTCTTTCTTCCTCTCTGCACAGAAATAAGAAAAAAAAACACGAAAAAACGAACCCTAAAGTACTAATCCTTTCACTATGAAGTATCAGCAACTCATTCCTCACTAGGCTTACTCCACATAACAGAGTATCATCCCAAGTTTTCAGGTGAAGAAACAAAAGACATTAAGTGACTTGTTCAATACCAGCAAATGTGACACCATGATGAAAGCAGAGGCAGATACAAGGCTTTCAGACTCTTGTTTTCAGAGCATTAGTATCTTTACATTATATCAGTGTCTAAGCTGATTATGTGGAGTTTTTTTTTCCACAGAAAACATAGACTCTTTGTTCTAACTTGTTTGACTCCTCTTCCTGCACAAACCTCCTCATAAAGTACTTATTTTGGAGGGAGGTGAAGTAAAATAGTAACTGATCACACCACCTCTACAGTTCTTAGTAAAAATATATTCAAAGAGAAGGAAAATTAACTTTTTGGATTTAAAAAAAAAAGAAAAAAAAAGGACAATAATATGTAAATACTCATGCATAGTTGTTGTCCTATTGTTTCATTACCTATTTTCTAAAACTGTTCTCTTGTTGATGTACACACGCAGCCATACACAAAACAGTTCAAGGAAGAGGGATAATTAGTGTTAGTCACTCACTCATAAGAATACAGATATGCAAACCCATCTTTTTTTTCTGCTGGCCCAGTCAGAGATACAATAGCGTTCTAGGTAGACTGCTGGTTTGATTCCTTAGTGGCTTCTTGTTCTTTCCTGTTTCCCTCTCAAGTTGCATTCAAATTTCTCTGTAAAAGAAGATTTCTTTAAAAATCTTCAGCTCAAAAAACCTGAGAAATACAGCCAGGGCCACCACTTTTATGAAAAAGAAAATTTATGTCATGATGAGATAATGCAACAGAATTGTTTTAAACAAACAAACAAAGGCATTAAAATATGAACATCTGGCAAAATTTTGAAGGCGTGAGGGAAAAGACTTTAGAATAATTTGTTATATCTTCCTACCAAGATATAACAACTTTCTGAGACTAAAATTACTATTATACTTCATTCTTATCAGCAGCATTATGGAAGTTAAGTAGTTCTGAGGGCGAGGAAGAAAACAGCAGGAGAAAAGGGAAGAATATTGTCCCTGCTTTGAAGAACATTTCTGCAAGGCTTTCTTCTTTCAAGTACCCCATTCTTTTGATATCATCTACTTATGAGAAAAAAATTAACAAGGAGCAAATATTTTCAAATGAGACCCTGATTTTTCCTTTAATTTATTTTTGGGTGTGTATGAAGGAAATTTGGTTTTATGGAAAAGGATGGTTTTAGATGATTTAAGGAGGAATGAACGTGGGAAAACAGATGGACAAGAAGGACAAAAAAGACTGGTCACATGTAAATAGTTGATTGATTGCCGTGCCTGTCTGTATCTGGGGCCTGTGAGCATGGTATGTATATGGGGATTCTGAGCACCAGCAACCAGAGTCAGACTACGTGTGTCTGTGGTGCAGCAAACAGAGTGAGGGAGAGTCTGGGTGCCAGCAACTGGGCTGGAATTGTGGGCTGGGACATGTGTCTGTGTGCTAGCAACCGGAGAACGTGGACTGAGTGAAAACAAACATCATTTACACATATGTGTGTGTATATATATATATTCTAAATGGTGAAGCTCCATCCTGTTTATCCAGAGAACGGAGCAGGATGAGGCCATTGATGCTGTGTGTGCTCATCTGAATGCTTTGTGTGCCTGTATGCATTATCCGTGTGGCTGGCCATGCACACGCACGTTGCGTATACATGTGCTCCATGTGCACGTGCCTGCTGGGAATACACTTTCAGCTTTGGTACAGGTTACACCTGGGGCATGAAGCTGCCGCAGCCTCACCTCTCTCAGGCTGTCAGATCCCACGTCAGATGTTTTCCCTTAACAGTTTCCATCAGGAGGAGTTGAGTAGCATCACACAAAATATTCCCTAAGTCCCAGTTTTATGGTGTTGACATGTCTAAGCTTAGGATCCATAGCCTTATATGTTATGTTCAGGTATTTCTCCTGTTCATACAGATGAAGAAGAGAACCAATGACAAATCTTTGCAATTTCTGCGTGACTCCCTGTGCATAAATATCATATGTATATCTCCCATATCATAAATATGGGACTAAGAAGAAAATCAGATGGTCTAAAGCAAAAGATTGTATATATTACATTCATTCTAGTTGAGTATAATCAAATTGAATATTAGTTCAACTTAGCTGTGAATCAATTAAATTTTTTTAATTGGCCACTAAAAATTATTGTATGCCTCCACATTTATTATATGTATACTATAAAAGGGGAATATTAAATAATTGTCTGATTTATACTTTCAAGGTTTGGCTGACTTTGCATATCAGGATAATACAAAGACTATAATTAGATTTTATTTATTTACTGGCTGCTTTAATTATTCATCACAAGACTATTTCAAGTACACAGGGCAAAAGTGTTATGTTTAAACGTCTGTAAATTTACTCTCATCCAGAAACTGATGTATAAGAAAACATTTACTTCAATGTGATTTTCAACTTGGCACTAACATTTAAGTTGTTAATTAGCCAATATAAAAGAAAAATTAATTTAATTTTCAGTTTACAAATAGAGAATTGTGTTAAAGAAAAAAAGAGAGAGAAGAAAAAGCTCCCTAAAATCTAATTTTACAAATTTAAATAGACCTCTATATCTACACAGGCCTTCAGGCTTCAGGAAATTGGTGCATGCCAGATTCACAAGCAAAATTAAAATATTTGATTTGGGAAATATTTCATTTGGGAAATAAATCTTGGTTTTGGATTCTAACAGAGCAGGGCAGAATTGACAATAATTTTGAGAATTGTTCTGAATTGTCTAAAACTTGTTTTAAACTCATATAAAATGAGAAGACTCGTCATCTGCTTTTAGAAAGTTCTTTCTATAGACCCCTGTGTTCCTCTGCCACTATCCTTTTTCCACTCACCCTTTTTCTGATGTTATTCTCTTCCACATCAGGACACACATGTGCGTGAACCTGCCAGATGGTTGGAACTGAAAGAGCCACACCACATAAACACTTCTACTGTCGACTTGATTGACGTTCTTAACGTGAAAAGAAGTTAACTTTCCTTTGATCTTTGAGTTTCTATAGGAAGCAAAAAAAGGGATTCTTTCTTTCTTCAGTCACGACACACCTTGGTATTTCTCCGTGCTTCAAATTGTCTTCCAGTGAAAGCAAGAAGCTGTCCTGGTTTTGACTTGAGACCAGTTGCTTCCCAGACACATTGTGATGACCAACCTCTCTGTCATCATTATAAATCTCCTTCTTCCTTCCAACATCTCTGCTATGAACATGCCTTCCCAGTAATTCCTGCCCTGTGATTTGTCCCTCTAAGTATATACCACAATTTATCAGTGTTTTAATATTTCCGCTTCCTGGGGAAATGCTCTAATGTGATGTGTATAACACCTCTTGTGTAGGACAAATAACACTCTGAGCTCGAATTCTAAAACTTATTTGAAAGACATATTTAATCAAATATATCCAGTTGAGTCTAAAGTAGTAGTAACTGGGTAAAACATTATGAGTCTAAATTCTATAGGGGGTCATACTTGGTAATCTACTGTTCCATTTTTCCCTGTTAAATTCCAATTTTTGTAAAAATATAAATAATGTGAAAGCCAGCTTAAAAAAAATGGTTTATTATTAAAAAGTACAAGAAGAAAAAAGCTTTGGACTCAATCTGTCTAAAACTGTCGTAGTTCTTCTAATAAGAAAATATTTTTTAAAAAATCCTAAAACGATCTCCATAACTGATTTTCCTAAATCCTGGCAACATTAACCGAAAAATACAAAGAAACTTGTTATAATTTTATAGGGCATTTATTTCTTTGGTTTCAGAAAAGACAGACTGTTATACTAATCTAGAAATCTTATTTCTTGTTGTTTAACTCATTCCCTTTGATCCCTTTAAAAAATGAGTTGTGTTTCACAGTGTAATGAGTGATTTTTATCTGATCAGTACACTGTCTTCCCTGGCAACACGAGATAAGTTCAGCCTATTGAAGAGAAGCAAGCCTTTCAAGTTCCTAGTAGTAACCTTTCACCTTTGCTCCTTGCTCCCATGAAAGAGCGGAGAGTAGGAGCTGAGTAACGCTTTTCAGTGCCAAATAACCCCAACTATAGATCTCATTTCAGAGTCCCCAGGAGTGTCACTTAGAAGGCAAACTCCTTGACACCAAGGGAAAAAAAGAACATGTATTTTGATCATCACAAGAACTCTATTGTTGCTGATTGTTAAAAAGGGGGAGAGAGAGAGAGGGGAAGGAGGGAGGGAAGAGAAAGAGACAAAAAAACCCAAACCAAAACAAAAAATCCCACAAAAAACCTTCAGAGGCTTTTAAGGAGCTTTGGGCTTTGAAAAATGAATAAAACATCGCATTTGAAATCCCTTTGTGTATTACAACAAAGAGATAAAAGTTTATCAAAACATAAAGGTCTGGCAACTTCAGCAAATATATCCATGGAATTGGAACTTACAAAGTGTGGTAAATAATAAATAAATAAATAAATAAACTGATACAGTGAAGTTTGCCATCTGTATTTGAAGGTTATTAGAATGTTCTTTGTTGAAAGATGAACTTTTTCAATTAATGACTATGTAGATTTAGATCAGTAATTCCTTTAGTAATTATACTCTGTGTAAAGAAGGAATTATATGCCTTGTAAGCATGTTCTGTTCTATCAAAGTAGATTTGTGCAAAAATTGAATTAAAAAGATAGTTTATCAGTAGAGGTTCACATAACAGATATGTCAGTCATTGTATCCTGGGAGTCGCAAGCAAAGTGCAGACTTGATTTTTTACCAAATAGTTAGATGAATTCCCTATTTTTAAATGTATATTTTCACCTGTCATGTTGTGAATCTTTTTATTTATTAGGCCAAGGAAGAAGAGAATGAATGGAAGTACGGATCAGCAGTGATTATATTTTATTACTGAATTGACCATAGTTTCTATTATGCCTCATGTTTTTGTTGAAACATTTCAGCTTTCAGTGTGCTCCCATCACCAGCTCCCTTGCCCATTTCATACTTGAACCTGAAATAGTGTTTTGGAGTAGAATCAGCTGGATACTATAATCCTTCTTTTTTCCTCCCTGAGTTAAAGTACATGGTTGAAACAAATGTTTTCTGAGAAACTGAAGGAACACATAGATATTCGTCTTACACAAGCTGGCATCTAGCTCCCTCACATGACTTCAATGGAGTTCAAACGAAATGCCAGACCATTAGTTCCGCAGAGAAATAAATTATTCTAAAATATTTACAAAAGAAGATAGTAGGGGCTACTAAATGAAATTCAGTTGTACCTCATCTTTTGGGACTTACTTATAGCGTATTCCACAAGACAGATTAATGTGAAAGCTCATTATAAATCTGTTCCACTGACTTCAGCCATCATCAGCGGTGCCAGAAAATAAGAAAACATGAAGTGTTTTCAGAAACAGATGAGTATAATGAGTGTGCGGCCAAACTGGAAATTAAACAGCATTTGTTACCAAAATAATGAAATAAGTTATATTTAGTTTTAATGTTAGCTTTTGTTTCTCTGTCACCATAATACTTCCTTTCCCCTTATTATCTTTCCCTTCATCTATTTGGCACTAGCTAACTGGAATCAATGGTGATTTCTTATTTTTTTTTTTCCATTGTTTTAGTACATCTGCATGATCTTGAAAGTAGGATAGCAAAGTGTCATCAGAGACTCCTGCTTCCCTCTGGCCTCTTGCCAGGATTCACTTACTTTCCTTCTGGTTGAATTTCTGTTTCCCCTCATGCATTTTTTTTTTTTTTCCTGCATGAATAAAGGGATCCTAAAAGTCCAAAATTCTTTGTCATTATACGATTATCTGATACAGAAAAGGAAAAGAAGATCTTTAAAGTAAATACTTTGCCATAGTCAGTCAAACATACAACAACATAAGGGATTCCAGTTCTTCCCACAGAGGACGCTGTACTATGATCATTTAATTTACATGATACCAACATCAGTCCTTTCCACTGCTTTCTTGTAGCATGTTATCTGTTATGGCCTTTTGTTTTCCATTATTTTCATCTCTTTACTCAAAGTGAAGAGCTTGCCCTGGCAATATTATTTCTTTGATACACAGTTTGCATGTGACCATGCTATATTGAATATAAAAGTGGGGAAAAAAATAATTAAAAAGCAGCTAGTAGCTTCACTTCAGAACGTCTCATGACTCATATTAGTGGACTCACTGTTAGATATCTATGAAAACAGAAACCTTTTGAGGTTATTACTGCAAAAAGGGAGAAAATGGTTTTGAAAGTCTTTTTTTTCCAGATGTTTTAGTGTGTTTTCAGCCTTTATATGAATTTGTGGGAGCAGTAGGGGATATATGCAATACGTTTTGAAAGAGTTAACATTGGCTACTATTTTCTACCCAATTCCAAATCCTAGATTTAAAATATTGTTTGTTGCACAATAAAGAGACGTGGTTACCATGAACATGCAGGAAGAGTCTCACCGAGTTTGCTTTCTGATACTACTGCGTAACTGTCACTTGGATATGAAAGTAAGTCTAGAAGCAATTAATATTATGCAAATATTCTGTAAAGGATTGACAGGCTGAAGAGTCTTTTGACAAGATTTGTCTCAGCCTCACACTTGTATTCTGAAACTTTTGATTCTCAACAAAACTCTAAAGTGTCAGCACTGTTTCAAGCCATTTAATCCTAGCTTTTAATGGTCAAACATTTTAATATATTCTATATGTTAACTGTCTGAGAAATTAAATATTCTCCTATTCTCCTCTTTTTTTTTTTGTTCATTTTCTTACTTATTTTAGAAATGTCTTTCCTTTTTCCTAGTGAAAACTGAAGAGTAATGAGGAAAAGCTAAGCCCTGGAAAAACAAGCGTATTAATGTTATGATTAGTCTATACCGTCTAAATCTATATTGACAAGTTAACACAAATTTGCATTTTTGTTTCATACATTTTTGGATATCTACATGAGCTCCTCGGCAATATCGAATATATTTATTCTTCATAATATCATGAAAAAATAATGTCAAAAAATGGTTTATGCTCTGTTGACCTAAATTCCCACGGTAAAGGACAGGCATTATTATGGGTTTACATCAGCCTGGTGTTAAAAAAAAGGCAAGAAAAAAATTGAAAAATGTTTTTTGTGTCACGGTGTTGATATGGCCCATCAGAAACACACTGTGATACCCTCTCAGCAATATTCAAAATGGCACTTATTCATACTAAACATACTTAGGTGGTGGGGGAAGTGGTGAATATAAAAAGAGAGCCTAATACATGCTCTGTTTTCGCCATGATTTGAAGTCCAGGGAAAGCCCAGACATCACTATGTGCTCAGGAATGGGGTAGCATTCCTGGTTATCAGTAGCGACAAGCTAGGAGGGCTTCCAGAGCCAGTTAATAGAAGAGATAATTTACTAGAAGAAATAAATGACAATCAAAAAAAAGTTAGTCTCCTCCCTAAAAAAAGAATTAGTTTTCAGAGCCTTATGTTCTTTTAGATATAAAGATTTTATTTTGGCTGACAACAAGTAATTATATTCTATATCTAAAAGAAGAGAAAGACTGTGGTAATATCCAAGAGCCATCTCCGTCTGTTCTTTCATATCAAACATCAAGATAAGCTCAATACAAAGAGAATTGTTATGGAAGAAATTTATATTAATTCTTTTAATGGTGTATCTGTGTCAGTACACAGCACTTATCACATAACAGCAGTCACAAACCCTAATGGGAGTTCTGAAAAGAGTGGAGAAGAAAGCTAGTTTTGTTTGTTTGTTCTAAATAAACATAATTTCTACTAAGTCTTACTGGCATTTTAGGATACAAACCCTGACTTTTCAGCTGATTTCTTGTATCTGTTTTAAAAAAATAAATTAAATCAGATTTTGTTTTCAAGAAGTTCTGCTGATGTCTTTCCTCTTCCATGAAAAGGTTTCAGTTGTAACAGCAAGGTACTTAGATATTTCTAAAACTGTTACATTTTGACATGTCTTATAGGGAATGGAAGATAGTCTCATCTCAGACAAGAAGCTCAGAAAAGCAGATTCCACAAGAGATAGCTAGCATTGCACAAGAAAATAAATGTGTATATATATCAGTTTAAGGTCCTTTAGGCACAGTCCAGCACTTTTCAATCTCACACTTCATCCTTGATTTCAAAGGACTTATCCTAGGAATGAGATTAAACACAGGTACTGCAAACTAGATGACATATATATTTGTTTCTCTCTCTCTTTTCCCTTGCCTACATTATGGCTATGGATGCATAAATAAAAATAGGTATAAAAAAATAGAGAAATATTAATAATCACTAAAGACAGGGATAAAATCTCTTAAAAGAGAAACGATATAGTATTCCAGATATTACAAAAACATTAGGGTACACCTTTCTCTGTGTGCACTCAAATGCCAAAATACTGTTTGAATTTTGTTTTGTAATCCAAAAAAATTTCATCTTTATACTGAAAAGGAGACATACGGGATGGAATCTCTCATTGATCATTGTAGGGTCACTTGTTCTGTCCACTCCTCCCTGCTAGTGCCACCTTTCGCTTACTGCACCCCAACGTCGGGCACAAGATTCAGCAGTGATCTTGGTCTGCACAGGAGCAAGTACAAACAAGAGCCTCCTGCACACTCCAAGCCTTGTTAGTAACTGTATGTCCTGGTTTGAGCGAGAACAGAACTAATCCTGTTCAGTGACTTTACTTTTCAGCTCAGTCTCTTCTAACTGCACTTTTTGAAGTTAATGGCACATTTTTGCAGTCTCTGCTTCTATCAGTGATAACACTTGATGTGCAGACCAAGCAGGTCACTGCTAAATCTTGTACACCGCATTGAAGGGTGCAGAAAGTAAAAGGCCACATCTGCAGTGAGGAGAGGCCAGGACAGGTGACCCTAAACTGACCAACAAGAGATTCCATCCCACATACATCATATTCAGTATAAAGCTGAAGGATCACAAGGGTCGAGACTTTTTATTCAATAGCCAGCATCCAAGGACTCTATCTGTTCTACTTTAGATTGCAACCTGTGTGTCCCTGAATCCAGTTCCAGAATCCAGCTCCTGATTTCAGTCCCCATCTGCTGCCGAGTCTAATCTGAGACTTCACCAGTGCCTGCTTCACAGCATCAGTGGTGACAGTGATGTAATTGCCATCAAAGGGGCTGAGTTTGATATTGAGTTTGTATATATTTGTATATATTTAATTTTGTTATTATTATTTTCATTAAATAATGGATAACATGAGTCTGATGAAGGGATAAACAATTTTTCATCAATTCTATCCTTTCTCCTCAGAGCTTTCTAATCAGCATTAGATGACTGATCACGACTCCTTCACTAGTGGCCTTGGTTTTACATAATGTTTGCCTGGCAAAATAATTTTGGTCTGGCTGGCAATATCTGCTTAAAGCGTATCTAGATTAATTTACTAAGGGCTTCCTGATTAGCAGTGGAATCATTTCCTGAATTTAAGTGGAGAATATACACAAGACTTACCTGAGTCTTACTTTCATCTTTCACAAGGGCAATAAAATAATTTTTCATGAGCTCTAGGGAACAAATTTAGCAATTTTATGATAAAATTAGAGAGTAGGAGAAATTTCTTTAACAGGTGAACATGGCAAAGGAGTAGCAAGTTTTCACCTCCCTTTCATGGCAAAGAGTACTCATTCCCTAGTCTGGGTCTGCACAAAGACAGTCAAGAACTATTAAATTGACAAGATTTGCAAGAGAAGAATTGCAAATTCAGAGTAAACTGCTGCCATGATGTTTTAATTTATTTTGTTCTTTTCTACTGTATTGTTGCTTCCTTGTGGTCCATTTTATTGATCTTCATCAGTGACCAGAGACAAGACCTTCACTTTTATATTGTGTGCGTGTAAACTCAAGAATGAGCAACAGTCTTATTTGTACATGAATCTACTGTTACCTGTTATGAAATTAAGGTTTTTCTATGGTTTATTTAAAAAATAAGCTGAGTGAATAGTCCAAATCAAATGAAACTCAGTGTAACTGAGTGAGTGTAAATGCCTTTGGCCCTAATCCTGCAAAACTATGTGAAGAGATGAACAAATTATTTTGTCCAGTACGAATCACTACAGCCTCACATTCTGCCAAATACCAAAATAATCCCAACCTGCAAAGGTTTTGACTTCCCTTTCAGTCCAGTGTGAATCAAATCTGACTTCTCCAGTATCTGTGGAGCTACAGTGTCATAAAAGTAGCGTAAGAGAGATCAAACTTGAGCCTGCTGCTTCCTGTGACAATGTGCATCTCAGCATTTTTGCCTTCATACTCTCAGATTTATTTATAACTGTTTATATTAAGAATAATAATAACCTCTAGGTCAGTCGTTTCCTGGCAACTAATCACTGAGTGCATGAAGGGCCTAAGGCAAAGCCTGTAGGCCACAGCTCCCCTGGCCAGTCACTCCCTGTCTGTTGAGAACTTGTTTCTTTATCTGGTATCACTCCTTAATTGGAGTTACTTATGAATTTCAAAAAGCTAAAATGTTTTCGTTTGTTTTTCAAGTAAGGGTTTCAACAATACAACATTAATCTGCACGTACTCTGCAATTAATGTTTAATTGTGTGCCCTTGAAACACACTAAGAAAAATTTGAAGTCTGATGCATTTTGGTTTCTGTTCTCTTCTCTACAGATTTATGTTCACTGCCACATCAGAAAAGACGCATCAATTCTTTTCAGAGAATAGCACTTTCAATTTACATACTTTTACTTCGAAACCTCATTATTTCACCCCTGGAACAGATTAAACTAGGATCCCTCGATTAACAGTATATATAAAGGGAAAAGTGCAGTAAACCTGATGGGGGTATCTGTTGTCTGTACAGGGTTTTTTTTTGTTCACTAATTCCAGTTTAGCTTATGCCACAATTTTTTTCTTGCATATTCATCCTCAGAAATTAGCATTAAGGAATAATTTGGATTAAATGTGCTTGGTAAAATGTTCTGTGCAGTTTCGTATCTTTGCTCAGCATTTTAGAAACTGAGCATAAGCCATCAAAATCACTAGCAGCATTCAAGTTGCTTCTGAACATCCTTAGCTTTGTGGTACAAGAACCATTTCTGAGTTCATAACACCATTTAGGGCAGGCAACTCACAGAAAGTGGTTTAAACAGATCTTTTATGCCTTGAAAGGCCTGTCCATTTTGTAGGTATTATTCATAGAATGGAAAGGATTTTTTATGTAAGGTAGGAAGACCTAGCAGTGTTTCCCAAACTGCTTAAAAGCAGCTGAAAATTTGTAATAGGAATTCTCATTTTATCATGCATTAAAATAAATACAGACATTTGTCCTGAAAAGGTCAGTGTTGGAGATAATAAAGCTTTTCATTGGGATCTGGCATTGTTCCTTTTATGTACTTACAATGCCTTGAAGCATAAATGTAAGTACAAAGCCTGGAAGATGAAAAGGACTAAAGAACTCCTTCATGAACAAGTTTTTTTTTCCTGACATTTGTGACGGGCTGTAAACTGGTGACAAATCGTATCTGTAATAGTCTTACCATTACTATAATCAGCACAAGGAACAGACTCTTACACATTCCTTAACCAATATCTCCCCTGTCTCTTCTTACTGCATCTCTTCTAGTCAGCTATTGCCTTCTAAAGAATTATAAACCTGGATTTGTTTGTGAATATGTATGTTTTTAAGCTATGCAAAGTCTGCACCTGCCAGTGTCCTCAGATTTACTTCCATTCTTCCCCAACAGCTTTAGTTGAGTTAAATTTATTTTTCTAATAAATAAGAAACAGAATAGTTTGGTTAACCCCAAACAATCTTTATTTAATATTGTATCTGTACTGTGGATTGCATCCTGCTGAAAAACTGGATAAATTTCGCCCTGCTTGGCTCCATGCTGCAATAGTTAGTTTGCTACAAGAACCTGCTCAAGCTGTTTTAAATCAAACTCAAGACACTTTTATTCTATGCCGAACCCTGGAGTGGACACATATGGTGAAATGTTTAGACAGAAGTAATATGGAGTCATCCAGGCCCTTTAAAACCCAGAAAAAGCCACCTCCTCATTTCGCAACCAGTATTAATTGTACATTTTGTGCACTTACAGGCATAATTAAGTAAAACATGCTAAGAAAAGCAGCACAAGACACATTTAAAAGCTACACTCTCAGCAGCCAGTGAAGCTGAAAAGACAATGTCCTTGATGCATACTTGGAATTTTCATCAGGCCCTACAGGGCTAATTTAAGATTACTTTGTAGTTCCAAGAGATTTCAGCATGGGACCTGGTCCTAAAGTCTTGACAAACTATTAACATGTTATTTCGTACTATGTGTGAGTCCAGATAATCCTAAAACACTAGTAATTATTTATAAGGTATATGTTTAAAATTTGTTCTTGTAGATTATTTCCAAGATCATTATACATTTTGGGAAACATTATGATAGGAGGAGAAGACATTAAATACAGTGAAAATGAAATTATGAAACTAGTCTATTTCAAAATTACAAGAAAATAGCTATATTATGCCTTTATAAGTATTTTATCTGGGAGAGGACATATGGAGCAAACTGATAAATAAAAGTGATTGATGTCCTTTGTTTGACAAAACATCCCAGAATCATCTCATGTTTATGTTGATCCAGTGCATGCCATATCGTTATCTGCTGTCAACACAACGGAGACATTTACAAACCAATAGCAAAAATTGTAGCTTGATTAGATACCTCTCGGAAAGCATATTGGTTTGCTTTACATGTGTGATCTGTACACAGAAGAACACACCCAGGGAAAATAATTTGTTATAGCATGAATTTTTAAGTTATGGGTTTGGCTTATTATTTGGCAATAGTGCCTGGAACAATGGACAGCACTATAAACTTGTTTAGCTTTTTTATATTTGAAATTATCCTCATCTCTTCAAGGCTTCTTTTTGCATCACAGTATGCAATAGGATACTCAGTTTCCTCTTAAAAAGAATCAAGGACACTTGACTGGGTGATTGAGTTATTTATTTTTGTGGATTATTTTAGACTGCTTAAGAATTTAACCAAATATTAGTGTCCCAGTTATTACAAATCTGCTATTGCATTTCTGTAAGTGTTACTCCTTCATTAGAAGAGTGTTTATTTGATTGTTTGTTGCTGCACGGACATGCATGCTAATAGAGTTAAATGTTGGGATAGAACTGAAGCTGCTCTGTAATAATTGATGAATATTTGATATTAACGTAGTTATTGGGATCTTTAATTCATAATTTTAGTGGGCTTGCTGAAGGCAAGAAAACAGAGGAAAGCTGTGATTCACCCTAGCAAACACTTGGGATGTTGTTACAAGCCACGACACTGACTGTTTTCAGATGAACCTACCAATTAGTTTCAGGCAGACAGCCTGGCTACAGCAGTGTAAAATAAGACGAAAGACTGAGTCAAAAAACATGTCCCAGTGTAGTGAGGTCAGACAGCAGAAAGCTGGGTGTAAGTTAAAGGCCTTAGAGAGAAGAGATAGCTAAGAGAGCAACGCCAAGGGAAGCAGAGCCACTGCAGCAGTGAGGAGACGTCAAAAAAGCCTCTCCACTCCTCCTGCTCCTGCTCCCAGCTCCTCAGCACCAATTGCTTCCCTTGTTCCAGCGCCAATGCTCAGCCATCTCCACAGTACACTCATTCAGAGAACTAAACTAGCAGAACAGACTCACTTGAGATACCAGTGAGTGCCTGAGCTTGTAAGTGAATTATCAGCACGTGGGAAGGGAGGGAGACTGTTCGTTTCCACCACAGTTGCTTGTCAACCTTAGTGACTTTACTGAAAAGAAGACACTTTTGTATGTACTACACATTTCCAAAAATAAAAGTTGGAAAATTCTATTTCCAATGCTAACTTCTGCTAAGATAACAGAAGAAGGCCATCTTCAGTACTGTCAGACTCCTGATGATAAGAGCTGTGATTACTCATCTATCAGAGTCAGATGAATCAGAGCTGACACAGAGTACTGTATTTCAAGGCCTACTTTGAGGCTGAGGAAAAAGTAACATAATTTAATGTAATGCAAAGGAAAGTCACAAGACTTGAGGCTCAAGGGTGGTAACTTAAAAGAGAGAGAAAAAAATGTCACTAACTGAGCAACCTTGATAAAAAAGTTTATATTTGCACGACTTCTCTACTGAAATGCACATGCTGACTTTATACATCGATAATTTTAACCAAGATTCTTCATAAAGCTAATTACTATTGACTATCTTGTATCTGATTGTTGAACCTCTGCATCTATGAGAGGAAACAGAGCTAAGCCTGCCTCCTATGGGAGATAGAAGAACAGAAAAATCTCTATCTGATCTTAAGCTTTTCCAAAGCATAAGACTCCTAAAGCAAATTTGCAGGTCTCCCTGTGGACAAATGGTGCTAGTAGGAGATATGGTGGATGTCATTCTAAAGCATATATAAAATTAAGATATATCAATGTGGTACTGGAAGAGAGTAGGAAAAAAACCCCAAACATTTATGGGAAAATCTGGCTGATGGAAGCTGAGGAGTCAAGAAAATAGCTTTGAGGTGATATCTGAATTTGCTAGGGTGTGGCAAAGCCCCTTCCTTGTTCCTAGTCCTGAAATAAGACCCATGTTCAGAATGTCACAAAGTGCAGTTGGACTTCAATTCAGTCCTGCGTAGGAAACAGGACTCAAAAGTGAATGCCTGCCAAGTCTCTGTGCAGGTATGAAGTCAACTGAACTCTCATTCACTGAAGCAGGTCCACTAAAAATGTTATGATTCATTCTCCAGGAAAAAGCACATCAGGACTGGAGTCTGGGATGAAAATAAGTCCGAGAAAGGCAATTCTGTTCAATACTGAATTAGTGGCTAGACTTTGTCAAGCAATGAACATCTCTCAGGCTATCTCAGGGCCTGGGGGCAGCAGGTCAAGCTCAGTCTGAACTCACAGTCAGAAACCGTACACGCATACTTACACTATGACAATCAATTCCAGGAAAAAAACCCAACACCTTCCATAGCAATTCACTGGGGTACATTGCTTCCCAGAATTTTGAAGGCAACAGCTGAGTGCACAGTATAAACAAAGCCAGTGATAACAGAACTCCCCACTGAGATAAGTACCCACTTTTTGGAGATTTGGCTGAGAGCTGCAACAGAAAAGGAAGAGAATATCAAGATGAAAACAAGATGGACATTGTTTCATTTAAATTGGATGCTGTTCTGAAGTCATTGCCAGAAACACTTAGTACCCAAAAATAAAAGCTATCAATAAAGTAAATACATAATTTCAGAGAATGTAGTATTGTATGTTCTCTTGCACTCAAAATAACTGAATGTACATATGAATAAATAATTAAATGGGAAATAATATATAATCATTCTAGAAATACATCATACTTTTTATCAAAGCTCATAATATCTTTAAGATGATGTTCCCTGCAGAGAGTGAAAGGATAAAAATAACTGAAGTAGATTTGGAAAAAAAAAAAGTCTTCCAGATAGAGACAGGGGCTGATTTTCCAACCTTCCTCCTTTTTCTGAAAGAACAGAAGATTTCTTGAGTGACGAAGTGTAAGGGAAAGATCACGCTGAATACAGCTGCCAGAGCAGCTGTCTGAGGGTGCTACTATTCAAATATATCTGCTATGTTTAGAACACACTTCTTAACAAATTGGAGTAATGAGAGATAGTCTTTTTAAAAGCACTAGTCCTACGATACTATGAAAGCAAGTATTTCTTCTCCCTATCAAGAGAAAAATTAATGAAACCTCATTTCCTATGGGGTTTTGTGCCATTTACAGATTTTTCATTGACAATAAGAGATTTTATTTAATATTTTTGTTGGAAAATTCACAATCTCTTTTACCTATAGCATTTCTCTGGCATACTATTGGGGATAAACAAATGCCTTTCCCTCCCTGGATTGCAATAGCAGAACCTGTGTTGCCTAACAGCTTGTCTGTTTTCGTGAAGCATAGTATTTGTGAAACCTCTTCTCCTTTCTTGTGTTTCATTGAAAACATTTTTGGTGGGCAAAAGTTCAACATATAGCTGCTGACAGATGCAGCATGGGAACAGCTTCATATCCTCAAGTAAACAGGTTAAAAACAATGTGCTTCAAAGACACTTTTCAGAACACTAACAAGAGGTGTCTCCAAACAATGCAAGGCCAGGGAATATTCTTTCTGAACTTAAAAAAGAATAAAGTAAGTACAAGAATACTGAAACACTGAACATAGAGCCGTTTGTCTACTTTGAGTGATATAAACTGGCCTGTATCTTTATTGATGGCTGCTCAGTGTGCATTTGCCCCAAACTCATTATTGCCATCGCCAAAAACGTATTTGCGTTCTTTACACTTGTGAACTTGTACTTTTTTATACAGGTATTTTACCTGACATCTGAATTGATACCTAGGAAAATCTTTGTAGAAGTAGGTGTAGTTGATAATGTAGTGAAGCCCAGCAAAATACAGAGCTAAATGCCATACATTTCAAACAAGTTTAATAATGCTATGTGATCTCAGATGAAACATAAAAACTCACTGAATAATGCTTCTCCATGTAGAGCACAGATGATGGGCAGAGTGGAGAATATAAGCCACATAATGGGGACAGTTTTAGTTCTATCCAGTAAATCCAAGGCTGGCAATGATTACCAAAGTTATGATCCAAGATAAGACCCCAAGGAAAGTGATTAAAGCACAGTGTGGCCAGTGTAGCAATTGTTACCAATTCAGAATGGAGATTTTGCTGCCGAAGGGATTTTCTTTTCAAGAACCAGATTAGTTATCCCAAATGTGCTAGAAAAAGCATTTTAAAGAGATTGTATGAAGGCCACTAGAAACTGCAAAATCAAAATGAAAAATGAGATCTACTTCACTCTAATCTCAAAGGAACAGTGATACTGAGGAACCTGTAAAACCTTTCTTCAAGCAAAACACATCAAGACAAAAAAACTCATGTTAATACCAGAGGAAAGCTATTCCCATGAAGCAAATTCAACATGGAGTTGTTTATTTTGACTAGGTATATGCAGTCTGTTCTAAGCTACTTTTCTCATTCTTGAAAGAGCTTCACTAGATTATATTACAATTTAAAATCAGGATGCCAATGTGGAATCTGGTGTGGGTTTTTTGCTTTTGGCAGGAGTTTTGTGTTGGTTTTTTTAGCTAGGAGATTTCATACCGCAATTCTTTCTTTGCCAAGACAAGGAACATTGTCTGATGGGTCTTTTGTCCAAAAAGTTAGTAAATGTGAAACCCCGAGTTTAGTAAATCCAGACAAATAGTTCCACTTTCGAATTATGTTGGTTGGGTTTAATCTGGGTTGGAAGGGACCTCAGGAGCTCTCTAGCTCGAAGCAGGGTCAGCTATGAAGTTGGACCAGGTTGCTCTTGCTTTGGCAAGAATAATATTTACATCTCAACGACCTGGAAATCCAGGTGGCTGCTGGAGAGATCACTCAAACTT
Source organism: Baryphthengus martii (assembly GCA_013396935.1). Lineage (NCBI taxonomy): Eukaryota > Metazoa > Chordata > Aves > Coraciiformes > Momotidae > Baryphthengus > Baryphthengus martii. Next base: position 4,072 of record VWZK01010046.1, on the reverse strand, counting down.
GTCTAGTTAGTATCACTGGCTGACTGTTTATATCATCTGGCAAAAGAGAACACCAAAAATTAAGGTTTTAAGTAGCTTAGGACATATGAAGAAATGCTCATACTGCCTAAATAAAAGGCTGAATTGAATTAATTTTTTTTTCAGTGACTGTTAAAAACACTGAGCATAATATCTAGAAGCTACAGTCTTTAAAATAGAATAGTTCTACCCAAGAGCTGTGATTGTTATGAGCAGGTATACTTTGCATTGATAAAAAAAATAGTACATTTGGTTTATATAAAAAACTAAATCTATAGGAACTCTTAATAATCAAAATAAATAGTACTATACGCTTACAAAAAATCACTCAGACATTAAACCAGAAAAAAACACAATTACTATTATTATATTCCTTTGTCATTTGCATCAATTTCATGTCCTCACAGTGTAATGATTTAGGAACCTGTGGTAAGAAGCTAGTGTAGAATAGCTAATGAGGCAGTGGCATCCAACAGACATGACCTCAGATATTGCTGAGTTTAGTAGGTGTTAATAGCAGATTTGTAGAAGAATAGTAATGGGAAAATTTGATATCGCACTCCCTGAATAAAGAAGAATAAATTGGTCGGGTCTGTATTGCAGAAAGTAATAAATTCCCAAGTTTCCCAGCTTAGCACTAAATGAGTTAATGTGTCATCTAGTTAAAACTGCTAAGGTATTCACCTGGCTAACCTGTTTCCAGTGTCTAAGTCAGCATCTCTTTGTGATAATACACTGTGTCACATTGGCTTGCCACCTCCCTCAGAGCTTACCCCGTGATGTGTGCATAAGATTCTTTGCAGTGTTTGAATGTGAGCTCAATAAATCTGACAGAAAAGTGACAAGTGGAGGTGAAAAAATAGAAAAAAGTATGTCCTTCTGGAGCATATGGAAGATAATGAAAGGTTTTTTAGCAGGTGTTTACTTTCAAGATGTTTAAAGCCATGTTTTTATCTTGTTATTAGAATCCAAATACATAAGCTTCAGAGTCATATATGACCATTTTGAATCATCATAACCCTCTATGTCCTTATATGGCTTTCAGCATTATGACAGAGAAATGCTTTTGGAATATTTAGTTAGTTAGTTAGTTTCTTTTAAAAAATGTGCAGCTGGATGGCTAACTTGCCATCATAATTACAGGGGCAAAGTTCAAAGAGTTATCCACGTATTTGAAGATGTTTTGCCTTTGTGAAAAGTCTTCATTTTAATAAACAACTGTTCAGTTTGCCTGAGGTATTGGAAATTTGCTGGCCTTCTACTTTGTTTCCAGTCTCACAGGAATCCAGCATCTCTGGTTGGCACACCGTAGCACAATTTTCAATTAATTTGCTTTCCTGGATTAATCTGTTTTTATTTCTTTTAGCAAAAACATAAAACTGGGTTTCTAGCCATATATTTTAAAGGAGATTTCTTGACATTTTTCATCAGCTGAGGGCACTAATCCCAGCGTTTTACACAAATTGCGACTCAGTTGCCTGATGTCTGCTTCAATTCCAGCAGCTTTAATTGAATGTGTTGTAAAACTGGAATAACAGGGGAGAGGGTGGGGAGGTCTGAAGCCTGTTGAACTTTGCTACAGTGCTACCACCAATATTTAAAGAGATTAATTTCAATGGGGAACGGCTGATTGAACAAATTCCTGTAGGTCCCTTATGTATATCACTTGCTGCTTTAAGGTGTGTTTCACTCAAGTTGAAAAACATTTTGAGATCTTCAGATGAAAGACGCTACCAAGTGAGAAGCGATAGTGTTATTAGTTTATGTATTCCAAGTCCCTCTAGGAGAGCTGCAAAAGCCACAAGCTGGAGTTTGCATTAGAATCTCTGATCACAGATAAATTCTTTATCTTTGAATTAGTGGATTAAAGAAACAACAGAGAAAGAGCCTTTTCTGTACATTTGAGTCTTGATTACTCACTCGTGAATTATGCATTATATAGCATCTATAAGTGCTTGATGCTCCAAGTTGTTCAAAATTAATAATATAAGAAAACCGTCACATCTTCAGTGTTAGGATAGTCAACTGGTTGATGTGCTTGATTAAGCTAAGACACCATGTTGTATTCTCATTTACAGTGCTTGGAATCTGTGAGAGGCATATACAAAAAGTTTACATTGTTTTAAGAAGAGCTCAGACTGGATTTGCATACATGAATTAGACAATATTTGCTCTTATTGTAGCATTAAGACCTATCACATCTACTCAGACCATGTCCAAGGTGTTTAATCTCTATGGCAGAAATGCACTAGGACTATCTCCATTATTTTGTTGGTATAGGGCCCCTTAGACCCATACTTTTGATCCTTTCTTTATAACATAAATGGAAGTTAAACATTTTAATATTCCAGTTGCTTTCTATAGTATCCTCTGCAGAGAACATTTATACTTTCTGTCTTGTAAATATTACATAGAAACTTGTACAAAAATGGAAGGCACAAGATTTTTAGAGATATACTCAGGTAATTAGCAGTAAACTAATCACAAAACACAGACAATACCCCAAATATGAAAAATAACTTTCAAATAACATTTGTGTAGAGGACTTTGAGCCATCTCTGTTTTTTCCAGGCATTTTTTTTTGTTTGGTTTTGTTTGGTTCTTTCTTTTTTCTTTCTTTTGTGTTTTTTTTTTTTGTTTTATTTTTAGACCATTCTTTAAATAGGATCATTGGCTGCTCTTACAATCAGATTTAAATTGTGCTTGCCATCTCACTTTAGTATTTTTCTTTCAGTAATTTAAATGTCATTTCTCAGAAACAAATAGCCAGAACAAAAGGCAAGTATTGCATAGTTGGATGATGTTTAAAGGCACTCAGATAAACAAAGTCCATTGTAATTATGCCAGGGGCATAATTTTGACTGTTCTTCTCTGCCTTCTATAATTAGTCTTTGGAAGCAAATACTGTTACATTCAGCCATGAAATGAAGTGGAAGAGCTGAGTTTATTAGAGATTAATAAAGTCTCCGTGATCATTCCTAAAAAGCTACTGAACCCTTAAGTACAGATTATAGGTCAGAACACATTGCCAGTACTTCTTCAGAGGGCAAGAAATTGAGCATGCTATATATATTAAGTACAAAGAGAATGAACAGAGGGCTGTTGAATGCTAATGGAAGAATTTGACAAATTAGACCACAGAAAAAGATGTGGTATTTTTATTGCAACATCTAAATATATTTTTAACAGTCTTATAACTGAGATGTTTTAAGAAAGAATCCAGAGCTCTCATTACTGAAATTCATTACAGCAATATGTGCATGTTTAAGTATTATTGCTCATTTAGAAAGACATTTTAATGTAATTTTCTGAAAAACTCTAAACTATATTACCAAACTCTATAAAATCCCTACCTTTGAAATGATGACTCAGTCCATCCAGCCACTTTCCAAAGGGAAGTGTCAGCTAGAGGAAAAAAGTTTTCACTTTTCCTTTCATATATAGTAGACAAAATAGAAAAAGTTATAGTGTTGTTGTGTAAGATTCTCAGAACATACACTACTGCAGGCTTTGGTCACTGCATCATAAAGAGCAATATCAAAGGAAAATGGATTCCTAGTAGGGAGAAGAGAATTTAACAACGTGCTTGATTCTCCATGAGCTGGAAAATTATTATAGGTGCACCTTAAAAATTTCCTTTCTGCTTCTGCTCCAAGCTTTTAATTATTCTGTTTCCCATAGTCAATCTCTCCCTGTTGACACAGTTTATTTCCAGGCAACTGCTTAAAGTTTTCAGAAGATCATAAGGAAATCATCCTGTACTTTTTGAATAGTTTGTTCAAAAAACAAAATCTTTCAAAGAAATGTTAATCTTCTCATCCCTTCCTACCTCATTCTATACACAGTAAGCATGGAACATGTATATGAAATATGTTGATATCAAAGCAATGCAGGAGGACAGTGAGCAACACAGTAGGCATGTGACATTTTGATATGTGTCAACTATGGAACTGTTGTGTTGCAAGACTGTTAAGTCTGCTGCTCTGAACAAAAAAAAAATAAATCCAAACTAACAAGCAAAAAGTTAATATTATTTATTATGTTAAATAATATT